>CM067068.1:10037656-10637656 GCA_033980235.1 Diadema setosum
TTGAAACAACGGGACCACCACATCATTCACATCACACGTTGGCACTGCATACAGCGCCGAGTATGTAAACCCTATGGCACGCTAATGTACGTGAACAACGTACATACGTACGACGTGTACGTGTGGGTGACGACTGTGTGTAATAATGTATGGATATCGTTCAACGTCGGCATCAGTCGAGCTAGGAACCGGTGTGGTGGCTCTCACGGAGGAATTCTGGCTTCCGACGGATCAGATATCGGATATGGTATGTATCGCTTCAAATTGATTTATTAAATTTACCGTATAGGGCCTACTAGTAATTCGAATTGAGGGCAAATGCTGTGAAATGTGTATTGCTAACACGCGCCACCACGCCGCTCATGATTGATTCCCTTCACTGAACATGGAACAAGCGGTGGCAGAACTTAGCCGTGAATCTCATGACATGAAAGGGCCTGGCGCTGGGCCCGGGGTATGGGGCCCTCCAGGCAGGGAGTTACTAACGTTACTACGTGGTACAACAGCGACTGGGCTGTGTATAGTTAGTGTTGATGAAGCAAGCTGGTAATTGCACTGGTATAACCGCGTAGCCGTAGACGTGGTCTTCAAACAATGTTTGATTTAACTCAATTAATACTTCTCTGACAGAGTTTAGAACTTGCTACCACAGATCTGTACGTCAGTGCTCACAGTTTATTACAATGCAAGCCGCTACTACTTATAGTAAGGGTACTAGGTCTCGCGCAGGGACGTAATGATCGCGCATAGCGTAACTGCGTATAGCAAGCATTAATACGCGTAAGACTAAGCGCAAAATTTGCCGATACGCCCATGGAATAAACATACCTGACAACCGCTAAAAATGAGAAGGAAGCAGGTAAGAAATTTAGATTTCAAACAAATTTTTCACTAAATTTCCAATTTTTTGGAACAAATTTTTCACTAAATTTCCAATTTTTTACGTTATAATTTACCTACCTTAGCTTAAAATCTTTTTTTAAGGATGTTGTAGCCTAGACGTGTCGTCTCGCTTGTCTCGTTCGTATGATCGTAGCCGATAGAATTCGTAATTTGTTCGATCGATCGTTGATAATATTCTACGAAAGCCGAAGCACGCTACAGCCGCAGAGAGGGGCAGACACTTTCACACATGAAACTACATAGGGCAGCTGCGCGATCTTTACATACCCCGAGAAGGTGAACGCATAAAAAAAAGTCCAACATACAAACGGCGACAGCGCACTACTCCGTCATCGTATCATCAGGAGATTCTGGGAGGTGATTTTTCTGCATTTTCGTGATATTTATTGAGAAATTCAGGTACGATTATGGAATAACTTCTATTATAAGAGCATTTCAAATTTTCGTGCGCGATATCTAGACCCCTCAACCATACTACTTAGCCAAGACAAACCATTCTGGCATTCATGTAAATTTAAATTCAAATTTAGTCAACATCAACATGGTCTAGTACAGTGACTGTTCGAGTGTTACTGTTGACATTGTGTTAGATAATATCATGGCAAAGAAGAATCTATCTTTCTATGTATGGTGGTTGGGGCACCACCTATCGGCAGGGCACCTTCCCATCGGCACCCAGCGTATCATGGGCTGTTTGCGTATAGAACGAAAAGGTACGTGCGGGATTAAGTGTCATTAGCTATAAAGACAATAAAAACAAAGAAACGAAAATCAAACTCAAACAACCAAGCTAAAAATTACACATCCGCTCAGTAACGACGCATGGCTGTGAAATTCACGTGTATTACCTATATGCTGCGGTGAAATTCACGTGTATTACCTATGCTGTGAAATTCATGTGTATACCTATGGAGGGGAGGGGGTGCCGATCGCAAGGTACCCTTTTTAGCTGCGCGAAGAAAACGGAACGCACGCACTAAAATTGCGTTATTTTAAAACGGAGATTCATAATCAACGAGACGGTCACGACATTCAAAACTGCAGTATTTATGGCATATTTGAGGTAAGAATTAGGCGAATTTGTGTTATATTTTTAGAATAAACAAGCTACAGATCCTTAGGGTGACGATAGGTGGTACCCCCAACCCTACATGATGTAATTGTAAGCTGTTTTACTTTTAGATGTGTCTAGCCTAACTGCGACAGCCGCCACACGCAGTGTGGCGGCTGCGCCGTGCTCCCATTCAGATCTTCATGTTGAACAAACGGGTGCCTTTGCGGCGCTATATTTCCTTAATTTTTCAACAGAAACTACTAGGAATACTTATATGGGTCGATAAAACCTAAATGACTATCATCGGCGACTGTTTGATGCATTTCATTGTTTGTGATGCACAAAATGATGTCTTATAAGCAGCTCACCGATGTTCACAGAATTCACAATCACTTGCACAAGCGCACAGAATACTTGAACTAACATGAGCGAAACTGCGGGGAAGCCGCCAGGACCGCGCCTGGTGGCACGGTCTCCGGGGCTATGTCTAGCCTAGACCGGTCTATCTACTCTAGACAGAAAAAATCTGTCCAGAGGAGTTTTTGTCATTTTTTTACTTTTAGTATCTTACAGCCGGCAGCCCTCCTCCTTACCTTAGGAAGCTTAAGGCAAACAAAGGCAGTCTCTGCTCTGTGGAACATATCCTTGACAAGATACAGACCAATCTTTTGGTCAATATTTAAAGTGTGGACTGTCAGACTACAATTTTAACAAGTGAGGCAAGTTGCCAGTCTTTGCCATTTCAGGGCTTGTCGAAGTTTTGTACTAGTATTGAAATATTGAATATTAGTAATGTGCTTCTCTAACACATGGGGCTTTCATTTTACATTTTTTTTGCCTCTAGTCTTATGAGAGGGGGCAGAATGATGGCATAAAACATTATATACACTTGTAGATGATGACTGGCGGGGTGGGAACATACCGAATGTTCCACCTGAAGGGCTTGAAATGCTATTTAGGGAGGTTATAAGTCCCAAGACGAAGTCGAGGGACGTATCAAAAGTCATCATTTGTTATGGGTTATTCAAATTATCACACTTTCGTACGCATTACAATAATCAGTCATCTGCATCTACAGATTTTACTTTTTCACATTGTATAGAAAGGCAAATTTATCATGAACTTGTGTGAAAAATATGATCGTTCAATCGTTTGGTATCGTTTGTCATTTGTTCCGTGAAAATGTTTTCCCATGGGAGAACCAGGGAGGTGGAACACCTCCCTGGGAGAACATTACAAAAATGTTCTGCCCATGGGCGAACATACATGTAACCAATGTGCCTCCATCACGTGACTGTGTTTAGCCAATCACTAACCGATATTTGACTAACCCATTTAATATTGCTCAATGACACTTGGGTATCGAATCTGTGTCAGGACTTTGGATTTGGAAGCAGATGTGCAGCCAACTAAGCTGAATCACCAACCAAAGCCAATGCTTACAAAGTGTCCGAAAGTATAATACAGTACGTTAAAACATGTTCATGTGTAATCATAGTTCCTCAACCACGTCTACACATACAAGGGCAGGCATAATATTCTTTAGATTTAAATCTGATTTCAGATTTTGTTTTCTTCTCAAGTCTTTACACATTTTGCTTTTTCCATGTATCGCACCTGAGAATTTTGATTTCCGATTTTTTCAACAAACCTCAATATCATACCTGAAGGGTTATAATCTATGCCATTAATTTAGAACTACATGTATCATATGTAATGAAGATGACTTTTTCAAGAGGACGGGGTTTCCTTTGTTCTATCATGACGTGAATAGATTGCTCGATATGCACAGAATTTAATCTTACTGCTGCATTCAGTGAGTGAGTGCATTCTTCTTGAGACACAGTGAAATCATAACCCATCAAGTTTTTATGATTATACTCGGTAAAAAGATTACATATGGCATTTTGAGGGTATCGCATGTGCTTGGCTCATCTGTGCTTGCTTTGTAAATTGTCTTCTCATTGTTATTCTTGCAAGTGCTAGTAAAGTAGGAACATCATTCTGTTTCTTCAGAAGTAGTTTGTGTGCATGTGTGTGTGTGCGCGTGCATCTGTTTGTTTCACCATTGAACCCTACAGTGTATTTCTCCAATCTTACCAGTAGTTGTCCCGCAATGGATAGCTGACAATCCACAGCGGTAACAGCAGATATCAAAACAGGCAGCTTGGTAAAAACAAAAACAAAACAAATGTGCAGAGTGCATACTATATCTAGACATGAATGTTTCCGTGCATATTCATCCCTACTATATTTTGCTTGAAAGATAGCATGGATCCATTGTGCAGCTGTTGTGTAGGTTCCACTATCTTTGAAGAAAGATAAGAAGTGAAAAGAAAGTTAAGAAATCTTAAATCTTAAGTCTGGCAGCCTCGATCTTGGAACTATCAGCATGACATTGACATGACATCCGCCCATTCATGGCCGACATGTCTACTATGGGTCCACCATGTCTTGTGGCTAGTATCATGGCAACCCCATTGAGCATCTCGCACACTGTACAAATTATATACACTTCCATGGGCGTGGTGTGCAATGATATCACACATGGCTTATTGTGATTTTCATGTACAAAAATCAAAACACAAACAATTTGCTTTTGCGTCAGTCATCAGTCCATGCACCATTTCAATCACTGGAAGAGCAATGGTGGGTCCAGAGGGGGGTGCACCAGGCATGCGCCCCCTCTTTACCTTTTGTCAAAACAAAAGAAATAAAAAGAAAAAATAGGGAGGGGCGTACTCCCCCCTTTAATTTTGTAAAGGCACTTCCCCGTTACGGAATTCCTGGATCTACCCCCTAAAGAGGGTGCATTTGGAGCATATTGTGCGTTGTAGAAAATGAAATGAGGATACTGGTACAATACTGTATGTCAGAATATATAATGCATAGATGTATGATGCTAGGTTATAGCAACCTGTAGGCAACAGTTGTTGTTCAGATAGGGCAATGTGATCTATTTGAGGGTGTCCTTATGATTGGAATTAATACACAAACCATTGTTTGCAAATCTGTGTCTCTGCAAAGGTTACTTTGGTATAAGTGCAGGTCAAATGTAGGTCAAACTTGGTCTTAAACTCTGTCATTGTCTTTATCTCAAGTAATGCGATGAGGCTGATTACAAGCCAGAGGTGCATAGTGTTGATGAAGGACTAAAGTTCAGCCAATGCAAACAGCATGCTTTTAAGTTTTATGTAAATGCTTTTAAAGGTTTAATCTTCCTTAGATGACCATTTCAAGATTCAAAGTCGGTTGCTGCTGTTTTATGCAATGTAAAACTAGTACACTTTAATACCATGCATCCAGGCTTGATACAGGTGAGTTCAACCCCGTTTACAGTGCGGGGCCGGGCTCGGCCGTGGCTCGGCCGTGGCCGAGCCCGGCCTCAGTTGCGCGGCCGAGCCTCGCAATTTTGTCCATTTACACTGCTGGGCTCGGCCGCGCTTTTAATTCAATCCTTTCAATATTTTGTCGTAGTGGCGCTCTGCTTGTAAACAAATGCAATTTGGTACAGCCTGGTTTTCAGACCCTTTGCCAACTGGATTCCGTGGCGACAAAGTCGCCGTTCGGGCAAAGGCCTTTGCCGAAGGAAAAATCCTTTGCAGGACAAAACCACCTTAAACTATACAAACTAGTTTTCCACGTTGAGGGGTTTAATATCATGAATAGTGAAATAGTACGGGCAGAGGGTCTGGAAGCCAGACTAAAATTGGCCGCGCATTTGGCCCAGTTTGCGTTTTCACCAAGAAGAGGCCGGGCTCGGCCGTGGCCGAAACCACCTCCAGAGCGAGGCCAAATGTGAGGCCAATTTTGGCCTCGCATTTGGCCTTTTGCGCGTTTACACTGAAGCGGGGCTGGGCTCGGCTGCGGCTCGGCTGCGGCTCGGCTGCAGCCGAGCCTCGCACTGTAAACGGGGTCTAATTTAAGCTGTAATATTATGTCGCAACCTGATTGAAAAAAAAGAAAAAAAGACGGGGAATGATTCTAGTTTATGGTGCTCTGTTTATACAGACTCCATGTGACTGTACATGTACATATTGGAGGATCACAGTGAAAACATTATTTTTTTTTGGGGGGGGGTAGGGGGAGGGGGAAGGGGATGCCTATTTCTTATTTGAAATCAATTTTGTAAATTATGCACACATGTAGATAAAACAATAAGTCTACCTTCCACTGATGATTACATGAAAAATGTGACAAAGCCTCCAGAAGCTGTTACTTGTTTGATGGCAGTAGTGTAGAAAAGCAAATAGGACAATACTGAAAAGTCTGTGCTGTACTCAATCAGAAATGATTGAACAGATTTATTTTTTGTCTCTAAAAGTGTTTTCTCATTCAGCATTTCTTTTGATAATTGATTTGTTTCATATCCTCAGGTCTGTGTTGCTGATGTTCAGAATTAGGCAGCGCAACTGAAAGGCATACAATACGTTTCCTGACAGGGAGTATCAAAGGACAGACCAGTTTGTTTTTCTCGGATCTAGAGAGACAGCAATAAAGACTACTTCAGGCAGCTGTCTGAGGGTGATCCAGCTCACCCCCAAATCTTCTGGACCTTGGAAAAAAAAAGAAGGATAAAATTGGTTGGGAAGTTGACAGTGACTGATAACAAAGATGAGGACTCAGAGGAGAAGAATCGTGTACCTGCATCTTGTCAGCTGCATTATGTGTGGCCTGTGCTCCTTTGGACTGGCATACGCCCAACAGCAGTCAGAGAGCAAGGAACGCAAGGAAGACCAGAAGGCTGCCCTGGTATGTGAGGCGCTGATTATTGCTGATGAGGGTAAGGGGGGGGGGGGGAGATGTGGGTCTAAGGTTGTACTCCTTTTAGCTGAACTTTCAAACATCTTTGGTTTTAAGTACAGTGTATGGCTACACACCACACCACGGTTTAATTGGTTGCATCAGAAAAAAAGAAAAGATTGTCGAATACTCTTTGTTGTATGTTGTACATACACGATGTTAGGAACTGTTGTTCAATGTTGTCTTCTTTTCCAGCGATGGCTGCACTGAAATTTAATTAATATTGATAACTGTTCAATGGATTGTCTGATTTTTCCTCCAAGCTTCACTGATGTGTTCTACCAATTATTGCTTCATCCACACAGTCCACATATGGACCTAGGTATAAAGGCAATAACTAGGGACTTTTTTTCAGTCTCCACTTGTACGTAAACGACATCTATTCACATTTACTTTCTGTTAACCATTCCCTTCCTGAACAATACAGGGGCTGCAGAATTTTTTTTTTTTTTTGGGGGGGGGGGGAGGGGGGGGGGCTGCAAGCCAAAGTGGGCCATCAAGAAAAATCTTTGGACAGTACCCCTGTAGAGTCTTGGATTTTGTTGTGACTTTTTTTTTTTTAAATTTACATAATCTTTAAATATCTTTTGGAGCCAAAAGAGTGTGGGATTGCTACCATCACCCCCCCCCCCCCATTCCACGGTGGTCCTTACATTATACAAATAAGAATGTACATGCACACGCGTAACTTATCATAGATCTTACAATCACAGGCAGCTATGTGTTCATATTCTATCTGTACCTGCTCTCTATTTTGATGGCACAAAATCTTTTTCTCATTCATAGTATCAATGATGACTGTGCAATTTGCCAACATGAAGAATGTGCATTAATGTTAATGTAATAGAGTGTGCATCAATTACATACCCATTATGTCTTGCCTTCAATGTAGCATCAAGTATCATAAGGGCTGTCTAAGGCAGACAATTTGACTGTCACAAAATTAACTAGAGAAGCATTCTGAGAGTGCGGACCTCCACCAAGCAGCTCATTTCCACCACTGATCCTGTTCTTCCATGGAGATCAGTGATTTCCACCCATACAACTGTACGTATGCATGCTGAAAATTGCCCAATTTCCCAGTGTAGAAACCCTTTGTTTTATATGTCATCAACTTCCAGCTGCATGGTGCGCCGTGCTCTCGCAGAAACTAGAGCATGCACTTACAATGTGAGTGCCAGTATGCAAACCTCAAAAAAACGCGCAGCTTGAACTCCCCAAGCTCTTTGACCCTACCTGCCAAAATATCAAAATTTCTTCGTAAAATCCATAAAATTCCCGGATCACTACCAAAATTTTATCTGTTCCGTGTATCATTCTCAACCTTTCCTGTTCACAACTTTTTGAGTTATTTACACGTGGACAAACAAACAAACAAACAGACAAACACTGATGAAAACATAACCTCCTCCCTTGATCGAGTTCATAACACTATTAACACTACAGGTCCCCCTTTAATGCCGTTTATTGTCTTTGCCCATTTGTAAAGTTCAGCTTCAAGGTACTGATGACCATTCAATAAACAAATGACACAATGGAAAAGAGATATACTAACAGTTCACTATCACGTACTTGAGAAGTTCATTTCTTGCCTGATCACAAACATGGAAGACTTAATCAGGTATTCACCTCTCTTCCAGGGGACTTTGGACCATTTTGACAGTGATTGTAAGGTGCACTAAAGTAGGAAACACCGGCTTTCCGTTTCCCTGTAGAACATATTGTTTATGAAAGATGTTTGATTCGCAACACTCAACCCAACTAACATTCCATGAGCAATGTGCTTTCCTATGTCGTACTTGTGATATCAATACACTGCATGTAATCACAATAAAACAAAGTGAAATGTTCACTTGTCAGGAATAATTGAAATGTAATGTAAAATGTATCACAAGTCATAATCATGCCGTGCTATATTTTCTAAAGCCATTATTTTCCCTGGTTTAACATTTATCTATCAAATTGAATAAAAATGTGAAGTTGGATCTGCATCATTGCTTTTATCACACTGGCACCAGTCCAATAGTCCCATACTGATATTAAAATTACTGTCCAGCCATTAAATTGTCAGGAATTACCAAATTTACTGGTCTGCCATGCCGAGGAAAAAAAAACACACCAAAACCCCACCCCCCCCCCCAAAAAAAAAAACACAAACAACCAAACAAACAAACAAACATTGTCAGGACCAGTCGAAAAAAGAACAAGACCAATACATTGTAGGTTCGGACAAGTAAAAAAAAAAAAAAAAAAAAAAAAATGGCCATCTACTGGTCCAACAGGGACAGGTTGAATCAGTAAAAAATGGGTTAGTGTGCAGTTCTGAACACACATGATGTGGTATGTAAAACGGTCTGAATGTCATGTTGGGTCTTGTACATGAACAGCAAACACTCTGTGATAGGTGTTGGTGACTAGCTGATGCCAGGACACTGTGACTTTTGATGAGAAAGTCCAGGGTCCACAGCCCTGCCAGAGTCCTTGAGTCTCTTTTTGTAACACACAGTGCCCCTTTCTTATCAGATGTAGAGATGTGGCAACCTGGTAGAAAAGCTGAACATCAGTGGGGTCAGGTTTGCCTGAGAAAAGCTGCCTACATTTTGTAGCTTGAATCCTCTCTCAGCAACTGATTTGCTGCCAGTGGCAGGAGTGTTTTGAAAAAGGGGAATTCTGGACCAGTTCAAAGTTACGGCTGGAATGAAAGAATTAAATTTTACAAACACAACTGTAAAAATTTGGTCAAAATCATGTATCAAAAGTTGAAAGGCATTGTCAATTTTAAAGATTTTTCTAATTTTTTTTTTTTTTTAATACAGTTCCTGTACAATTTTAGTTGATATGACTATCCAAATGAGTCAGCTGATGATGTCATCACCTCACAATTTTCCTCATTGTGGCTGTCTTGCATTTGTATATGCATTCAGGATAATGACATCGTTGTCAACGACGACCGAGGAGAGGGTGCCCTCGATAGTCCTGTGGAAAAGGCTGTCGTCGACGTCACTTTTCTCCATGCATTTGTTGCCTCGCTCTCCGTCATCATCGTCAGCGAACTGGGAGACAAGACTTTCTTTATCGCTGCCATCATGGCCATGCGACATCCCCGCATCACCATCTTCACTGGAGCGCTTGGCGCCCTCGCTGTCATGACGGTGCTTTCTGGTATGCCAATTCCCTTAGCCCTCTTCGTGCCCAGTCATGAAGCTTAACTTGCTTACAGTTTCGGTTTTTCCAATGTTTTTGATGATGATTTTTTTTTTTACAGAAAGTATCTTACAAAATATGAAAGAGCATATAATTCTAAGTGGAATTCAAGGTTTATTTGATGAAAATTGGTTTTGAAATGGCAGAGATATAAAAAACAAAGCACTCCTAATAAAAGGTGGGACCCATCTTTTATTAGGATCGTTTTGTATTGTTTTTACTTTGTTTTTAGATGTCTTAGCCACTTGGTAATAACAGATTTTCATCAAATAAAGTTGGAATTCCACTTTGAATTGTATGCTTTTCAGTATTCCATGAAGTGGTTTCAAAGTATCTCACAAAAAGTTTAAAGATGAATTCTCACCTCAACTTATACTATACCATCCCTTTAACATTCAGTCATTCCTCCAAATGTAACCTAGTTGTAATGTGCCTCAGTCCAACAGGAAAACCATGGTTACACTAAAAGGGACATGGGGGCGGGGGATTAGATTTAACTTATTGTATTGATGTGCCAGTTGCTGAAGCAAAGCATGCAAGCATGCATGCTAATTGGTTACCAAAGCACGGTAAGATTTTAAGATTTAAGTGCCTTGTCGACATTCGTCATATTGCACTGTTCCATCCCAGCAAATACCTTGTGTTCATTCTCCACTCAACTTTGTTGTAGTTGTACTTTTGTATGAATCCACAGTTCATTGCTTAATTGTGAAGTATGGATTAAGTCCTTGTACTGTCTATTATTACTTTAGATAAGTATTTATTTATTCATTTATGCAAAATGGTCCACTTCATGCTGATATCTGAAATCCGTTGTTTGTGTACAGCCCTCCTTGGTTATGCCATCACCATCATTCCGCGCAAGTTCACCTACTATGCTTCGACCATCCTCTTCTTCATCTTCGGCGTGAGGATGCTGCGTGAAGGGTGGAACATGTCTCCGGACGAGGGGCAGGAGGAGCTAGAAGAAGTGCAGGCTGAATTGAAGCGGCGAGATGAAGAGGTAATACACTGGCTGTGTGCGTATAAAGCTTCTAGCATTCAAAATCAAGAGTTCAGTAATCGCATATACTGTGTACGCCAAATATATTGCCAAGGTTTCTATTTTTGTGAATGTCGCCAGTCGGGTGTTATTCGCAAATTTAAAGGCACATGAAAATATGAATGTGACGTGCACATATACATTGCTCCGTTTGGTATTGTACGCACGATTGCTAATCTAACCACTCGCAAAATTGTTGGAAAGTCCTGATTCTCAAAAATTTAGACTTGCTAAATTTATGGCATATACAGTAGTCTTTGCTGTGTTGAAACATTACTTTAGCATTCAAAGAAGCTGGTAACAACAAGAAAAACATTACCATTGCAAGACTATATCTAATGATCATATATTTAGAGTTGTCTCTGGCTATCTGCTTAGAGTGAATATTGAAATCTAGTTAAATCTATTACTGTAAGTATTCATGAATGGAAAACAAATGTGTGAAGTGAAGCCTTAAAATGTGGTGCTCACAAGAGATGTATTACCCTCAGCAGAAGGGAAAGAAGCACACCAAACTAACCAAGTATTGCTACATACATGTGTACTTGCCTTGTTGAACCCAAAGGGCAAGAGAGATTTTTGTAGGAATTTAAATTTTGTAAAGAAAGTGAACAATCAATGTTGCAAAAGTGACTATTGGACAAAAAGAAAAAAGAAAAAAAAGAAAAGAAAAAAAAATGTTTCATGGGGGTAGGGTAGGTAGAGCAGACCTCAATTCACTTTGGAATCACAGCCATTGTGATTTTTGAAGATATCTTCTAGATAGGTGTGATTTTTTTGAACCAGGAGAGGGAAAGGTATTTTACATAATCTTTTTGTTTGATCACAGAAAAGATCTACTGTAAAAGTGGAAATTTTCGGGCAATCAGATGCTAGCGCAAAAGTAAAAGCATGAGAATATTTTTGCATGCCATATGTTCCAGTAGTTGATGTCCTGATTCCACGGAATTAAAAACATGCGAAGGCCATCTTACCCGGCTGGGCGCGAAAAATTTTACAGTATAACCCCTTCCCCCTTTTTCTCACTTTTCTTCCTCCTAGTAGAGTGCATTTTATCCTGTACTATAGTTTCAATTAATGCTGTATTTTCCTTTTTGTGGTTTGCTGTGGCATTATTATATTTCTCTGTCTTGTGTACCTTGTTTTATTTTTAAAGGGGCATAGTCCCGGTAGTGTAGATGGCGCTGTTGATGATACTGCTGATCATCGTTAGCATTGATACAAAGATTACCAAAGTTGAGCTGTCATCAAGAGTAAAGTGCGTGGGTGTTGCTAAGTAACGTTGCCTTTGTTGTTTTCTTTGCGCATCGCGCAGTCTGTAGCAATGCCAGGGTGCGTGCATATGTGCTTGTTATTGTGACATCACAAAAGAAGTTTGCTAAAGTTGTCATCCCTCTCAGCCGATTCATGAGCCGAACTGTGATCGGACCACTGACTACAGTGAATCGGACTTCTTCGGACTCGGGAAAGTGGGCCAAAGCGTAAGCGCCAAAGAGAAGTCGATAGCATAGGTCTTTATAAGAAACTTGCGCGCGTGCGCCCGCGTACGCATTTGACTAAAACACCGGGACCATGCACCTTTAAGCATTTTACATTCTACCCCTTGTTCATGCTTGCAGCTATCTAACTTCAAAGAATCTAGTTAAAAGAATCAAAATATCTAAAGATGTATCTATGCATGCATATTTTTTTTTTTTAGTTTCAAGAGAGAAGTTGATATAAAATTATTTGCAAAGAAACGTTGAATCAAACTAACTTCATTTGTATGCAACACACATACAAATATGTGTGTCATATGTTTAAATGTGTGTATCTCCTGCTTGTATGTGTGGTTGCTCATATTTTTAAAGGGATTGTACATTTTTGGTTGAGACCTAATTTCAGGTTTCTAACATTTTTTGGTGAGATAATGAGAAACCTCTTATAAAATATGAAAGAGCATGTAATTCTATGAGGAATTCAATGTTTATTTGATGAAAATTGGTTTTGAAATGGCTGAGATATCCAAAAAAGTGTGATTCTAATAAAGTGTGTGACCCACACTTTATTACGATCGCTTTGTTTTACTTTGTTTTTGAATGTTTCAGTCATTCCAAACCCGATTTTCATCAAATAAACTTTGAATTCCTCTTAAAATGGTATGCTCTGTACTATGTGTTTTCTTGGTATCTCACAAAAATTTTAAAGCCCAATTCTCATCTCCACCAGTATTGTACTATCCCTTTAAACTTTTATTTTGGAAGAGTTTAAAGGTGTACATGCATGTCTTATTTCTATTTCTTTGCTTGCCATATTTAGCAGGTATGTTATGATTTGGGTTGTTTTGCATGCCTAGTTGTACCTTTTGTTCTTGTGTAGGTACAGGAATCCCTGAAGAAGGGAAGTTTGCCTGTTCTTCAAAATCACACATCAAACCATGTAGAAACCCATATAGGTGTAGAGAACGGGACTGATGAGGTCAGTAGGTCAGAGTTCAAAGGTGACACCATGTGCCCCCTGTATAACCTTCAGAACATCTACATGCTGCAGCAGCTACTTGAAAAGTTTACAAAGTCCAGCATCACACGCGTCTGTGACTCGCCATTTGTCTCATCTCCACACAAGTGTGTTCAGCCTTCGCAGATGCCTCATATTGTGTTGTTGCATCTCACACCACACTAAGTATTTGGGATTCATGCACCCTGAAGACTGCCAGATGTATAGTTGCACCACCCTGAATTCACAACCAGAGAACGAAGCCCTCTGTCATGCACAACATTTGATTTCATCATATTTGACCGTGCACCACAAAACCAACAAAAAGTCGCATTACCCAATTTTGCGCAAAGACTCACAATAGGTGAAATTGGTCAATCTTGTCAAGTTTTATTTTGTGTCTTTTCAAAAAGAGCAATTCTGTATAGTTGAAATGAAATGAAATAAAAAAGTGCCCCTTTTTTTGCAGTTTTTCAAGAACACTTTTTTCCCGAGTGAAGGGTTCTGATGTCGAGTTCTTTTTATTGCAACTGATTGACAAATTGCCCTTTGTTAATGCAAATAAACGCTTATTATTCAGTGTTTTCGTTGTATCCGTGATAGAAAATCATGGGCATTCACATACTTGGGTTGGCCTCCAACCAAAGACTTCCTGATTGCTTGACAGGCATCATATATATCCACAACTAGACCACCAAGCTTCCGCCCAACAGCCAGTGATGGTTTTGATCTCTTATAGCAGACGGGTACTGTAATCTGGCTCCAGACCAGCATCACATCATACACATTACTCCTTTGACTGTATGGAAGATGATAATGCAGCTTAAACTAGAAGTAAGAAAAAATAACAGTCTTCCAATGAACACTGGTACCTACATGTATTAAACAGAGCAAGATTTCAAGCTGTTCTCTCATTTTGAAGCCTCGCCAAAATGTGATAGTGTGGCCTATTCCAATAGGCAGGGCTGCACACTAACCCATTTTTCTCACTGATTCAACCTGTCCATGTGGGACAAGTACAGGTTCCCAGTTTGCCATTTCACTGGCCCATTCCTGAAAAAGTTACTGGTCTGACATTGATTTTTACTAGTCTGGGACCATCAGACCAGTGTCAGTTTGCAGCCTTGCAATAGGTGTACCATAGCGAGATCTTAAAACTGTAAAAGTTCTTGAGTAACCTTGCATCTGTCCTTGTTGCTCTTTCTCATACATGTGTACATACACATGCACAAACATACATGCATCATCAGTAAAGTCTTTCTGTCTTTCAGGAATGTCACAGCGTGTATCTTCCTGTTATTAAATCCAGGAATCTTCCTGTTATTTAATCCAGGAATGCCACAGCGTGTATTATTACACGTAATGCAACAGTCAAATGCATGTCATACATGTATAAAGTCAAACATCAAGACACTACTTCCTTCACAGCAATCACGGCAGCAGCGTCACACTGCAATGCAGTTTCACAAGACTTTAACTCTGGTTATTTTATGACTATCATCGCTATCATTATCATTTGTTTGAAGCTTATGACCCAGTTTCTGTTGAAATGTTCTCCCATTAGATAAATCATTCACAGTCCATCTGCTGCACACCTGTGGGTTAAATTTAGGTTCCCACATGATCTCACTTGCGAAACCTCATTTGTCAAGATCAATGAACATCATCATATCAAAATGTGAATGAAGGGCCCCCTGTACTGGTAATGCTTGTTAGGCACGTACATTGGTTACATGGGATCTACATTATGGTGCAGTTGAATTGCTCTGCATGGGGTGGTTGTTGCTGGGTTGATCTTATTGGGTTTTTGTAATCAATGGAAATAGTGCATCTTTTGTTTTGCTGACTACACATCATTTTTATATATTGGCAAGTGGCCATTAATACAGTCTTTTTATGCCTCCGCAACGAAGTGGCCGGAGGCATTATGTTTTCGGGTCGTCCGTCCGTCCGTCCGTCCGTCCGTCCGTCCGTCCGTCCGTCCGTACGTCCGTCCGTCCCGTTTTGTTTTTGTCGATATCTCAAGAACCGTGTGGTGGTTTTACATCAAACTTGGTATGAGGGTATATCCTTGGGGGATGATACTTTGTGTGGATTTTAGGGTCACAGGGTCAAAGGTCAAAGGTCACAGGTTATTTTGTGAAAAAAAAAATTGAAATTCCACATATTTCTCCATATCTCGCAGATGGTTCAAGGTATCTTCATAGAACTTAGTATATATGCTTGTCCCGATGGGCAGTGATTATCTAGGGAAGTTGGGGGTCATGGGTCAAAGGTCAGGGGGGTCAAAGGTCAAGGTCAACTCCTCAAAATATCACTACTTTCCTTAAAATGCAATATGCCTGAAGGTTTTTTTTTTTTTTTTTTAAACTGGATGTATGGCATGTATTACCCAATATATATTTTTTGGGAAGTTTCTTGCCAAAAGGTCAAAGGTCAAAGGTCAAGTGAAAGTGCTAAATTGCATTTTTTCCTCCATATCTCGAAAGTAACTCAAGGTATCATCATGAAACTTACATATTTATGCATGTTCTACCTAACAGTGATTCTCTGTGGAACTGTGAGGTCAACGGTCAAAGACCAGGTTTAGATAATGCTATTTTCCCATTTGATACTGAAATTATACTTTTTCTCAATACCTTGAAAATTACTCAAAGCATAAACTTATAAAAAGGTCAAAAGTCAAGTAGAAATCATTAGTTCCCCAAATACCTGCACTCTGACATTTGAATAATTCATCCAATTGAACCTAGTTCTAGGAAAGTGAACATTCAGCACATTTGTGGCAAACCTGTCATTTTAATATTTTGCCAATTGTGTGAAACTGTCATCACACATTGTCAAGACATTGTACTATAGACCTATTAGGAGAACCATGCATGATGGCGGAGGCATATCAGTCGCCGTAGCGATATATCTAGTTTTGTTTCTAACTACAGATCAAGGAAGTAAAAATTGCAAGTAGGATGACCTGCTGTGCTGGCATGCACTTAAGTTAAGATGGTATTGATATTGAATGGGGCATTTTTATTACAGATAGTTCTGCTGTACTTTGAAATAACAGAAAATGAAATTATTAGATACATTAATATAGGTGTCACTTTGTCAATCCTTTATATAATACATATCATGTCTTTAGTGGTTGACAAATAGGTCTAATGTTTGGTACAGGAGAACTCTGTACCATACATTTGCAAGCGCATTGTATGATTTGTTAGTGTTTGATACACTTTGAAGCCATATTTTCCATAATACACATCTACTGCATGCGTGACTGCATGGGGAGAAAAAAAAAATGAAATCATGCCCCCCCCCCCCCCCCACCCCCACACACACATACGCATCACTCATATAACTTGTTAAAGATACTTGTGTGTACATTACTATATTTAATGAAAAAGTAAAAACAACAGTATATTCTCCTTACATGTTTCATTTGTTTTCCATGATACATGCACATACATGTACGTATGTATTTCTGCATTGAGAAAAAGGAATCCCCTCCAAATTTATCTTACATGCATTTAAATACAACTGTGGTTGTTCATTGCCTTGTCTTGTCTTGCCTTGCTTTTTTTTTTTTTTTTTTTTTTTTGGATTATTGCATTTTTCACCAAAGCCTATACTATATCCCAACAACAAAAAACATCCTCTCCATATCATCTGTTTTGATTCAAATATATTGATACATTCTTTCAGCACTAGGGAATTTCATCTTGCTGTTTTCCATGCCTAAATGTACAATTGTACACTCATAATTGGCCAAACCATACAGGTCTATTATGTAACTCAGATACAGCTGTAACAGAGCAGTTTACAGATAGCATGATATATACATGGTTTGGACTACAATTGTACCTGTATTAAACATAATTTACATCTTGTTACCAGGGTTTAGAGACTTAATTATTTTTTCAGTCTTAATTTATTAATTGGTAATTTACACTAGTTTTTTTTGTTTGGTAATACAACAGTATATGTGCTGTGGTACATGAAAATAATGTTGTTGTACAAAATATTGCCCTTTACCATGAACATGTTAATGAGGCTATGAAAAGTGTTAGAAAAAGAAATTTCCCTCTTAAAAGTGATGACATGGAATTATTAGGCAAGAGTTAAAATCTTTATGAAATTACTCTTTATGAGGAAGAGTTCAAGATTCATTATTTAATGGAAATTTCTAGGTAGTAAAAAAATGCTTCCAGTGTGGATGTGTATGTTTTTATGATTTTTAAACATGATCTGCATTCAGGTGTGTTGTCGTTTTTTTTTTTTTTCTTCAAATATATCTGACATACTCATAACTAACCTTGATAGCACTAAAAGTCAATAACAAGGAACCTTCCCCGTATTTCATTACTGACCATCATTCAAGATTTGACTAGTTTTGATCAGCTTTTTCACATTTCTTTAATTTCAGGACTTCAGAAATCTGAAAATTCATGCAACTTGAGCTGCAAAAGCAATATCCAGGAATGATCACTTGTTAATCCTAGATCAAGATCTGTATTTCTTTTAGATGTGTTTATTTGTTCGTTCAAGTAGATGCTTTGGCATTGTGTAATATGATGGTGTCATGTTTTGTATATCAAATGAAAATGTGTTGATTTCCATATTTACCTCCTTGTCTGATTTTCGTCAGAGAGAAAAAGAAATGATGTCAAGTGTGACGCAAGATCCAGAGTCTGGAATTATAAGAGGCGGGCAGCGGCGGAAAATTCTGGGTCTGTTCTCACCAATCCTGCTGGAGGCGTTCACACTAACATTTTTAGCGGAGTGGGGTGACAGGTCTCAGATGACAACAATAGTATTAGCAGCAAGAGAGGTAAGCACCATTGTAAATCGTTATTGTCTTCTCTCTTCACGCTATCAAGTTTAGCCATGCGAAGTGACAGGCCAGAGATAATAAGTCAAAGGTGATGATGATAGTGTGAACAACATTGCAGGAAAGCAGAACATCATGTGTTTGATGGCCACCTCGCGTTCACATTGGAATTTTACCAAAGTGCGTCAAAGACCAGATAGCATGGAGAAGCATGGGTGGTCCAAAATGAATTGATTTTTATTCGCTGCCCACCTGGGGACATTTGAAAACCTCGAAAATGCTGTTCACTGTAACATACAGTGATGCTAATGTCTCTACCCAGATGGGTTCAGTTGAGATACATTCGTCATTTGGCATGAATATGATGAACAATAAATCTCTCAGTTTTGTTTGGTGTGAAAGGTGTAGATGTGTTTGCCAAAGATTGTTTTTTAAACAAATGTAAGCTGACAAAGGAAGAGATTCTTCTTCTGTCAGTTTGTTGAAGAAACAATCTCAGCAGATCACCTGTGCAGGAAAATACAATATTAGATCACGGTTATCAAAACAGAATCTGTAGATTAAAAAAAAAAGAAGGGATGTATGATGGACACATGTTTATTTTCACTAATGACTCAGTCTTTGTCAACAAATGAACCTACCAGGGCCCCATTTTATCAAAAGATATAATCGATAATAAATTTCCTTACCACACAGACTGCCATAGACTTACCATAGAGATCAACTATATAATAAATTATAACTCTTCATAAAACAAACAAAGAAAAAAAAAAACCCCAAAAGCACAAGGAGGTTTGTGATCTAATGTACATCTTCCATTAAACAAGATGTGCTACTGAGAGTTGCTCAGCTAGACAACCATATAACTTGCCCAACACATTCTATGCAGTGATTGCCGGCAGTTTGAACTTGATATGCATAGGACATTCTGTGTTTTATGTTTTGATAATTGTTATCGAACTCAGGCTTATGTTAAAGATCAACCTGTAGAAATGTATCAAAGTGAAATAAATAAAGTGTATGTGTGAAAAGAAGGAAGTAGATACTAGTAGATTAAGACATCAAGATTTAAAACATGATTCAATCACTGGGAAAAAAAAAAATTGTATGATCCAAAAAAAAATTGTTTCTGTGGAAATGTATTTTTTGCCATTTTGTTGTTGTTTGTAGGGTATGATGTCATAAATGTCAACCCCTAGAGTTTTATTTCTACCATATACTATACTCTCTCATTACTGATGATAGAAGGGTAATTTGTTGTATAGTGTCTCTCCCGGTTGTACTGAAGATAATGGCGGGGCGGATGGTGGGAATATCTCACTGTTTAGTCTGTCTCAGTGATCATGCGGGTCAAGATACTTTTACAGGCCTATGCTGTAGCACTTCTTTTAGATACATCCAGGAGGACTCTTACCTCAAATGATTTTATCTTAGTCATGTGCATCACTTTTTTTTTCCCACCCACACTGACAAGCCACTTGACCTAATGACACCTGATGTGATTAATGCCAGATTGGCATTGTCAACGGCAATGACAGGCAGAAGTGGCATTGTGTGACAGCGCACTGTTTACAATTCATTATAAGTCAGCAGTCTGATAAGAGTATGTTGCACTGATATACATTCTAACATTTTGGGGGAGGTCTTTTGGTTTTTGGTTTTTGTTTTAAATTGGTCACATCACAAGACACATTGCCTGTGATTGACAAGATAAATGAGGGAGGCAAAGTCTACCCTCTGGTTTGAGCTGACTCCCTGTGACATCTCTTGTGTCAACCCAGGGAAAACATTGAACCATTTGTACAACACAGAATGCCATTTAACTTGAAATGAATCGATATGGCACCCTGTTTTCGCCTAAAGTCATGATGCGTGGACATTGTGGCAGTCAAATATTCTGTTGCATTGTTTTAGATTGAAAAGGGAAAAATATGTAATAACTGCATTTGATATCAAGCAGGAAGTAAATGTGACAACAGTGTTAGGTACTTTAGCATCATAATTCAGTTGCACTGGTATGTATTTCAAATCACAAAAACTAAAAGTCTTATAGTCAGCAGGCAGACTTCTTGAATGCTTTTGTCCTTCTCCTCCCTTCTTTCTTTCTTCTTGTTGTTGGACTCTACGGTGTATTTTTGGAATTAGTCCATGGGCCAGGCCAGATATTGGTCCCATCTCAGGTGGCAAAACCTTTTTGGTGTCATTTTGTTTGTCGGGCATAGATATGCTTATCAAGCTATGATAGCATTTCCAAATGAGTAGCTTAGTCATAGTAAATGAATTTTTAACCAATTTGGTTTCGCTGTTATATCCCTATACTTCTGAATCGAAACTAACCGCTCTACAAAGAAGAGCACTGTCATCTGTATGTTCCATAGAGCTGTAAAATGCAGCTCCATGGTATGTTCACAGGTGTTCTGTTGTAAACGCGGTGCGCTTATTCTGTATTCAAGGCAGCGAAGGGAATATCCAAAGGTTATGATGCCCACAACGCTTAGTCTTTATTCTAGACGGCGAAGAGAATATCCAAAGCGTATGATATAGTGTATATCTTTTTATCTAAAAACAACAACAACAAAAGAATTCCTCGTGAATTTTACCGTATCTTTCAATTATTTATCATTTTCCGGCGAAAACGCTACGGTGAAAACGCTGATACCACGCCAATGTCGCTTTATTTCCCGCCAACAATATAAGATAATGCAAAAACAATGGACCGGTACACTACGATACATTATAATGAATGATATTGTAAATGAACAGAGTGATTTTTGTTTAAAACTGATGTATTTGTTGATAGGGTAGTATAAAAACAGTATAGATAATCCCTTTTATGAGGAACTTTAGATATGATAACGGTACATTGGTCTAGATAAAGACTAGGCGCACCGCGTGACAGCTGTGGACATCATAACCCTTTGGATATTCCCTTCGCTGCCTTGAATAAAGACTAAGCGCACCGTGTTTACAACAGAACACCTGTAGACATACAGAAGGCAGTGCTCTTTTTTGTATAGCGGTTTAGTTTCGATTCAGAAGTATAGGGATATAAAAACGAGACCAAATTGGTTAAAAATTCATTTATTATGACTAAGCTACTCATTTGGAAATGCTATCATAGCTTGATAAGCATATCTATGCCCGACAAACAAACTGACACCAAAAAGGTTGTGCCACCTGAGATGGTACCAACAACCCATTTTTCGGGTCTTGGCCCATGGACTAAATGCACTTACCTTTATATTGATGTTGATGGACAGATTAATGAGTATCAGTTTTTAGAATGGTTAAAACTTCAATTTACCGATGTTACAAAATCAAAGGTAGTCATAATCAAGAATATGATGTCACTTTATTGACATTGTTCAAAGATCTCTGTATGTCTCTGTATCAATTTATTTTTAAAATATTTGCCCACTTTAGCTTGTTATTAAAATTACTTTGCATAATCTTGAATTAGTAGATTTTCTGTTGTATTTTAAGGATGTAAAAAAACTTCTCCATGGCTTTTATTTTGTGAATGTAGAGAGTATGCAAATTTTCAAGCTTTCTCTCTCTACTGTAAAAAGAGGAATGTTCGCGTGCGTTTTAATTTTACGAATTTTGTGACAGCCAAGATTTGCGAAATTAAAATGCATGTGAAAGGTACGTCTTGTCTGCACTATATGTACTGAATGCCAGAGGCACTTTATGAAAATTTCATGCTGTGAAAAAGGCCGTGGGCTCCAATTCGAGGAAATTCCATGCCCTGAAAATATCATGTTTTACAGTTTCTCTCCAAGATTAGATGTATACCCCCAAACTTATTTCACTTTTCCTCACGCAGAACGTGCTAGGAGTGACAATAGGGGGAACGCTGGGTCATGCATTCTGTACAGGCTTAGCTGTGATCGGTGGGAGAATGGTGGCTCAAAGGATATCAGCCAGAACAGGTATGGAGTCCAGCTTGACCTGCTTAGACTTGCCGCCCGAGAATTACAATTGACATCTTGTGTCGTGTAGTTGCTACTATAGATGGCAGACTGAAATCGCTCTCATTTTCCTGTATTCATGATTTGTTTTGTTTCAAGTGTAGACAGTAAGAAAACAAACTGTTGATAGTTTTCTTGAGGACAACCAGTTCTAGAATTTGTTTAACAAACCAATTGGCCCTTACAGACGAGAAAAGCGTTCAAGAGAAATAAATCTGCATTGTGACCTTCAACAGGAGATGAGTATAATGATATTCTCTCCTTCCAACATTTATGATAAATATCTCAAGATATTTCTGTATAAAACTGTACAGAATTTTGACTGTTCCTTCCTTTGCTATGTAGCTTGTCGTGGGAGAAAAGGCAGCTCTTTGCAATTTTCCTCAGAAATATATTGCTGCGCTTGTAGACTAGGCTTGACACAAACTTTTTCCTCTGATGGCCCTAAAATCTTGGAATTTGAAATATTGGTGGTGTGAAAAAGAAATGTTGCCTGAAAGAAAATGAAATATGAACATTTATTTTGATTTGCAGCTGCCCAATTGGGTCACAGAAAGATAAACTTTTTGGAAATTTGGTGGCCTGACATGATCTTTAGTGGCCCAGGGCCACCCCTAATGATGAGCCATGTTGTAGATATCCCGTCCCCCGAGCTGTAACTGTAATTTTTGTGTGTATTTTGCACTCTCCCTTGTAGTGACGCTGACTGGAGGTGTGGTCTTCTTGGTCTTTGCTCTGTCGGCTCTCTTCTTCTCCCCCGATGAGTCGTGAGTCGGGGAGAGTCGGTGCCACTGCCCCTGCCCCGATGGATGCACGCTCCAGCATGTGTTTAGCAGCATGTTTTTGAGATTGGGCCTTCTTGCGTGAAGGAGATGAGCCACTCTTGGGGGCCCAGTCATTTTTCGCACAAAGACAAGAACGCAGAGACAGAAATTTGCCATTTCATTTCTTATTAATAGTTTGTGTTTTTTTTTAACCAAAAAATTTGATGTCAAAATGGTTGCTGCAATAATGAAATGGTATGTGCATGCCTTGTCATATAACCAGCTCACATTTCCAAGCAATCATACAACTTTTGGCCAGTTTGCTTTGCTTATGCGGCATCTCAGCAGGCTGGAAGGTCAAGATTAGATGTCATTTTGTAAGCTTGGATAAATTTATTAGATTTAAAAGAAACAATGTCTCATTGCATGTCAAATTGTATTGCATCTTTCCGAACACACCTCGACTCGCATGAATTATACTTTGTAGCAACACCAGCCACCTGCTATGAATCTCTCTTGCTGATGCTACACCTAGAGTGGTCTTTACTTAGTCAGCCAGATAAAATAGAATACAGTCAAACCTGTCTATAGCGGCCATCCAAGGGAAACGAAAAAAGTGGCCGTTATAGACAGGTGGCCGCTATAGGCAGGTTATCCAACTTTGTGTGCATTGCCTACAAATGTACATGTATCATCGTTGTATACATGTACATCTATGAGTACCGGGTACGTACATGTTCATGTATCTGTGTACGTATGCAAACGTGTGTTTCATGCATTGAACAATGCCGGTGTTCTTGAAATAATTATTGTTGCACAGTAGCATGCGTACAGTCGTGAAGAAAGCTTGATACTAAATGAGCGATGAATGCAGTGATGGCGATCACTGAAAGTTGCCCATGAATGACTGGCACGTCTACTAAAAGCAGAAAAACGTGCTGAATTATCATCTCTTTGGCCGCTATAGACAGGTTAAAGGCTACCGCGGGAAACAAAATTTGTGGCCGCTGGCCGCGTTAGACAGGTGGCCGCTATACACAAGGTCTTTAACAGGGCTTTTCTCTCGGGGGGATTTTTCAGTGGCCGCTATATACAGGTGGCCGCTAAGGCAGGTTTGACTGTATTTCTATACCCACACTGCCATGATGATAATAGTATTTCAAGGAGTGTGATTTAAGCAAGATAGGGCGCACTGAAGATTATTGTGATAGAAAACTTTGCTTACATTACATGCCTCACAGGTCAATCTATATAATGCAATTTATTGGATAACTCTCTACATGTTGTAAACTTCTCCTCTCTTCATATACACAATAAGTGTGTAAGTGCTTCTGAAACACTTGAAAATAAAATTCTCGCTGTCATTATTATAATAATTTTTTTTTTTTTTTTTTTTTTGCATTGTGCTTAGCACAGCCACAACAAAAATTCTGCAGCAAGTTCAGTCTGAATCTTGTAAAGGCCTTGAAGGAATTTAATGTAGCTTATCAACAGAGTGAAATAAATTCCAGCTGTTACACAAAATCCAAGGTACTCTCTACTTCACCATTGAGCAGTCAGCAGTGAACAAGTGAATTAAATCAGCAAAGTACCCCCCCCCCCAAAAAAAAAAGTAAAGAAAAGAAAAGAAACATGTTATGAAAATGCAATTAATTTGGGAAAAACACATGAAAAAGATTGAGATATTAAGACCCACCCCCCTCCTTGCTCCTTAATTGCCAATTGGAGATTTGTGAATGAAATCTCATCTCTAGTTAGTATTACACCCCATTAGTAGAATGGATGAAAAAGGTCTCATGTGATATAATTAGGGGGGGCTGAACACTGTCAGGACCACGGCTGACTTTTTGCTAACAATCCCTTTGCTCTTTGAAATGACAGTAGTAAGAGGGTTAACAGGTTCCCATCCATATCTTCAGCAGCCAAGGCTGAGGCTTTGCACATCCCTGTGTCAATTGCGAGCTTTTGAAGGTCCTCTTTCTTCACAGTTGCTTTATGGCACGTTTGTACACAGCGTGTGGTCTCACACCTCTTTTCCAAGAGGTTAGAAATGCAATACTGTAAAGGTGGAAATTTTTTGCATGAGTTGTCTTTTGTGCTCAGGTAGGTCAAATGAATATTGCATGTTTCTAATTTTGCAAAATTAAATATGAAATAATGTTACATGTAACAAGCAAACATATTCATGTGCTTTCATCTCAATGCTAGTTTCTAGTCGCAAGAAATGCCAAAAATTTCCACTTTTTTTCAGAACTGTGGTAATAGCCAAATGGCCTGGGATGCACTAACAGCAGACTTTAGGCAGTAAATTGGCATATGCACGAATAGAGAGAGATATAAACACATATAAACTGCAGTGTATGACTCAAACCTTGTAAAGTATATTAATTTTCTACTTGACATGCCATAAATATGCCTGCTGCATTTTGGATTGCTTTCTTTCACTTTAATGTAGTGTGCATGCATCTAACCCTTTCTTTGACCTGGGCAAGTTTAATCCAAGCGAGGTCAACTTCTCCAATGAAAAATGTTGTTGTTGTTGTTGTTGGTAGTGCGTACCCGTGACTAAATTGTGTTGCAGAAATGGAAATTGGCATATAAAACATTGTAAAAGTGAGAACGTGTGCTGTACAAGTTTGTGCAAAGCGGATAAGTATTTATGAGATATTTTTTGAACATTCCCAGAATTTTGCCATTGACAGCCCGGATAATTATGGTCTCACCTCTTTTGCTCACCTAATGATCCTATTCATATAATGTGCCAACAGTTTACTGCATTCTATTCAAACTGTGCTTCACTTCGTGTGTGAGAAAAAAAAAAGGTAGGAACAATTGAGTGTATGCACAATAGGTACAATTTACAGTCAACGTTTCCTAAGTCAAATCTATTTGGACTGAAGAAGTAGCTTCGACTTAGAGAAAATTCCATGTACGAGGGATTAAAATCAAAGGAATATAAAGAGAAGAGGACTTGAAAAGACCTTCAACTTGGATGGTTGCGAGGTTGACTTAAACAAGGTTGACTGTACATTGTATGTGTTCATGTACATGGTTACATTCAGCTGTAATGCCATGTTCCATTTTCTGCCATATTACTAAAAAATATACATTTTTTTTTTCTGGAAAGTGTTATCAGGGTGAGCAAAAAGAGTTTATAAAGATGGAACCTGAAGTGAATTTGGACTTTTCGAGGCCTTAATATCACTACATTTAAGATATGACGATTGCCGTCGTCTGCTGCTGAATTAGGTAGTGAAGGATGTGTGTACACAACGTGTACTACATTTTGCCAGTGCCAGGGAATTTCTGCCCAGCGCACAATGATGACTCTATGCACTGATGCTTGCAATCTGGCTCTCCTCGATCTTTTTGTGTGGAATTTGGAGAGAGCGGTCAATTTCATTTCGTTGTTCGTTTGTTTTGTTTTTCTTTTGTTTCTGAGGGAAAGTTGTTGCTTTATACAGAGGATGAGTGCAAATACAGAGTCAGACTCTAGATTGATATGTAACATTAAATTGTCAACACTTTGTGGTGTACGAAAGACCATTAGTGCCACGGAGAAAAAAAAACTACTATTTCTACTAATCTGTTTAAACAGATTATAATCTGTAATAACAGATTACGGTATTTCTAGTAATCTGTTCAAACAGATTACAGTAATTCAACTAATCTGTTTAAACAGATTACGGTATTTCTACTAATCTGTTTAAACAGATTACGGTATTTCCACTAATCTGTTTAAACAGATAGTAATTCAACTAATCTGTTCAAACAGATTATAATCTGTTATAACAGATTACGGTATTTCTTCTAATCTGTTTAAACAGATTACGGTATTTCTACTAATCTGTTTAAACAGATTACGCTATTTCTACTAATCTGTTTAAACAGATTACAGTAATTCAGATTATAATCTGTTATAAGATTATTCAGATTATAATCTGTTATAACAGATTATAATCTGTTATTACAGATTATAATCAGTTTAAACAGATTAGAAGAAATACCGTAATCTGTTTAAACAGATTAGAAGAAATACCGTAATCTGTTTAAACAGATTACGGTATTTCTTCTAATCTGTTATAACAGATTAGTAGAATTACCGTAATCTGTTATTACAGATTATAATCTGTTTAAACAGATTAGAAGAAATACCGTAATCTGTTTAAACAGATTAGTAGAAATACCGTAATCTGTTATAACAGATTATAATCTGTTTAAACAGATTAGTTGAAGTAATGTAATCTGTTTAAACAGATTAGAATACCGTAATCTGTTTAAACAGATTAGTTGAAGTAATGTAATCTGTTTATACAGATTAGAAGAAATACCGTAATCTGTTTAAACAGATTAGTAGAAATACCGTAATCTGTTATAACAGATTATAATCTGTTTAAACAGATTAGTTGAAGTAATGTAATCTGTTTAAACAGATTAGAATACCGTAATCTGTTTAAACAGATTAGTTGAAGTAATGTAATCTGTTTATACAGATTAGAAGAAATACCGTAATCTGTTTAAACAGACTAGTAGAAATACCGTAATCTGTTTAAACAGATTAGTTGAATTACTGTAATCTGTTTGAACAGATTAGTAGAAATACCGTAATCTGTTATTACAGATTATAATCTGTTTAAACAGATTAGTAGAAATAGTAGTTTTTTTTTCTCCGTGGCACTAGTGGTCTTTCGTAGTGGTGTGCTGTGTGGGATATTGCAAGTTCTTAGAATATCTGACTTACAGCTGATCAATTGGGAAGGGATCAGGGGAGAACACCTCCAAAGAAGTGTTTTGTCTATTTTTTTTTTTTTTTTTGACACTTACCTTGGGGTAATCACCATGGTCCTGTCTGCAATGTATAGTGTTGCCAGTATTGTTTGCCCCTCTTGAAGAGTTACTTGCCCTCAGCATCAAATGTACTTCATCTACCGAAAGCTTTCCCCGACTCATATCGCTATGCCATGTCTTACTGTTTGAACAACCTGTCGTTTTACAGTGTGTTTTCTTTTTTGTTGTTAGTGTCTAATTACTCCAGGGTTCGCACAATTACAAAATGATCAGTAGTTGGTGGTTGTCCTTACTGGCTTGCCTGTTACGTAAGGTTGATATGTACAATCATGTAGTATGGTAATTTGTAGTGGACAGGGTTCCTGCAGTCATGGAAAAACTGGAAAAGTCACGGAAAAGGGAGAATTGTAGATATGTCATGGAAAAGTCATGGAAATTTATAAATTTGTATACTTTTTGCCTTTTAGTGATGTTCTTTTTTTGCATTGTAAACTTTGTTTTAAAAGAAAACATTTCATCGAATAAAATCGGACCATAAACTTGTTCCCCACGGACAGTGTTGGGGGTGGTAGACACACTGTCGCCTTCACATGGATGCTACTTTGAAATAATTGATGGTCCTTATCTACTTCATTTCGTTTATTTAGCACTAACCACTTGGTTTTCATGAAGTTACCGTCCGAAAATGGGTCCTGGATTTCTGGAATTTTACATGGAAAAGTCATTAGAAGTCATGAATTTATTTGTGTACAGGGTGCAGGAACCCCCGAGTAGAATTGGATAGTCCCACTCACTATGTATGGTGTGAGGAGCAGGAAGTAGAAGCCAAGAGGAGCTAGCAGCCTTTTGGTAGAGATTCACAGGGAACAGTGGGTACATAGGATCCTTTCAGGAGTAGGATGGTTAGGAAATCGTGTAAAATTAGTGAGAAGTTTGATGTCTGTAAAATGGATGAGTGAAGATTTCAACTCGTGTCAAATGTGGATTGACCTGTTTTGGCTCTGTTTGGAATGGGATGTGAGCAAAGACCTATTGGTTTGGTCTCGCAAGATTAGATCGACGGTGAAATATATACAGGAGTGCGTGTTACTTGTGCATTTCCATTTGAGGACTGCATGTGCAAAGGTGTGTGTGCTTGTTGGCACTAGCTGTCAATTTAGTTTGCCAATATTCTTCAACCAATCAGTGTGATGGTGCTTACAGCTGTCCATACTCAACACAGTGTGTAGCCTTTTGCAAAGGCGCGCACACAGAGATCAGATGGGAGCGACCTCTTGCAGCTCGCCAGTCGCGCGCTGTGTGTGCGAGTCCATTGCTCTCTGTTTGCTAAAGGCTACAGAGTGTGTTGTGAATTAAGGAAACCAGAAAAGTCTTATTTTTGTGTAAACATCTGACGTCTCCAAATGTCTTTGTGCATGTGAACGACATACATGAATCACTGTTAAGAATTTGTAACATACTTTAAATACATGTATTTTATGTCTTCTATATGAAACTGTATTTTGTCAGGCAGTTCTGGCAGAATGAGCTGCAGACAAGGTTTCTACAGACATTACCATTGTAATGTGTAAATGCATTGTATATGATAGCCAATAAATTCAATGACCTCCATGAGTTTTCTGAAGTGATTTTTGTTTCTACCTGAGAGAAGGGTCAAAGATCAGGGGTATGGGTTTAAGTGAGGCGAGATATGAGAGCTTCCAGTAGTATGTGGTGTGGAAGGAGGCACAGGATGGAATGCAAAGAAGAAGAATGATTTGTTTCCATGACCTGAAATACAGCTGAAGAAAGGTTTGCGTACAGTGTACATGAAGGAGGGATAGTTATTGGTAATGATTGGAGTATCTTTAGTCTCAGGCACAGGTAAATCGCCATGATAACCTTAAACCCCAAACCTTTTTGACAGCAATGGACCAGTTCTAATACAACTGTACACCATTTTGTATTTAGCTCATGTGCTCATTTCGGAAAGTGACCTTTCTTTTTTTTTCTCATTTTGTTAGGCACTTCACTCAATTTAAGGGCAACATAGTACACAAACTTGCCTCGGCGTAAAAACTTGTGGATTTCATGTTTGAATCAAAAAGGAACTTGCGTAGACCAAGTGACCAGAAAGGTCAGTCAATAAACACTTTGGGAAGTGTCCATTTCCATTGAGTGCATTTAACAAACTGTTTTTCTTTCATCATTGCCAAATACTACGTATTTAACAACATTTACTCTTCATTGCCATCAGCTGGATGTGCTTGCAAGCTCTATGTACATGAGGATTACATGAATAATCATACATCACAGATGCTTATCTCAGTGAATAAGCCCGTTCATAATTAGCTCATGTACACAATAGGCGTTTTTACATCAGCCCGATAAAAATCCAAGCTTTAGATATTTTTCGCGATCGCAAATTAGTGCGCTATTTCATTTCCTACTCACATCAGCCCGAAGAGAATTAGCCCGAATTTTTTGTAGAGCTAATTCGACAGCTGAGCATGCACAAACAGTGTCAGGTATACCAGTAGAGCGCGCTTTAAAAAAAAATTACCCGCGTGATCGACATCACACACGCTAGGCACGATGGGATGCATTGTGCTAATTTCGTGAGGCGATTTCAAATTATCAAATAGCGCAGTAGTTTGGAAATTATCCCACTACTAGTATTTCGGAAATTTCCTGAGTTGGTCTCGAGAAATTTTCTCGATCAGAGTGATAAAATTAGCGCGCTGATTTGTATTCACATTATCAAATAGCGCACTATTTCGTGATCGGGTTAATTTCCCCCAAGTCAGAAAACAGCGTGTTATTTCAAAACATCGGGCTGATATGAAAAAGCCTATTGGTACAAATGACCTTTCTTTTTTTCTCAGTTGGTTAGGCATTTCACTCGTTTTCAAATTAACATAATGCACAATCTTGCCCAACGTAACAATTTATGGAATTCATATTCAAACAAAGAATGAACTTGCGTTAAAGACCAGGTGACTGGAATGGCCATTTGACATTTTCAGGAGGCATCCATTTCATCGTCTTGTATTGAATGCATTAACATTTTCTTTTGATATTGCCAAATACCAGGCTTGCTGTCAGGTGGATGTGCTGGCAAGCACCATCTATATCAATATAAGGATACATGAATAATCATCACATCACAGATGCTCATCTCAGTGAATTAACAAACCAAAATGCCTGTTGGCACAAATGACCTTTTTCTGCTCATGCGCAAAGTGGACTACGAACTGGTCTATTTACAAACTGTCATGCTTGTTATGGTAAATGACCTTTTTCTGCTCGTGTACAAAGTGGAACTACGAAAAGGCTTACAGACTTCCAAGTCCTACACACCGCCATGTTCATTGTATCAAATATCTTGTGTTCATAGATACGATCAACTTTTATGGATTTATATAATAACATGGAGGTTGACCACATACGCACACATCCCACGACGGAAAAATTACTTCAGACAAAAATGGACTCGAAAGACGTGTAAATTGTATGTCATCTGAAATGAACAAGAAATCTGACTTGGCAATCACTTTCTTGCTTTGATTTATTCCAACTTGATGTTTGTTAACACATTATCTTACATAACAGGCAAATATATATACAATGAAGACATTTACATATACATAATTGAGTAACAAGCATCATTGTTTTTGTTTTTTGTTTTTTTTTGCAGAGATTTGTGATAAATCGTTTCCCATATCATCATTTACTTTTTATTTACACTATTCTCACAAAAAGAAAAAAAAATCTGAATGTACAATTTTAAGAAAATAGTGCATATAGCTTGACTTTCTTATTACTTCTTTCCATTTCAAATTAAAAGAATGATTAGAAGTTCAAAACAAAATGTGGTTTGATTCCAATGTAACAGAATACACTTTTTTTCTTTTTTGATGAGGGACATGACTGAGAAGGAACATGTACATTCTACATAGGAACTGAAATCACATTTTTGCTGGCAACTGCTATGCACTTTTCTTGGAAAAAAAAATCAAGAACAGCTTGTCTTTTACTGGAAATTGATACCATTGCAAATAATGATATGATTCGAGGAAAAGCAGGCTGCCTTTTAATGGAAAGTAATGCCATTGCAAATAAAAAAAAAATAAAATAAAAATGAAAAAAAAAATCCTGGATAAGCCAGCATCCAGTTAACAAACATAACAGAACAAAACAACATCCAACAAGAGACATTGGGGGTCTGACACTCACACGAGTATCACAACTCCACACACTCTTACATACTACATGTATAACCTAAGAAGAATGTAGCTTCCAAGGAGGCATGGTGCCCATTTGTATATTCTATCACACTGGTGGTAACTGCTAAACTTGTAGAAAATTGAAACATTCATTTTCAAAAGGAAGATTGATCAAAGTTTGAAAACTGGCCACTAGTTTGGTCCTGGCCTCAACAGGGCCACCCCTGGATGTGTCATAGTGCACTCACTACTGTATTTACTTGGAGCATTTCTGGTTTTAAATACATTTTCTTTCCTTTTTTTTTAAATCTCCATTTTGGTGCTCTAGGGTAACATCATGGTCTGGGGCAGGGGCATGGTGCTCATTCATACAAATATGAAATACTCTATCATCTTTAGATAATAGTTATAACACCTGTTAAGTTTGGTTATAAATTCAACCGTATGTTTTCACAAGTGACATGAAAATGTGAAAATTGCCCCCATGTTGGCCTCGGAGCTGCCATGAACAAACTTGGATCTATATTCACCAATCAACTTACTCATTACATTAGTTTAGCTCTATCACTCCTGGTTCTAGAGAAGAAGATTCTTCAGTTTTCAAGAAGAAGATGAAATTGTGAAAAGTTTGTGTAAGATGCACGACAGACAATGCACGATGCATGCAGGACGATGATTGATTGCTAATGGCTCACTTGAGCCTTTGGCTCAGGTGAGCTAACCCCCCTCATGATAGGCAACAAAGAAAGGAACAATACACCTACCGAATGCTACACACAAGAACAGGTTAAAGGTGCTGGCAGCACAAAGGCAACAACATCCTCAGACTATGCACAATTAGGACAGAAACGACAAGAACCGGTTGCAACAAGCAACCATTTCACCATTTCGGCAACTAACTGCTGACAAGCAGGTGCACTTCCCACCCCCCCCCCCCCCCCATGACCGCTCCCCCTTAACCAGACATTCTCTCTCTCTCCCTCCCGACATTCACATCTGTCTTGCTCAATTGATAAACTGATATATCTACTAGCATTTTTAGGCAAACAATATCGCATATCAAAAATGACCGCTCCCCCTTAACCAGACATTCTCTCTCTCTCCCTCCCGACATTCACATCTGTCTTGCTCAATTGATAAACTGATATATCTACTAGCATTTTTAGGCAAACAATATCGCATATCCGTAACGTCTCCTTTGCAACAACATGCAAACGCTTTTCCTCGCAATGGCACTTGCATAGTCTATAATGTGAAGTACCTTTTGAAGTTCACCATCCAGTTTCACAGCCTCATTCCATTACCTTACGGTACTGTAAAAGTGGAAATTTTAGAGTAATTTTTTTGCACTCAGCTGGGTATATGAATTTTACATTTGTAATTCCATGGAATCAAAACATAAATCATTATTATATATAAGAAGCAAGCAAAAAAAAAAAAAAACCAAAAAAAAAAAAAACACCGAACAAAGACAAAAAGCAACTGTAGCGCTTTTACTTTCATGCTAGTTCCTTATCGCGCAAAATGTGCGAAAATTTCCACTTTTACAGAATTAAAACACCACTCTTTTCCAAAGGGTAACACCTGCTTTTGTCCTAACAGGACGGGATAGATGTCAACATCTGGATACCATGCCCAAGAATCCACAGGGCGAGCCAGGCATTGCCCAACACATTCAGACATTCTGACACAGCCCATAGTCCACTGAATAATCACTATATCCCACATCAAATAGGCAACACACCAAGCTGAACAAATCTGCTTCTCTATAGCTTCATAGGCAATTGTTATCAATGGTGAAGAAATCTGAGAAACATATTAAAGCCTTTCAATCTTCCTGCCTTTGAAATGCTCTGACGTCTAACTTTGAAATAAAAGCAACAAAAACACCAGGTGTACAGATAGCACATATATCTTGCTGTAGGATTTGGCATCGGTGAGTAGGACTGCTTGACAGACTCCTACAGCAGCTATTTTTTTCTTTCTTTTTTTAAACAAAACATCACTGTTGTCAAAGATATCTAGTTCATCTTAGCACTAGTATCATAATATTTTCATGAGTTGCAGTTCATTTCAATATCGTACTTCAAATTACACCTTTCTGCAACAACTGTTTGGTAAAGAGGGCTATTACTGATCTCTCCACCATTTTTTTTTTTTTTTTTTTTTTAAATCTGACCTCGATACTAAAGTACTAGAATGTCCTTATGTACTCATGGTACATAGAAACTCTTGGCAACAAAGTATGCACGTATCTGAGTACATCCTGTAGATTTCCAGATGGAATGTTATCTACTCATTGGTTTAATGGTAGAATGATGAATTGATAAGTCAAAGGGCACCGCTGAGGAAAACAAAAGAGGCAAAGAATGATTTGACTAAAGCTGATCAATTTCATAGTGCACTATACTACAGTGTAGGGTGTACGTGTTATCCGGACCAGCCGAAAAATGCATCAAAATTCTTGAGTGAAAAGTGCAGAGAAGACAAGAAGGGCAAATTGATTCTCGAGGATAAAACTGTGTTGAGAGATCAAAACATAAATCGGGTCACAGTTGAGGGCACTTGCTCTTGAAGGTTTGAAGCAAATCACACATGTCATTACAGTTCCAACACATTTGCAATTCTCTTCGATGCTCAGTTTTGGGCACATGAAAACATTCCATCTCGTAATGAGCATAACACATCTCCATTCCCTATGCATCATTTAGAATGCTGAAATGGATTTTGAATGATACTCAACGATATAGAGATACTACATCCAATATCTACATCTTCCAGGGAGAGACGAAAAGCAATGGAAGAGAGGAAATGACAAAAAATTCATTGATGCAAGAACTCACAGTATTCTTAAATTCTTACCATCTTAAAAATGCATGTAATCAGAGGCAGGGTTCATACTATTTTTCATGAATTAAATTCCATCACTTTCTATGACCTTTCCATGACTTTCACACATTTTTTTCCAAAACACATTAGACTGAAAATTTGATCTCAAATCAAAGCGAAGCAACTTAGGGAATACATACACGTATCTCACACAAACAACAGATAAACTTCTATAATTTTCGCAATTCCATGACTTTCCATGACCTTTTGATGGAAATACCAGTTTTTCATGACTTTCAAGGCCTGGAAAAACACTAGGCCAAATTCCATGACTTTCCAGGTTTTCCATGACCTGTATGAACCCTGAAAGGAGTCAACACACAAAGCAAAGTGTGCCAAAATGTTGGTATTGTGGTTGCTTGACCGATAATTCCCAACTTAATTTTTTTTTTTTACTTGCTATTTTGTTGTTGTTGAAAAGCCTGCAGTGCTGCGCCCAATGACATGGCTGACAACATTCATATATAAAAAAAAATTGGGCAGGTACCAAAGGGCAATCAAACAGATTTTTATGTATTAATGCTTTTCAGGGCAACTGCTGCCGAATTAGCAAGGCTTTGAAACTCTGCAATGAGCAACATACCTGTGTTGGGGAAAAAACATACTGGTTGATCAAGAATTGGGTACACCAAAGGGTGTCTAGGTGAATGCAATGCATTCCAGTACTGGTAAAAATGGTCAGGGGAAGGCTACTGACAGCATTATCTATGCATGGGACCAACTGTGAAAATGATGATATGACTCGGTTCTCTTAATTGCATTAGACTAACTTCCTAGCAACTTATCATGTAAGATATGGTCAATTCTTCCCCTCATTCTATCCCAGCCCCCCTCCCCCTCCCCCAAAAGAAAAGAAACTGTTATAAGAAAGCATGTCACTCCATATAGTCATACACAGGCGCGGTGGAGCACCCCAATTTGCATCTCATTATCGCCCCGTTCTATTTGAATTTCCAACGGGCATCCACGGCTGCCCGAAACTGTGTGCATGAAAAAGTCAAATCTTTACCTTCTCCTTGTGCCGCTATGCGTGCCGCTAGTAAACTCAAACTTCCCACACTATCTAAGTTTTTAAAAACCTTCCTTTTGATGAAAAAATTATGAAATTTGCTGCACTAGAACTTCAGATATTAAAGCGTTTTGAAAATCACCTCTCGTAAAACATGCTCTCTGTTTTTTTCCGACTGGACTATGGCCAGGCTCCAATGTGTCCGAAATTGACAACATAAGTTTATCAGGCCTCAATCCATATATGGTGAAAGTTTTCGCTTGGTTCCACCTGTACTTTTTGAGAAATCAACATGTTTCTACAGGGTTTGGAATAGGAAATTGTAGTAAGCGAAACAATTGAAAATGACGTCATTTCTTTTCCCGTAATATTGGGCATGCGTGGTACGTGAGATTCAGGATTTCGTGCTCATTGTTGGTTTGCATGTGACGCAGTCAATTTTGCTGAGTGTCGCACGGCGGTGACTGCTGAGCTGCTGCCGCGCACGCTGCATGCAGCAAAGCGTTGTGTGCTGTGACATGCAACGCTACAGTCACGCGATTATATATACATGGGACCGACCCCCTACGCTTTGCGTTCGTGTCATTTTTGACATCACCTTCTGTTTTTTTCCGACACAACCATGGCCGGAAATATTACGGTATGACATTTAAAATGCAAGCAGATAAATACATTTCGGTGTACTTTGTTTGAATGGCGCTTTGGTTCCACAATCACACTTCGTGAATTTTAGGATGATTTTCGAGGCATATTTTTGGTTATTTTGCTCGCCAGGTTTTCGCTAAAATTTCACATTTTATCATTGTCAAATCCTTTAATATGTTATATGTGCATATTCGGACATGTTTTCAAATTCAAACTAACTCAATTTTAATCCGAAAATAGGTTTCCTTAAATAGCTTGAGAAGTTGTTTACTTTTTCTCAACTACGCGAGTACATGTTGTTTACTTCATGCAAATGAGGCTCGGCTGCCGATGGATTTCTGCGAGATAATTGGGGTGCTCCACCGCGCCTGTACATGTACTCTATCGCTGCAAATTCTATGAAGCAGTACCTAACTGGTACTGTGTATAATAAGTCCATCACCATGAAATACCCATTTCAGGAAGGTACACACCAATCTTTACCCCTCGATCTATTCATTTCAGTTATGGTGTATACATATGGGAGAGAGAGAGAGAGATGGAAAGAAGAAAAAACTAGGACAGCATTACTTTGAGTCATACCATTGACATTCGAAGCAGCATATAGCACTTTGCAACATCAGGATATGTGACATGTCACTGAGGTATGTTGGTTTTTGTTGTCACGTTTTTTTTTTGCTTGACAGCAAACAGTACACACAGAAATGTCCAAATTCAAGGGAAAACAATGTACAAGAGGCTCAAGAGTGCCAATCCAAATCACTTGTCTTAAGAAGCAAATTAACACTATAGAATTAACAATGCATTGACTGCAATGGCAGCTGCGCACAAGATACAGCATGAACTATCTAATAGGTGTCATAAAGCTATCTCCAAAGTGAAGATACCGTTCTTCCGCTACCAAAACACTGTACTTATTTGTCAACTATTGATTCCAGGTCTTTTACTCAGGTTGTCTAATGGAACCAGTCAAACTATTGTTGCCGCCCCCCCCCCCCCCCCCCCCCTTGTATGGCAAGAATTATTATGTTTATCTTAGTACAACACCTGCAAGGTTGAGTTTTACATAGTGGTAGCTTCTACATTCAATTCCTTCTTAGGACCGACCATACAACAAAGCAATGGGAAGCTGGCCCGACTTGGGATTTATTCAGCAACCCCCGTAACATATTGTGTACAGCTTTAACACGGACCTCTATGTATGTATACACACAGCAGAGTAATGTTGACTGGAATCAAACGTTACCGACAAGGGTATGCTTTGATGCATGCATTCGCTGGCAGGCAATTACATTCTAGCAGGCCTGCCCTCGTCGTGGTTTTTTAATGTACTCTGGTGGGCAGCGAATGAAGATAAATGCAGTCAGGCCAACTTTCTTCCCTCATACTACCGGATCTTTAACCCATCGAGGATGGGTTGATTTTGCTACGACACGCATTTCCCATAGACATCTGCCTGACTATACTTGGGACTCGCCCTCAACGGGTTAAAGGGACTGTACAGTACTGGTTGAGGTAGGGATTCATGTTTTGAACATTCCTAAGTGAAATAATGAAAAGCCTCTTATGAAATATGAAAGAGCATGTAATTTTAATAAGGATTCAACGTTTATTTGATGAAAATTGGTTTTCAAATGGCTGAGATATCCCAAAAAGTGCTAATAATAAAAGGCGACATGCCCCAATTTTATTAGTATCTCTTTGTTTCACCTTGTTTTTGGATATCTCTGCCATTTCAAAACCGATTTCAACGAATAAACTTTTGATACCCCTTAGAACCGCATGCTCTTTGACATCTCACAGAGTGGTTTCTGAATATCTCACAAAACGTTAAAAGCTAAATCTTCACCTCGACCAGAACTGTACACACCCTTCAAACGTGCAACGGGTGTTCAATCAGTCCAAAGGCTACACAGCCAATACATCAACTGTACTCAAATAGAATAGAGAGTCTGACCCCTCCCTCTATACATCCAGTACCTGAATACTTTGTTCATTTGCAGATCCCTGCAGGACAGTGAAAGGGAAACAAATTTTACACAAGATGCGCATATGGACATGGGACCTTAAACCTTACTGCGCTTTGTTCAACAATTGGCACATCCGCTGGTGTTGATCTCAAGGACTGGAAAAGATATTAGATAATTAATCGCCCCTGTATACAGATAACCTAATCCTCTTCTAATCCCTATTGTGTTACCATGGCTTTCCTGTTGGATTGAGACACATCGTTACGCCTGGTTAACAATTGAGTACAACAAACAGCTGTATAGGGTTAAGACAGGGACCACCAGGCACAGTCGCAGAGAGACGGAGAACATCACCCAAAATTTTCTCTGCCATGGATTGCATTTCTTGTTCTAGCACACTCAACTTAGGTTCTCATGACATTCCTTTTCGGCTGAAGCTGGTGTGTTCAGCCAGAAATTGTAATTGAACAGCAATATCAAACTAAAAACATGTTACCCAGAATGAATACTGTGGGGTCTCTGTCATTAATCCTCATTAATTCGACCTTCTTCATTTCGAATATGTGCAATTCAAATTTGTTCTGACACATGGTATCACTAACCTGACCACTGCTTATCAACATGCTTGCAACCAGAAACACCCTGTTTAAATAGTTCTGATAATGATAATGACAGAAACTAGCAGCTGCAAGTGCAAGAATTCTTGTGTTTGGTCTTGTCTACAGAAGCCTGAGCTGTTGAGGTGATCCCTGGACAAGGGCCCATCTGCTGCCTCCTGTTAAAGGTTGATGGTGGAGCTCAGGAACCGCACGGTTGCATCTCGTATCCTCGAACCCAAGTTGCGCTTCTTGCCCAAACGCTCCTCCTTGGCATTGTTGGTCCTGGCCTTGAAGCTGGCCGGAGTCACATTTTCCTCCCCACCCCCTTTGAATGGGGACTCGCGGCCAGGCACGCACATGCTGACCTCCCCATCAATGTTTTCAAACTGGCGCTCGCTGCAGCTGCTCTCGCTGTCCAGCTCATCCTCAATAAGCTTCCGTCGGCTTCTCGTCTCTGGCTTATGTACGGGCTCTTCCAGCTCATCGATGAATTCGAAGGGGTCCACTTTGGGTGCCTCTGGGTCCTCCTTTTTCGGAGGGCCATTGGACAAGGCGCCGGAAATGACTGGCTTCTTCTTGGGGATGCGGTAGCTTTTCAAGCTGCCACGAGGCGACGCGCTCATGGACAAGACCCGCTCGCGAATTTTTGTCTCCTGCTGATCCATTTGCAGCTTTCGTGGAGTGATCTTGGTGGGGCTGTGAATCTTAATCGAGATCTTACTTGGAGAGTCTCGGGTGGGAGTCCTTACAATACTGTACACTGGTTGGTCACTCAGTTCATCGCTGTCACTCCTATTCCTGTACTTTGACTTTCTGTGATGCGAGTCACGCTTTCGCTTCTTGGGCGAGTACTTCCCGTTCTTTTGCATTTCAGCCTCCCGTATGGCCTTCAGTGAAATCTTGCGCTTGAGCGAGGGTCTGTCAGGCGGCCGGGACTCTTGCTCTTCGCTAAGGACGGGCTTTGTTTCAAGAACCTCCATGATGGGAGATACACTGGGAGTCTCCACAGGTGTGTCAACACGAGTCACTGTGGTCGATTCAGCAGCATCGGACGCTGCTTCATGTTTAGAAGTGTTTCTCGTTAACGGTGTCCTTGGTAATTCATCCTCACTCACATCCTCAGGCTGCAATGCCTCTGGCGGAGGCGTGCGGGTGGCTTTCGCTTTAATCGCATCCTCGTGCTCCGAGTCATCTGCTACCTCAGACTCGTCAGCGTCAGCACTCAGTGGTGAGATGCACCTGTCACGACTCACAGAGGATTCACGACTCCGAGGGGGACTGACTTGGCGGATGTTCTCCTCCTCTTCCTCCTCCACCACCTCCTCCTCCTCCTCCATCTGCTCTAACTTTACGCTAGGTTTGTTGGTTTCACTCGCGGTGTCTTCTGACAGTTGCACAATTTCATCTGCCTCCTCCGACTCCTCCATCTTTTCCACTTCCTCAACCTTCACCTCGGTATCAGCCTGTTTTGACGGTTTCTCCTCCTCTGGCTCTTTTTCACTCCCTCGCTCAGTTTCCTCATCACTTTCCTTTGCACTCTCCCTTCGTTCCACCTCTTCCTCCTTCTCCGCTTCCTGCAACTCATGAGAGTTCGATATTGCAGTCACCTCCTTAGTGGGCGTTTCAATCGTCCTCTTTTCATCAATTGCCACACTCTCCTTATCACTCTTGGTGTTCTCACATTCCTTTGGGCTGGCATCGCTGGTCCCCTCCTCAAACGCGTGCAGGAAGGGGGCAAACTTCCCGATGCGTATCGCCCAGGCCAAGTCCTTTTCGGAGAACTTCTCCTTGCCGGCGGAGTACATGTCGCACTGTTTGCGGAATACACTCTGGCTGAGGATGCCGAGCTGCCGGCTCAGCTTTTCTCTCCTCTGCACCATGTAACACAGATTCCGTACCTGCAGACCAACAATGCCCGTAAGAGAGGAGTAAACACTAAGAATGCACAAATATCACACATAAATGGTGTATCTATCACAGATTTCAATGAATAATCACAGCAATAACTGTTATTTCTGCATTCCTCACAAAATTTTTGGGAAATCTTGATCCGTGAAATCACTAAATATACGGTGTATACAGTAGACCCGACAGTTATCTTCAAGAAATATACTGGTCATTCCACACTGAAATATCTTGCTACTGAAAATTGCTACCAATCTTTATGCAACTCCGATCATATCATGCAACCCTGAACATGAGAATGCAGCCATACTACACTTTGGTTAATAATCAAACACTCATCCATTCGGCAGAACCATCAATGTTGGTCTCTGTAGAGCATTGCAGCGAACAATCACTATTTCTACTTGGGAGGACTGAGCATTCAGAAACAAATACAGTCAACCTTACTTAAGTCGACCTCGCATGAGTCGAATAATTGCTGAAGTCAAAGGTCTTTTCAAGTCCTCTTCTCTTTATATTCTATTGATTTGAATCCCTCATAAGCCAAATTTTCTCCAAGTCGAAGCTTTTTCTTCAGTCCAAATAGATACGACTTGGGTAAGGTTGACAATATAACCAAGCAACACTTGAGTCGCCAAACATGAATAAGACCAAAGTATCTCGCTCATCTGACGATCCAATTCCCGTTGAGTACTGTAAAACACAATATTTTTTGCGGCATGAAATTTTCGCGAATTGGAGCCGATGCCTTTTTTGCGGCATGACATTTTCGCGAGTTGACTCTAACATTCAATGCGTATAGTTTAGACAAGAAATTTAATGTGCATTTTAATTTTGTGAATCATGGCTCTCACGAAATTTGCAAAATTAAACTGCATGCGAACATTCTTCGTTTTACAGTACTTGTACTAACCCTCTCCAGGTCCTGCCTGAGGTGTACAAACATCTTCATCCTGGCAGTGAGGTTGTACTCCTCGTTGGAACCCAGACTCCCTACTTCCTTGGTAGGGGTCACCAGAGGTCGATTGTGACCAGACTGCGGTGACAAGGTACATGTATGGGACCAAACAGACAGGAGCAGGTTAATTACCATGAAGTCACATGGGCTACATGTGCCACAAATAAATACGGCGAATTTCAAACTGCATTCAAACCATTGCAGAATGGCTCTTTGCTCTCTGATAATTAGTGTCATGTCAAACCTGTGACACAAATGAGGTTGTTTTCAAGCATCATTATATTTGCTCTAGTATTGTAATACAAACGATCTGTACTGTAAAAGTGGATATTTTTGCTCGTCTAATTTTTTGCGCTTGGCCGGGTAAGAAGAGTTTCGCAGGTTTCTAATTCCGCGGAATCAAGACATCAACAACAGGAACACATGGCAAGCAAAAATATTCATGTGCTTCTATTTTTGCGCAAGTTTCTCGTAGTGCGAAATGCGAAAAAATTTCAACAACGCAAAATATTTTCACTTTTACAGTGTTCGCACCTTTATTGGTATAGGAACACAGCGCATAAACTTGCCATGTACAATGCTTTTGCCAGAATTTCCAGGATACAGTACAGAGGATATCTCATGGGAGCATTCTGCAATCACTTGGGCATTCTATCAAGGAAACATTTTTTCACACTGCTTGCCATTCTCCTGAGACTATCATTCCATATCTTCCTCTTTTTTACAACTGCACATGTGATCATTGCGAGTCAGAATAATTACAAACTAAATGCTCAAAGGTCGCCTTTCTTGCTCGGCTTTTGCTCTTGTAGCTGTAATCACTGTGCGTTCTATGTATATTATTAAATGGGGCCATGATGCTGCAACATGGAATTGTATACGTCGGACTACATGTCAATACTTGACACACGCAGTTAGCAAGCTGGTGACTTGACTGACTGGAAACACCAGATCACACATACCTTCCTCTTGAGTTTCCAGTATTCGTAGACCATGTCGACAGTGTCGATGTCGTCCTTCATGTTGAGTGCAGCTGCAACTTCCTTCATCTTGGCGTACCGGTAGAACTCCTCCGTGACAACCTGAATTCTGTTTGCAAGGAGTGGGAGGCATGGTATAAGTCAACAAGACCTTGGGGAATTTGACTGCAGAAATCATCATTTTGACACCACTAAATTGGCACCTCCGAGTATCTCTGCACAACTTATATTAGACAGAGATTAGATGAGCTGGTCAAATTCATTCAATCTGAACAAAATAAGAAATCCATTTAGGAGGTATTGCCAACTTAAGAAACAAAAACTTTCTATCTTCTAAAATGTGTTGCCAATTTCAGAATCGGATATAAATTTATCAAATAGGGGAGGCAAAAATTTTGAAAAAACAACAACATGTGAACTACACAGGATTCAAATGAAAGATAATTTTGAACTCTGATTCAGGAAACACTCACAATGAGCACTAAAATCACACTAAAATGATACAGCACACAACCATACAGATGTGGTTCCTGGACCTTCATGGGTTTAGACAAAGAGAAGCTGGCAACTTTATAACATTTTCCTACACAGGTCCATGGAGACACCCAAACTGATGTTGCAGTCTAGCAGCTGCAATTTTGCTTGGAAACAACTCTTCATTTGTTTTAATACAGATGGCATTTCACAAATGGCAATTTCTGTGTACATGTATATGATTCTGCTAGAAGTAAAGAAACTATGCTTCTCCACAGTGTGCCACATCACAGTCTTTTCATCCACACAAATTCAAGAGGAATGGTTCCCTAGATCCCTTTACGAATACCATAGGCACTGATCAGTATATTGTAGATGTAACACCACAGCCATAAGGTTCTTTTTGAGTCTAACCATCAGAAAGTACACCTATAAATTTACAGTCTTTCATACTCTCTAACGATTTGAGCATTGTTCAATTTTGTTCAAGTATGCCCTGACGTTTATCTAAATTCATCCCCCCCCCCCCAGAAAAAGTAAGAAATCTCAACGACTCTTACCTTAACGCTCTTTCATTGGCCTTCTCCTCTTGCGTCATCTCCTTCTTGGGTGTACCATGAGCCTTCTCTGGAGTGCCAAGCTTGGGATCAAACCCGTCCATTTCTCGCTTTGCCTTTGTGTGCTTCAGGCAGTAGGACTGCAGGGGGGAAAATGAAAAAAAAAGATTTGAACACTTTCTGCATATTGGCCCGAATTCACGAAGGTGGTACAAATGAAACCATGGTTTAAACCATGGACAAAAACTATGGAGCTCTAAGTGTCGCATGGAATATTTAGTTACGAAATCAGTCATTTCGTCGATGAAATGTTTATTTTGTAACGAAATGACAATATTTTGTAACTAAATGAACATTTCGTCCACGAAATAATTTTGTTAACGAAACAGTCATTTTGTCGACGAAATGACCAATTTCGTAACGAAATATTCCGTGCGACAATTGGCACAAACCATGGTTTCATTTGTACCACGTTCGCGAATTCGGGCCATAATGTTTATACACTATTAAGACTTAAACTAAGATAGCATTATATTGCAGATACAAAGATAATTGTTGAAAATAGTTATATTACTATTTTGTACAATGATAGTGAAATTACAAAGAATTGATGTACTTGTTAATAAAATGGCATACAGAGAATAAATCAAATCAAATCGAATCAAGCGTAACGCCATAAAATCACATCTTGGCATGCTCAGGCAGCTATTAGAATTCAATATCAAACTGTGTACTGTGAAAAGCCCTCCCTAAGCATGGGTATGGTAAAACCAGAAACATTTGTGAATTGGAGCCAATGGCCTTTTTCCGTGAAACTTTCACAAATTGCCGACCATGAAAAAAATTACGAGCATACTACTTGTACAATCCAGGGATTTGTTGAATACACACTGCTAGTTGATACAAAACACACAGCAAAACTTGATGCACACTTGGCGCACAAGTACACATACTAATAGTTGACTGTAAAATGCTCAGCCTGAGCTTGTACTGTACAAATGTGCAGTGTGTCAACAAAATTTTGGTGTGCATTTATCTTCGCAAATCTTGGCTCCTCACGAAATTTGTGAAAGTTTCATAACCACAAAAGCTCTGAAGCAAGGGACAAACTTGAAAAATGCTGGGATGTAATTCTGCTCGTGGTGAAATTCGATGCTCATACAGGTGACTGGTAAATGATTGCCAGTGCTTTTTTCGAAAACGCGATGGATACAATCTCAAAAGGCCTTTGTGCCAATAATCAAAGAGCAAGACTCACCCTAAACCTGACATCAGCCTCATCGTCCAGGAATGTCTTCATCTCAAGTCCATTCTCAAAGCCACAGGTCACATGGTACGCAGTCTTACAGGTTTTCACCTACAAACACACAAGTATCGTTTTCATGGTTGTTTACATGGCTGTTGGCATATCATATCTGATATAAAGGTATCAGAGTTGCTCATTTTTCACAAGACAAATAAATGCTTACATATGAGATCGATCGATGCTTTTTCATGGATAGCGTGTAACGTGCTATCGGTAACAGTTTCATGGACCAATGTGTTGATAACATCTACCACCGCACACTAATCACCTGCAATGCAATATATTGGCAATGCACATATTTTTATAACAATTTTACTATCCTTTCAAGACTCATTAGATGAATAGAAAACAAATATGTCATGAATTGTTTCAAACAACTGGTGAAATTTTATATTCATCAGTGACAGAATTAGCGATGTCTTCTTCAGGACTGTGCCCCTCAGAAAAGAATACTATTCCTGCCAGGGAGGTGGAAGAAAGATGGAGATGGCACTCTGAGAGCTTCCCTCAGAGAAAAAATCAAGTGGTCTTACACCGATTAACGTCTTGAAATCCAACCCTCATTCTGTGATAAATATGTCAAAATCTGGCCTTATCGGTCCACCCATCACCCTCCGGCGCACTAGAGTGACGCAACATGATCTCCTTTCCAGGCCTTCCATAAACACACGCTCGTAAAAATCGGGCTTTGAAGCGATGCGTGGCACCGACAAAATGACGTCATATTCAACATTTTGGCAGTCTATTACATTCAGTGAAAGACGTCCCCCTTCGAAAGCTACAACTTATGGCTCAAAAATTGGGTAGCGTGGTATGTCTATACCTTTCGCTGGTTCAGCAGACTGTGCTGAGGAGATTGCCGTTTGAACCAGCGAAATCGGTACACAAACAACGGAGTTACTGAGTAGTTAGTTTTGTGTGCTAGAGATGTCATCATATTGTTTCTGTATCGATTATGAGAAATTCCGCACATTTCCGCAATTTTTTTATAGTTAGAGAGGTAGGCCTGACCTTGATCTTCAAAATGATATAAGTTACATGAGCGTGTTGGAGCGTGTTTTCAAACAGTTCGAGTGTAAAAGTAGTGCTTCATAGAGACCGAAGCGGGATTTTTTTCATCTGCACCCGAGCGAGCTTGGGCTTTTCAGCGTACTCGTCGGGTTGTTGTAGGGCCGCCGCGTAGGTGTCGGGACAGCGTTCGTTGCCGTTGTTTCGGTGAATTTGAGTTACTAGTAAATACATATTGGAATGGAAAGTTGAGTGTTAAAAAGTGTTAATTAGACATATCAGCCTTGATTACAATAATTTTGCGTAGAGAATTAAAGATGATATCTATAAAAGCCTAGATGTATGATGCTGTAAGTATATTTTAGGGGGGAAAACAGAGCTTAGTATACAGTGTTTCGCCTCACTCTCCCTCGATCATTCATCGGTAAATACCGGTAATCGGCTTGACTCTACCCCATGCTAACGTTACAAAAAAATTGAATTAAAAAGTAGTAGAGTACACCCTGGAGCTAGTAGAATCTAACGTTTAACAGTGGTTAGATTCTAGTTTGTGAAATACTAGAGTCTACTAGCTAGGACTTACGTTAGGTATGCTTTTGCTAGGCAGCATACCTGAGGTGACGCTGCGCTATTTAACAGTGTCCCGAGCCTTGCCCTTGCCTTAGCCTCCAATTTCCAAGCCAAGGCCCAACTAACTTTCTGAGTTTCAGTTTCAATTGTAAATCAAATTTAGTTAAGTTGCTGTGTCAATGTGATTTTGAATTTGCTAAAGAAGCAATTCCTCCTCAACAAACTCGTCTCCGTCAAAATCACGATCGCCAGAACCACCACCACGAGAGTTCTGTGCTCACACCAAAGAGATTTTTCTCCTCCCCACCACTAGAGGGCGGATTCTACAATGGAGTCAGTGATTTCATGGGGGCCGCCATAGCTCACTTAACAATGGCGGACTTTGCGTACTATGTATACATTTCTACAGCGCGTATTACGCGAACTTCTGAACTTTTACGCGAGTACGCACTTGATTTTGGCTGCTCCTCGGTTGCTCGTTTGCTAGCGTGTTAGCACGAGGGGTGAGCCTACCGTTGTACCGCCTCGTTGTCATCCAATGCTCCCCTTGCGCTCACAAAACAATAGTACAGGGCGTATGAAGACTCCGCATTCTAGCAGTCACTGGGGAAAATCTCTTTGGCTCACACCGTAGGACGCCATTTTATTCCCCGACCACAATGCATTTCGCGTCGTGAGTTTCCGCCACAAGATTTACGACTTGCAGTGCGCCGAGCGTGAGTAATGGGATTACGGGAGGGGGAAAAAAACGCTGTCGGGGCCACGCATGACTTCAAAGGAAACTCAAAAGAGCACACTCCATCTTTCTTCCACCTCCCTGATTCCTGCCACCTTGGCTCATCTATAATCTCAACTGGAGCTTCTCAGTGCATGGTTTATCTCTGTGTATCAGGATTGTCATAAAATTTTCTTTATCATCTTAAATCCTCATCATCTGGAATGAAAACGTAGTTTTATACTTACTGAACACTGTATGCATGCCCCTGTTCTCACTCTGCATATGTTGCATATAAGAGCCCATCGACTTGCCTGAGACAGAAAGGTATAAAATAGTGTCATTTTTTCCATTAGCGGTACAATGTATCGAAACTGTGCACGGATGAAACAAATAGTTACCAGTTCTGAAGATGAGTAGTGCTAACATTGTAATGCATAAATATCTGCAACATAATAGCTGACACTGAAAATAGCCACATGCATGAAATGAACCTGATTTTTCCATTTGTGAAGAAAGGTAAATCTTGCACTTAATGTTGAATATTAAGTAATACTGGTCAAAAAAAAAATAAAAAATCACATTTTTGGAAAGTTTTGTTACTCAATGTGTGCTGCTTACATGGAATATATGACCACTTTAATGATATAAGAAAAGTACTTCTCTCATCAATTTCAGTCACAGAATCACACCATTCAAACAGTTAAAGCGCAAGACAGACTTACAGGTATTTGCGATATCTTCGTAATAGGTTCCATCCGCTCCACACATCCTATGCTGACTTCCGGGACCCACAGGGCACAGCTGACATGGGCCCACTTTGTGCCACTCCTGTTATAATCAACGGAACAAAAGGCTGACAATTGTTCACTTGTACACCCCATGAAGCAAGCAAGCAAACACAAGAACAAACACAACAAAACAGGCAAACAACTATGGAATGCATCTTCTTAAGACTTAATCATTTCAGTCCATGCAAAATTGTGAAGACGTGAACAGGCAATAACAAATCAAGATTGTCTGTAGGACCCGAATGTAGAGGATATCTCCAAAATTGCACATACATCAATACAGTGTAACATATACTCAACACATCTTGACAGATTTGATAAAGAAAATGACAAATGGCAATCAAATTTAGTGGCAATTCATTGTACCAGTTGAGTAAAGGTTATTTCACTACACAAGACACAAAATTTTGTCAGTGAAATGCCACATCTCTGGCCAGTGAAAGAGCTTGACCATGGACTGAACACATGTACAATACCAGGAAGCTCTGACCTAAAGAAACTGAGACACTCTTTGCCAGGTGCGTTTAAAACATCACACTGACATAGCTGGTGAATCACAACAAGTTGCGGCAATTGTTGTATATTCATGGAATGCAGTTCTCAAAAGCCATCTAATCTTTAACACTGGCTTGAATCACAATCAGGGAATTAACTTAGTCCTTACATTTATAGACTGTCAAGCATCAGTCTTGTTTTATTCATTTATTCACTCATGAATATATATATATATATATATAAATTTTTTTTTTTTTTGGGGGGGGGGGTGAACAAATTTCACTATTTTGCATGTATGAATTTAATACATAGTTCAGAAAGATCCTTATCATTTCACACTTTATGCTAATAGTACTGCAGCAATTTGTGCACTAAAAATGTCTCAAACTCTTCATCTTACGATTGGGACTAGCACAGCCAGGTTTAACTGGGTGTTCCATTGGTGATACAAGCAAAATCATTACCCCCCTCCCCCAACAAAACCACAAAAGTCCATGAGTGGGACTAGCAGCCTTACCGTGTGCTCTTCATGGCGCCCCCCTTGATGCCGCAGAGAATACATGGAGGCTGAATTCCGAGCGCACAGGTTCGACACATCCAGCTGCCTTCTGGCACCTTCACTATGCCATAGCATGCCTGCATAACGAAGGTCACATCAATACTCATTCAATTGGACACGTAATATTGTCATTAAACCCTTCCCTACAACATTCTCAAATTGCCATAAACTTTTGTACAGGACCCATCAGGTTGACGAGAGCAATAGGTTAGTACACTCTCCCAACAGCAAGTTTTTCTAACATCAACAACAGTCTACAACAGAATGTACCCTAAATGGTTTATAATGATACCAGCAAGTTTGAATGAGAGCACTACCATATATGTGTGTTTACATCTACAAAACACATGCAAACAGAAATGTGTGTACATTGAACTTGTAGTTTTTTTAGTGTATTGTACACACAGGATCTGATTTTGAATACGGGCTATATAGGAATGAATACAAGGCAACTTTGATCTGATGTCAGATATCAATAATATGATACTTCTTTACATACAAGAAGGTCCTAAGATTTACACACTTGCTCCATAACAAAAAGTATCTCAAAATTATATAAAATCCCTGATATACTCATGGGGATGTTGTAGAAAAGAAGAAATTTTCCATGAGTCTATATTTTTTCCACTGAGCAAACAACAAAAGATATTTATGTTATAGTATATCATGTCTCAAAAATGCATCTTTCAGACATAAGAGCTTGTTTAAAGATACATAGTTTAAGAAGCAGACTCACATCAAACCATTCCAAAAAACAAGCTTGAATTACCTGATGCACACATATATCACACTTGTCGCAGAACACCATTTCATTGCCTTCTTCACTATCCGGCTGAAATGAAGAGACGGTAACAAATGGGTAAATAATTACATGTTGCATCAATTATGTGGAGGTCATATGCAGAACCGAACATGGTTATATGTTAATGATCACAGTTTTTATTTGTGAAACTGTAGCGTCTTCACATGAGCAGGCCCAAAGTACTTCTAGGCTACGGAAGATTTTTGTTTATCAGTTTTGCTTTAAAAAAACAAAAACATGCTGATCTAAAATCTACAGCATGACCATGATTGGTGTGAAGAGTAAACAAAGAAATAGTGAATAGTATTTACTGAATAAAACAAGTACTGTAGTATACGGCATCTGCCTACCAAAGATTGCACCTAAGATGTCCTTTGGAGGAGTCGGTAAGAATTTTTAAGATAAAAATTTGTTACGCTTTCTTTACAAGTGGTTCGTGTCACGTCATTGAGCACAAGTCATTTCTCTGTCATAAAGCTGAACAAATTCTTTGTCTGGCGATACCCTTCAAGTACAATCTAAATGAAGTTGTACGATAAGCTTCACTGAAGACTTATAAACCATATAATGACCACCCACAGCTCTACAGACGTCGGAAAACTTATAAACCACATAATGACCACTCACAGCTCTACAGACATCGCAGATGACGTCTTCGTCGTATTCGATGCCCAGCCCTTCTTCTGTCAACATGGCATGCTCCACGTTGTTGTTGCACTGTATTTGACGGACAGAGACAAACATGATTTGCACAGGGAAGCCATCAAAAGTCTTGTCATATCACTGAATATGGGCTGGTTAGCAATTTCCACCCAGGAAACTTTGCAGACAGAGTAAAATACATGTATATGTGACATGTACTTTTCAAAAAAAAAAAAATAGTCGGGTGAATATCTTTCAGATTCATGGAACTGTCCAAAAGAAAACAAAGCAAAAACAAATTTAAATAGTGACTTTGAAACAATGAAAGGGGAAGTTCCACCACATATACATGTGGATTGAGTAAATGCAGCAATATTAGTAGAACACATTAGTGAAAGTTTGAGGAAAACTGGATAATCAGTTCAAAAGTTAAGAATTCTTGAAAATTTTGTGCCACTACTGCTGGTTGAAAAGGCTACAACAGCTTGTGACATCACTGCAGAACAACTATACAAAGAAGATAGTGTTCTACTAATATTGGTGCATTCACTCTATCCATATGCATATTTGAGGAAACTTCCCCTATTAGAGCTTTCTTCTGATCTATTCCTGCTGTATAGCTATCATATTTTCTAACACATATGACAAAAGAGCTGATGGCCAATTAAATTTCTGGTTTTATATAAAATAACAAATTACACAAATCTATGCAACTGAATTTCTATCAACGGTCATCTTGAAAACACGCACTTTTACTTTAATTTTTTTCCACCACTAATATTTCTTAACTCTAAATTTTGTCTATGTAAGCAGAAATATTTCATGGGCTGACAATCCAAACTCTTCCCTTCAGAGATTAACTGAATGGTCACCAGGCCTATATCAGCTGTTTTCACTTTAATAGATTACCTGAATATCACACTCCTCGATGATCCTTTCCATTGTGAATTCATCGATAGTTCCATCACCTATACATCAAAAGACAATGGTTACACAATACACACAATATCCACAAAATGAAGCACAGAGTTTAGAAAGCACTCCATAAAGGAGTACATTAATACATTTATACCAAAATGACCAAAAATCTAATTTGCCACAACAGCTAACTGCTATAGGACAAACTTGCAGAGTAATCTAAGTTCAGTGCAAGAATTTTGTCATGTGAAATCAGCTACAAGTACATTTAAGCAGCAAATACATATTGAAGAGCACTGCAAGTAGCTAAAAGCAAGGACTCAATTGTATAGTATTTACAGCTCTGACATTTACCAGCATACCAGCCACTACTGTCATGATTTTTAAATTTTTGATATTTTGAATGACATTTTCAAAGGGCAATAGGCAATCTGCCAGAGATGTTTGAAAAAAAAAAAAAAACACCCAAACAAACAGAAGTTGGAGGAGAATCCCATCAAATTAAAATCTCCTGATACGCTTTCAATGCAATTTACTCATGAAGAAAAAAACAAAACAAAACAAAACAGGAGTTCCTGAAATTTGACAAGTACATGTGTAAACCCCGAACTAATGAAGATATTGATGAACTCAACACAGGAAGTTTAACTTCAAGTCCAAAAGAACTTTGGTTGAGCAGTTCATAGAACAGAAAGTAAACTACTCATAGTAAGGCTGTAAACAATGAACAATGATTCAAATGAAGTCTACACAATGTACAGCATCTTTATATGATCTAACAACTGAAACCAGTATTGAAGTGTCGTTAGGCACTAGTGCTGGTGAGTCACCACTACCTTCTTAATAATTCATAGTTTGTCTACTATTCAACGCCATGTATACAACACACATGGAGTTCTTGTTCTGTTTTAAAATATTTGACCTGAATTGAATGGATGAGACAGCATCATTCACAAAGTCAAAAGCTTATCAGCCACGTTTTGTGGCATGACAGAAAATGCACCACAGCTTTTGCACACAACCACACAAACAAAATGTGCAAGGTTGCAAACAAGACAGTAAAGAACTGCCAAACATTGGAGATAAAAAACAACACAAAAACAAAAACATACTCATGCACAGTGAAAACATGTTTTGGAGACAGATATCATATTTTTGTTTCAAAATGGGGAAACTGCACATACTAAGCATTCTAAGTTTAGTTTCAGAAAGAAAAATACATTTCATGAACAAATTTCTAATTCTTGAAGAGAAACAAAATATCATTAAAAAAATACTAGTCATCAGCTCTGCAGTTAGACAAATATTTTATGCACGTAGTTCCAAATAGCATACTTAAACAGAGACCAGACACATGAAACAGCTCATTAATAGATACTTAGCATGCGGCTCAAGATGACAGACATATCAAAGCAGAGGACAGAATTCTCACTACCGCATATAAATGTAAAAACACTAACAGCGGGAGCGCTATTCAATTTCTGTAATAATGTCTGGACAACGCTGTACTACTGCAGAACATAAGCTCTGCCTCGTTATACATGAGAAGCATCAGACACTATCTCTATCTCCAAGGTACCACGGTTTTGTAGATTTTCTCAGCAGTTGTTTCGTACTGCAATAGGAAATATCAACTGTAAGAGCTCTAAAAATGTACCTCTATTGTGAAGTGAGAATGTTTTAGTCATGATAAAAAGAGAAAAATTAGATGCGATTACTGTATATACGCTCTGCGTGTGCCTGCTGCACCATAAAGCCGCATTGACAGAAGTGCAAAAGTAAACACTGAAAATGTAACCCTGCATGACCTCCGCACTGGGCATGGGTGTGTAAGAGCACCTCATTCCTTTGTGCATAGTGTACGAACAGCGTACAGATTTAACCAGTAGCAAAGAAACATTTACTATAAAACACGATATATTCGCGGCATGAAATTTTTGTGAATGGGAGCCGACGGCCTTTTTCGCGGCATGAAATTTTCGCAAGTTGCCTCTAACCTTCTACGCGTAAAGTGTACACAAGAGCGTTCATGTGCATTTTAATTTCGCTTTTAAAGTACATTCATATACGATAGGGAGAATTGATAGGGCGACCTCACTGACCAATTTCCTCACGCATTTCATTGGCAAGCTGCAGCCAGTGGACGTCCACTTCATCAAGGTCATACTGGCAAGTAGCATCCTTCTTCTGTGGGCCGTCCGTAGACTCCTCCTTCTCCTCTTCATGGTTGTCATAGCCTTTGATCAGCTTCTTGGGTCTGAGACAGAGAATGCAGCATAGATCAATGAGAATGGCAGTCTAGTCCCAATACTCTCATATCTCGACCAAATCAGAACACTGATCTCCATAGGAAACATCTGGACATCTCATAGGCCGGTCGCTTTGAAGCCATCTTACCATGCACACAGCCATACCCTTATGTACAGAGCTCACAGCATCACGTTCTCAGTGACAACCTCTGCTGGAAAATGTGTGCATGTCCGCATAAGAGTGTGCATGGTGGCTAGGAGGTTTCAGTTTGTTCTGCAGCATGAATGGGCAATGCGATATCCAGATATTTTATTATAGAGATCAGTGAGTTGGAGCCATGACCCCCACATGAACAAAGTCTTAAAATATTGGAGATACTGATATCAACAGCTCCCCCTTCTAAAGCATGTAATGTCTCATGTAAACATGTACAAGTACATTGCCTGGGCAGCTGCTTATATCACACTACAGTCTGGTTCAGATTTTGATACATGTTCAGAAAAGATATCTCACGCCCAACACTCACATCAACTCTCAGGGACTTCTATGAATTACTGTGTTTTGTAACACTTTTGGTTGCATGCAAATAAAGACAACATGCAATACAGAAAATGACCATGCGAGAGCAAAATCAGTGCCCATATTTAGATTGATGCATATTCAACGAAGTTATCTTTTCTAAAAATAAGACAACCACCTATCATTTTAATTCTTTACAGATCCCATCATGAAAGAGACACATGAATTTCACATGTCTGCACACAGTTGTATCATACTTTTTTCTTTGTATTTTCAGACAAAAGTTCTTGTTCATTTTTCCATCTGTGAAGATGGCTGGATAGCCCATATTCAGCTACACTAAGCTGGTCTTCCATGGGGTCCAGTTGGATGTGGGGTGGGACCACTTCACCGGGTTAAACACCCTGCTCTTTGCGATGAATGAATGAAGCGGGGATCTTTTACGTGCATGAGCTGTGACTCTCTCATACACGGGACCTCCATTTTATGTCCTATCCGAGGGACAGAGTGTTTTTTGCCTCTTGCTAGAGGGGACGGTATGTTTACACACAACATTGCTCAGTCCAGACTCGGGTTCGAACCCGGGCCGCGTGATCGTGAGGCAGATGCGCTACTGACTGAGCCAACTCACCGCCCTTAACAATTATCACAATGTACCAACTGTACAATCTTTCCACAGGTCCTTTTCCTTTTTAGTTAAGGGAAAGAATATTCATAGCATATGTGCACACATATGATCTGGACAATTTTTATCATTTAGTTTAGAAGATAACAGGACAAGGGGGAAAAAAGTGAAACATACAGGAAAAGTGTGAAAGTCCCACTAAATCAGATAACATTTTGGAATAATGTCAATTCTGTGTAGAGATGTGAGGAGGAAAGGGGGAAACCCCCTTAATAATGTGTAAAAAAGCTATGAAAGGTCAAACTTACAGTTTGAAGCCGGTGTCCTCAGGCTTGCGGATCTCGACCAGCTGGGCGTGGGGAATGCAGTCGGGGCTGACCGGCACCTGGACACCCTTCTCCCACTCAGGCTTCCAGTTGTCGGTCATGATCATGTACTCATCCGGCTGGAGCTGGTACGAGTCCGGCAACTTCATGGCGCTAATCAGATCCTTGCGGAAAACCTGTCAGGAATCATTTACAATTAGCATTTACGTAAGTGTTAAACAGGCTGGATAGGAGTACACATGGAATATACTGTAAAGCACAAATAAACCTTGTTTTCTCTATGAATTCCTAGTAAAATTTTAGTATAAAATGCATTGCACAATTCTGCCAAAAACTATTACACTACACTTCTCGTTTTTCAGAAAGCACATACATGGTAAGTACAGAGTTTGGGTGTTACAGTTAAATACATCGTTGCTATTTTTGTGGACGATGCAACATATCACAACAGGACCTCAATTATTCCCCCATCGATTATCCAAATTCTCTGTTACTTGGATGCCGACTGGCTGACATTAAAAAAAAAATGTTTTCATGTCTTTTCAGTGCTAAATCTCACTCAAAACAAACACACGTTCAACCGTTATTGTGCAAATTCACAACAGGACATATCCCTATCATCGCTGGGGACTGTAATTTTTTAAGTCAGTTCAAGAGACGATGTCAAAGACTGGTGCCATGCTTGTCATGATCACTGGCTCCAAGTGCACAGCCTATAGCAGTGGTTACAGCACAATGAAGCAGGAGTACTAAACAAGTTGATTTATCATCTATACAGGACGTTTTAGCGGTGCATTAAAAACGAGTATTGTAGTCCGCTCAATTTCCGCTCTGATATTGAACGAAACGCATAGGCCAACGTATTAATTCCCCATAGGCTACAGTTATTACTTGCCGTTCAAGATCATACCATATTCAATTCTGTCTCGTCTATTGCGCGAGCGCTTGCTGAATGTGCAAACGCTTGCTACAAGTGCGCATCATTTTTGTTGCAATTCACAAACGCGCAAGCATCTTGCTAGTTGTTTGTTTCATGTACGCAGTTTAAGGGGCTTCCCCTTTTCAGCGCTGGGATGTGCCTGCCGAGTCAACTTCAAAGACGAGTAGAAGCCGGGTAATTTTGTGCAGTTTATGCTTGCTCTACTTGATTGTATAGATGATAATAATTATATTGGATGGCCTTGATTCATGGAATACCAGGGAATATTGCACTTGTTAGGGCCAATATTGCACTCATCTTCGATTCGTGCAATATTTGCCCTAACTCGTGCAATATTCCCTGGTATCCCATTCATAGCCATCCAATATAATATAAATATTGATCTCATTGTCGGGCAATATCAATCAAACAAATAATACATGAAGGGATATTTTACTTTTATTTTGTTTTGTTACCGATCAATTTCTGAAGTAAGTATGAAACATGACAATGCCACACAGATAATCATAATATTAGTGAATTGGTAACATGTGTATACCCTAGCATGATATGATAATAATAATATGAAATATTTATTTAGCGCTTCATACAATGTTTCAAAGCGCTTTACAAAAATTATCAAAACAAAAAATGCTAGAAAGTGCTGTATTTGAGCATATCTCTCTTTTCATCTGGCCAAATAGATTATCCAGATGCCTGCTGGTCCCAATGTGGTCAGATAATCGAGGTACTACTGTACATGTACTGTACATGAAACTTATATTTTTCACTGAACTGAACTGTTATCAGACAAGGACAACTTGTCCTTTGAGGACAGCAAATCACTGTCTTGCATGACTAACATGTGAATAAAGAAAATGTGGAGCTGAAATGTTAACCTTACATACTTTACAGTGGGGTTTTCTTTATGCATGTGGATTTTATGAGTCAACTGGTATGTGTAACACACCAAATATTGACATACAGTGTGTCACCCAAATGGGGGAAATTCACAACTTCACTTGCAAACTGGTAATACTCACTTCTCATACCATTGCTCCAGTTCTCAATCGCAAATCTAAATCTGTGCAATATTCTTACAGGTACCAATTCAGACTGAATGACATGCTCACAAAATACATGTACATTCATGGTGTCTACAGTAATTCTAATGGAAAGCTTGATGGAAAGGTAAGGAAAATGGCATTTGCGATGTACATGTACATGTCTCTTCTTTTTTTGAAGAAAGAAGATGTAAGTTTACTTATCATGGTGCTGCAAACATGTAGGCATATCTGCCTTCATTGTATGCATGTCCCAGGCAACTATATGACTTACACTGTACTAAGCACTGTTTAGTTAAATGAATGATTACATGTGCACTTGCCTGTTAAATGTATTTAACCACTGCTAAAATACTCATGTGGGTAAGTGTACAAAAATATAGTTCTTTGTTGTTTTCTTTTGTTTTTGTTTTTGTTTTTTTTTTTGGTACTGCCCTGGTTTGATTTACGAATTTGGGTCTGTAAGCATGATCAATTTGAAGCGCACTCCTAAACACATGTTGAAAACACAGAAGACAATGTGAAGAGTGCAAGGGAAACTCTCTGTTACTTATGGGATGATTCTTTTGTATCTTATGTTTATATACATGACTAACAAACACTGCTTAGATGTCTTTCACTTGCTACATTTTGTAACACCCCTCTTGTGTACAGCCACAATCACACATCCACATCCACAGAACAATGTGATGCAGAATTGAAAGTACAAGAGCACTTTTCTCTTCACACATTTTGCTCAGAACTTCAGTTCTTTCTCAACACAACTGACATCAGTGTTCATGTACTACAAGACATGTTTGAACAAGAGTGCCATGTGGCAAGTGCTTGTGGACACTAAATCAGTTGATTATAATCATTTACGTGCTCTTTATACAATGACATACTAGCGCAGAAAGAATCATTCACAAGTGCTCACCTCCGCAGGCTGATTAGAGCTCCCATGACTGCTTGAGCCGAACATGATGAGGCTGTTACAACTCTTCCTCAGCTCTCTTGGTTGCAAGTCCTCCTACTAGCACACATAGACATACAGATTCTGATTCCTATAACGACATAAGAAATCAGATGAAATACAATAAATGTAAATGCTTTCTGTATAATGCTGTAATTCAAAATAAATTCTGTTACAGAGGTTAGCACAAATAAACAGTGTGAATGGACTTTTTTTTCCATTACACTTAAAAAAAAAAAAATCAGGGCTGATGCAGCATGAAATAACACTTATAACATATTTAAATTGAAACGAGGATTTCTCCCCTTTGCAACATGTACAGCATGCTGGGAATTCATAAGACTTGGCAAAAACTTTATTTTCTTTGTCTTATTTTTTAAATTTAAAAAAAAAAAAAAAGATGTTGAGCTTGGGAGTCTTTTGGTAGTATGTACCAGTACATCCAGACTTTTAGTTGCATGCTACACTGTAAGCACATCAACACACAACATGAAAACACACATCACATGCGCACAAATTTCAAATCCATTGACTGGATAAGATGTCTGTGTGCGCATGCGCTGGCCGTAAATTCAGTGTAGCTATCCTAGGTTCCTCTCGACCGAGTCACATTAAGTCATCATTTCGAACAGAAAGGGACTATTGACAGAACCAAACGTTGCACGAACCCTGTTGTCAATACTTCAACTTCACTGGTAAGTCTTCAAATTGAAGAAATTTTTCGATTTTAAGTTGATATTTGTCTGCGATACTACCCTGTCAAGATCCTGAATGCTACAGTCCGCAGCCCCATTACACTATGAGTATGGGGCTGCTGGTTGCAGTTAATCGTGGGCGAGATCCCGCATACATATGGCGCGCACGAGCTTCTCTGTGCGTGCGTATACAACATAGTGACACACGTGCAGCTGTATTCAGCATATTCAGAATATGGCTACACTCGTGTGTGTGGAAAGATACATGTGTGTGATTGTATCCATCCATTGCCTTTCATTCTTTAACAAGATTCATTCAACACTAACAGTAGCCTCTGTGTAGGTAGGGTCCAAGTTATAACATCTTTCTGGGCCTGCGCCTGGGCTGTACTAAAAATTAAGACAAAAATGTCTGCACTGACTGTGACATGTGTAAGAAGATCCAGCAATAAGCAGCATAGACTCACTGACAGTGACAAGTAATTTACAGTGTAAATTAAAAAAGTATCTAGTTACATGTGCCTTCACAAGTAACTGTTACAAGTTTTAACATTGCCTCAATCATAATCATTGATATGCCAGACCTGGTTATTCATTTTAGGCATAGTCCACTGAAATGTGACATTTATTAGCATGATTAGCAATGCACTTCACTGCAAATTGTTGGCAGACGTTTGACTGATTGTCAGATCATGAGATACATACGGAGCCGAGCAGGCAGGCTACAGCCACAGGCGGCACAGCCCACGCTATCTCGCAACAACCCCACATCACACATACAAGAAATGATATATAATCCAAGAACTACCATACCAAACATAAAATCAGGATGTGGGAAGTCTTACACAGTACAGTAAAACAAAAAAGATAACATCCCGATGCACACGATGCAGAACTAACGTTAGAGTTTCTACACACAAGTTCAATCAACTTAGAATGTGCACGTCTTTGAATTGAACACACACATACACACACAACACACAAACACAAGTTTGCCCACTGTCTGTGTCAATGTCGTGACCTCTGATATTTTTACGTTCGCTTGTTCGCGAATAGCGAACGAAGCTTCGACTTTCGTTCGCCATTTACAAGAAAACACATAAACTATACAACACCTTGATATTCAAATATGTAGCTTTCAATCCTAAGTCGACATTTAACTTTATCAAATTGTACTTAACACCTCAAAATGAACCGAAACAATAAATTAAACCCATATAATGATAACATACTCACAGCGTTTGAGCCATACTGTTGGTAATTTGCAATGAAACATATTGGCGCCAGCACGTAGCATGCGTATTGACCTTTTGGACATAGAGCTTGTTCAAATTACTATATTTAAAAAACCAATATCACATCACTATTTCATCAATCGGTAAATAAAAATACTAATTTATAGTGTAAATAATTTAAATACACCTATAGGATTTCTTTTTATTTTTAGAAATGACAAAACTTTAAAAAGTGCACCAACTTGTAGATGGAAAAAGGGGCAGCAGAAACCGGAAGTACATGCTTATTATCAGTTACGCATAATGTTGTGACTGCAGTGCAGTGCATGCTGGCCAAGTTGTAGGCTTCTAACGTCGCTGTACTGTGAGCTGTGTGATCGAGCCAGAGACAGAGTTCCGTAGTAAGAACATTGCGAAAAGACTACTAGTATAACTTCCTGCCAGGCAACACAATTGTATCAGTAAGTAACCCGAAATTATTACATAGTATTTATTCAAGTTATTTTCGTATGAATTGAGCAAACTGAGAATGTTATATTCGATGAAGCAACGTCTAAGTTAGCGTCTTGTCTCCGTGGCCGTGTCAACCGATGGTCAAGACCGACTCCACGACTAGACTCAAGGTTCTCGTCTCGCGTCGCCGCTTCCTCTTCCCGCATCCCGAGGCCCCGCGCTGAGGAGCTGCGCTGCAGTGCGGGGTTAACCGGTTCTCACTTGACGACGCCTTGAATTGATCTTCGTCTCGACTCTGCCGGAAATTGACCTGTCTACATACGTACCAATAAAGTTCATGCCTACGTTACAACTCCAAGTGTAGATCTCGATCTTCTCCTCTTGAGTGCATCCATGATTTCATCATGTGGTTATCAGCCAGAGTCGGGGCACCAGTTTGCTGCAGGGGTCCAGTTTGCGGCACCCCTAGGAATAATAGAACCATCAGTCCATATCTTCAAAAGTAGAAGGGTTTTTTTTTTTTTTTTAAATTGTTTTATTTGAAGAGCAACTGAAGAGCTTTCTTTTGATACCAGAATCATGAAATAACTCGGATGATGTGATGGCCTTCATAATTCTAAATTTATTTTAATTTATACCGTCTGTGTCACGCTGTTTTTAAAAAAGTAGAGTAACTGCGTCAGTAAGCGGCCGTGCAGCCGTTCGCGGCAGGTACAACATACACGGTAATATACAGCTAAACACAGCATTGCACTGTTACATGCACACTACACATATACTAACACACTAGCAATCAACAAAAACCAACCGATAAAATGGGCACGATCTCTGACGAAAGTGAAATTTTCTCACCTGAATGACAACATATCGCATCCAAAATGAAATTTTCGGTACTTTTTAACATAACAGTTAAGAAACAATGGTCCAAGAAACTAGATTTTTTTCGTTTTCTCGATGTTCATGGATTTTGAAAACATATCCTCACGTAAAATAGAATTTTCGCGAGCCAATGTGGGCCGCCATTTTTTTCAGAAAGTGGATGTTACCATCGAAAAAAATGAGAAAAACACGAGAAAGACATCAACAACACCGCCAGAAGTGCGAACTTGTTTGCGGCCAAAGCATGTGCGCACGCTATTTTCACGTGCTTTCGCAATGGGAATTGGCGCTTACGCCATGTTCGCGAGACATGTGAAGGCGTTCAGCTAAAGATCGCGGAGCACGCGCGTATTGCATAGGGATAGTACATCGTGCCGCAAGCAGAAATACTACGTCGCATATCGCCCTTATCGGCGAAAATTGTGCCGGGTTTTGCCCTGGTAAATCATGAAAACTGCGTTGGTCAATGGTAAATTTCTTTCATGAAAACAACTGCGTTAATGAATAATCTTGTCTATGATATATGAAATGGCTGAAAATAATTTGCCTGATTTGTTTACAAGTTGGAAAAACTCTTAACAATGCTTAAACTGCCGCAAACGGGATATTTTACTCTAGGCCCTAACAGTTAGTATGACTTTCTTAACAAAACGTTAAGATTTTGTTCTGTTGCTAAGTAACCACCATCATCCCTTGTTTGTATCTTTATACAAAATCTTACTATAGTATGAAAAGAGGCCTGGCATGGTAAGGATTCCTCATGTAACTGTGTTAAATATTCTAAAATTCTTTTCCTTTGTCAGTTTTGAGGATTGCAACAGTGACCAAAATGTCGGGAATGGATCCGGTTTGCGGCACCCCTACGGGATTTGCACACATAGCGCTATTTTACAAAAATGGGTGGAAATTGATGAAATACATGCGATCTTGAAAAATATGAAATCGTGAAGGATCAAGATAACGAATCCAAATAAAGTCTTTTAACAAGCTGAAAACTAGTTGGACCATCAAAAAATATTTGGTTTTTGCAAAATGTTAATGTTTGAAGAAATCAGGGGATATTTTTGTGTGGGGTGCTGCAAACTTGACCCCCCCCCCCCCCTGCCGCAAACCGGGTCCTCTTGGTGGTTGCAAATTTTCTGCATAAAATTGATTACTATGACTAGGGTAATTGTCCACCATACAGAATTGTGATGCAGTGTCAAGAGGCCTTTGGTAAAGTGTACCTCTTCCAATTTAAAAAAAAAAAAAAAAATTATTTAATTTCTGTTGCCTGTTTTACCAGAATACTACTAAATACCCTTGAAAAGGCCTTACCATTGAATTTCAATGGTAACTACCGTCAAAATTAGGAGTCACAGCCAATCAGCATCAAGGATTATAAAATTTACCGCTTATTTGAAGACTTACCGCTAGAAAGGAGCGATAAGTCCAGCGGTAAGGGTTTTATGCAACAGGGCAGGGGGTGGGGACCCTGGCAGCTAGCTACAGACACGCACGCAGCCGGCACGGCCACTGCACTGGCACCGTACTTTCCGACAACTCAACAAACGTGCACATAGTCACAATGACATGAAAATGTAAACTCGATACAATCCTCACAAGCATTTGTACAGTACAATTCATCCCTTTAATATGAGAAACGGGGAAAAATACGAACAATGTGCGAAATATAAGTGGAATACTAGTATCAGCGATCGTTCGCAAAAGTTCACGACGTACCGAGTGCGCTGTACATCACAGCCCAGGCCCGCGCCCGCGCGCCCATCCAACTACAGTTCGACTGCTTTGTGGGTCATTCCTTCTTGCCGAGCTCGCAGTGTGATAAATGCATACGTTATTACATACGCACTACGGAAGCTACAGCTGTACTCCAGCTAAGATAGAGGACGCGTACACATCACGATTGGTAGGTGAATTGTCGATTTTGTGTTTTCGGCGGCCGAAAAAATAGTAAATATCAAAAAAGTCGATGCGGCAACTGAAAATCGATGCGGGCGGAGAGCGGGTTGGGACGAGAATTATGAATTTCTGTGTATTTTCAGCGCCATTTTGAAAATAGTAAATAGTAAAAAAATCGATGCGGCGGCCAAAATCGATGCGCGCGAGGACGAGAAACTGGTTTCTTTTTTTACTTGGCCTTATGCACTTTTAAACATGTTTGGAATATATTTATGTCAGTCTGTAATTCTCTCTGGGCTTTGGAACTGCGTTGCACAGGAGCAGATTTATGGCATGGCATGGTATACGAAACACATTCACTGCATGGCAGCAAGTGCAGCGCTTGATATGTATGTATAGCGATCAAAGTAAGTTCATGGTATTAAAAAGATCCCCTCAGCTTGTTGTACCGAGTCTTGCAGTAGCAATGGATTGAGGTTTGGGTTGTTGTTCATGTCGTGTGTGTGTGTGTGTGTGATGGCAAGGTAAGGGCGAAAGAATATTAAGTGGGAAATGAATGAAAAGATGAAAAATGCAAACCTGGAAAAAATAAATCAAAAGATTTACAAAATAGGAAATAGACTTTAAACGATAATAGAGGAAAAGAAAGAAGAGAAACTGACATTATAAAGGAAAGAAAGGGAGAGATTGATATGCTTAAAAAGAAACAGGAAAGCAAGAAAAGAAAGATAATAGAGAAAACCAAAACCCGAAGAGAAATGTTAATTGAGTGAAAGCAGCAACATTAGACAAGAGGAAACTCGCAAAGAAATGATTAATTGGAAGGAAAGGGGACAGTACAGTAGGAATACCTGAAAATGAAAGAAGAAAAGATACAATGTAGAAAAGAAAGAGAAAGATATTAAGGGGATGCACACACATACATGCTCAACCACTTTGTATACAACTGCTACTGCATGACCTGGCTGAGGAAAAGAGAGGGAGAGAGAGAAAAAAAAAAAAAAATTTAGCTTTTCAAAGACACCTTAGAAAAAGTTGCTGTGATTGCTACTTTCAGATCAAACGACCAACCCTTACTGCATGCGCTGAATGTATTCATATCGTATGAATTGCTTAAAGGGCGGGCCCTGTTTTGGTTGATGATGAAATTTTTTGGCAAGATAATGAGAAACTACTTATGAAATATGAAAGAGCATTGAAATTTATGGGGAATTCAAAGTTTGTTTTACAAAAATCAGTTTAGAAATGGCTGAGAAATGCAAAAATAAGTCATCTGATAAAAGTGTGGGACCCACACTTTCTTCCGTGATACAACCGTACCTCCCTCTACAGTTTGAATTTGACTACATTGGACTTGAGGCTTTTTCAACCGTTATCTTCCGCACACGGGAGCGATGTGTACTGCACGGCTTGGTCTAGGAGGTTGACCTTTTCACCTCCGTGAATTTGGGAGAGACAGCGCGGCGTGATTAAGATTTTGGCACACTTGTAATTTTGTCATATATAACAAAAGTTTTGTTGTTTTTTTTAGTTGGTACGTAATAAACACGTATCACTTCAACAATAACACAGTTCCACCGCCACCATGTGAAAGACTTGTGTAGATGCTACTCTCCATACTTACATTTTTTACTCTCAAGCTGATGTAATCATTGTGGTGAAAGATTTGACTTGCAAGCGGATGTTTCACACCCTGTATAAAGATCAATTATAATGTTATATATCACTCTTGTACATAATCGTTGATCCATCATGCTTTACCGACACAACCTGTGATCAGCATATTTTTGAGTCAGAATTATCTATTTTTCTTCCATAATTGGCTTTGAAATTTGATAAAATCGTTTGATGCGGTCCATCTTAACATTTTGAATAACCACAAGAAATTCTTGTTGACAATCACAGCACAAAATGGAAGGTGTGTATGGTTGGCATTTCTCTGTGATTACCAAGCCAGTTTCTCAGAGTTAACAATTCCTTGGGTGTTTGGCCTTGTCCTTGGCTTATAATAGCACAAGTGGGTATGCAATAACTTGATGCTGTGCTACTAGACCTAGACTATACCATGCTATTGCCATATTAATTACCTCCGCCAAGGGAGGAGGTTATGTTTTCGTTACTGTTGGTTTGTTTGTTTGTTCGTTCGTTTGTCTGTGTGCAAAATAACACAAAAAGTAGTTAACGAATTGGGATGAAACTTGCAGGAAAGATTGAGAATGACATGAGTAACAAACGATTGACTTTTGGTAGTGATCCGAGAATTTTTGGGGAATTTATGAAGGATTTTGATATTTTGGCAGGTAGGGTCAATGAACTTGGGAGTTCAGGCTGCGCGTATTTGAGGTTTGCATGCGCGCACTAAAGTGCGTGCTCTAGTTTCTGCTGGGGAGAGGCGCGCCGTGCATCTGAGGGCTTATGACGTAACAAAGGCTTCTATATTGGGAAATCAGGCGATCTTTCAGTGGGTGAAAATCACTTATCTCTGTGGAAGAGCAAGATCATTAGTGGAAAGTAACTGCTTTGCGGAGGTCTGTGCTCTCGGAGTGCTTTTCTAGTTATTGATATAAGAGTCTGCAATGATCTTCTTTGAATTGTAGTAGAGTTATTTCTATTTGAATTATGGGAAAAAAATTTTCATGTCCCCCCCCCCCCTAATTTTTGTCATACCACTCTACACCTCTTGACTCTTGTTGGCTTATGCATGAATGCATGCACTCACACACATTTGGCAAGTGGTGGGGTATGAGGGGGCACATTTTTAGCTCACCTGAGCCGAAGGCTCAAGTGAGCTATTGCGATTGCTCTTCTTCCGGCGTCCGGCGTTCGTCGTCCGTCGTCTGTCATGAGTCGTACGTAAACTTTTTACATTTTCATCTTCTTCTTGAAAACCCCGAGACCGATTTTCACCAAACTTGGCAGGTAGCATCCCTAAGGGGTTAGGATCTCAGTTTGTTAAAATGGGCACCATCCCCCACCCAGGGGGGCCCCAGGGGGCCCCAAACCTCCCAAAATTGAGGAATCTTTAAAAGACAAGTTCACCTTCATAAACATAAGGATTGAGAGAATGTAGCAATATTAGTAGAACACATCATTGAAAGTTTGAGGAAAATCGGACAATTCGTTCAAAAGTTATGAATTTTTGAAGTTTTTGTGCAGTAACCGCTGGATGAGAAGACTACTGCAGTGTGTGAATAACTTAGATGTCACATGCGTACAACAATATAAGGAAAATATAAAGAGAATTTCACAAAATTTGATCTTTTGAAAAAAGTACACATTCCCCCGACTCGTTACTGACAAATGTTATGGGTAATATTATTCCCCCTGCCTTTAGAAAGAGGCAAGTCAAGTGCTTTTTTATTATGCAAAAAAAGTGAAAATATGTTGAATTTTCTTAACATTTTCTTTATACTGTTGTACGCATATGACTCACAAGCTGTAGTAGTCTCCTCATCCAGCGGTTCCAACACAAAAATTTTAAAAATTCATAACTTTTGCATAGATTGTCCAATTTTCCTCAAACTTTCACTGATGTGTTCTACTAATATTGTTGCATTCTCTCAATCCTTATGTTTATGAAGGTGAACTTGTCCTTTAAAAATCTTCTTCTCTAGGACCAGAAGTAATAGAGCTAAGTTTAATACTATGAGTTATTACATTGATAATGACTGTAGGTAGTTCCAAGCTTGTTCATTGCAGATCCAGGGGTGCCCCCTTGGGGCGGGAGGGGGGGGGGGGTCCAAATGGGGCCTAAATTGTACATTTTTATCATCTTCTTGAAAAACTCATGATGGATTTTCACCAAACTTGGCAGGTAGCATCCCCAGGGGGTTAAGATCTCAATTTGTTAAAATTGGCACCATGCCCCACCCAGGGGGCCCCAGGGGGCCCAAACCCCTCAAAATTATGGTATCTTAAAAAATCTTCTTCTCTAGAACCAGAAGTGATAGAGCTAAGTTAATTACTATGAGTTAATATATTGATGACTGTAGTTTCAAGTTTGTTCATGGTGGAATCAGGGGTGTCTCCTTGGGACCCAGGGGAGAGGGGTGGGGATGGGTCCTAATGGGTCCTAAATTGTACATTTTCATCTTCTTCTTGAGAACCCCATGACCTATTTTCACCAAACTTGGCAGGTAGCATCCCTAGGGGTGTAGGATCTCAATTTAAATTCAAATGGGCACCGTGTCCCACCTGGAGGGCTCCAAGGGACCCAAACCTCCTAAAAGTAAGGAATCTTTAAAAATCTTCTCTAGAATCAGCAGAGATAGAGCTAAGTTAATACTATGAGTTAGTAAATTAATGACTGTAGTTTCAAGTTTGTTTGATAGCAGATCCAGAGATAAAATTGATACTATGAGTTGGGGGGGGGGGGGGGGTCTGAATTTGGGCCCCAATTGTACATGTTCATCTTCTTCTTGAGAAAGCCTGGTCAAATTTTGGTAGAGCTGTGTGTAATTTAGATTAGTGACTGCGTGAAAGGTGAACTTGCGATACTCAGGTGAGCGCTAGACCCACGGGTCTCTTGTTTAAGCAAGTTTTGCTGAATGGGAATTATGTTTGAATGAAGCAAGTGTACTTCTCTACCTTCTCCCATGAGCATGAGGCCTTTGTCTTGAAGAGAGATCAGACATACCATATGTCCCTAAATTTGGTCAGACGACCAAGTCTAAAGTGGACCATCCAAAATTCAACTCCTGACGTTTGGCTACTCATTGATTTTAATAGCATCCTTTTTGCGCGCGGTTGAATTTTTGTACAGGAACCAGATATAATGATAAAGAGAGATACAGGTCTATACAAGCAAATTATGAACAATGTGAGTGCACACCTTAAGATTATTCTTCTTTTGATGAAACACGGGCCACCGTTGTATCAGCTTGTACTAGTAATGAACTCTTGTATCAAGCTGTATTCATACCCCCTATGAAAATGCCATGTCCATGTTTACTTGTGCACAATCAGTTTGATATGACTTTGTGTGAGGATAATGTTGGTGGATTGTATCAAACTCAAGACTGATTTCAGTACCCTAGTATTGTTTACATGTTTGCTTTATGATAAGAAGTTTCTTGACAAAGTCTACCATGTTCTCAGTTATCTTCATTATCTGCAAAAAGGATTCCTTTCAGGGCCATCATAATCTCTTGGATATTATGCATTTATTTTAAAGTTTGCATTTATGTAGCATTTTGTTGTATACAGTTTTGAAGTACAAATAGGTTTTACCAACACCATGATTTCACAACTAACATGAACCAAAAAGGACAGTTCTTAGCATTAAGTCATGAATTCGTTTTGTTCTTCTTCTTTCTTTCTTTGCTTGTCAGGAATAACTCTGTGTGTGAGATTGGTCTTACTTCATCTGTCAGAGCTTGTTTGCTTCTTTAGCAGGGCAGAATGGCAGGTGAGATCCTCTTTATTGATTATTTACTGTATACGCCGAATATTTCGCGAGTCAGGTGCTATTCGCAAAATTAAAGACATGCGAAAATATTGACTCTGATCCCGATGTGAATGTAACATACTATGCGTGTATACTTCTCCATTCCAGTACAGGACTCCACGATCGCGAATTTAACCACTCGCGAAATTATCTGGAGTTCCCAATTCACGAAATTTTAGACTCGTGAAATATATGGCGTATACAGTACCATATACTGTTCTGCACTCCAAGCCAGTTTCTGTCTTCATTAGCCAACTGGTATTCCTACTTAAACTTGCACTTTTTAACCCCTAGCATAACAGGGATTAAAACATAAATTATATTCATGTATGCCTGCAGATGCTTACACGGCTGAGGAAACATTTAAAGGAAACCAAAACCCAAAGAGAAATGTGGATTGAGTGAAAGCAGCAACATTATTGGAACACATCAGTGAAAGTTTGAGGAAAATCAAACGATCGATGCAAAAGTTATGAATTTTTAAAGTTTTTGTATTGGAACCACTCCACTAGATGAGGAGACTACTTGAGTTTATGACGTCATGTGTGAACAACAATTATATAGAAAATGTAGAGAAAATTCAACATGCTTTCACTTTTCTAGCATAATGAAAGAGCACTTGACTATCAAACCACTTTCAGAAAGCATGGGGAATACCTTTACCATGTCAGTATCAAGTTGATGGAATGTGTAATTTTCATGGAAATGAATTTTTGTGGAATTCCCTTTATATTTTCTTTATATTGTTGTCCACACATGACATCATGAACTCTAGTGCATGTAGTCTCCTCATCCAGTGGTTCCAACACCCAAACTTTAAAAATTCATAACTTTTGCATCGATTGTCTGATTTTCCTCAAACTTTCAGTGACGTGTTCTACTAGTGTTGCTGCTTTCACTCAATCCATATTTCTCCTTAGGTTTTGCTTTCCTTTAAGGGCACATCACATATTCAAGAGTGAATGATGAAAATTGCAATGGGAATTGGCATTTCTTGGAATTATGAAATCTACCAACTCTTCACATTATATATTTGATTGAAAAGAACTCAGTTTTCAAGTGATAAAAATGAGTCATTTGTGAAACACTAAGTGAAGTGCAATGCTCGGAGCTTACTTTATGTACAGGGAAAGCAAAGTGGATTCTAAGCAGTAAATTATGTGTGTCTTCATATATTCAGACATTTATTCAATATAATTCCAAGTTTACAAATTTGTGAAACATATGAGGCGAAAAAAAAAAAATGCATTTCACATGTGATGTGTAAGAAGTATAAATAAAAGTGTATAATACAATTGAGCTTATTCAGATTCAGATTGCAAATTAGAATTAGAAGTGTGCTGGCATTTCCAAGAATTCTTTTGGAGTTAATCAATTTTTTATTCGTATGAGTTTATTAGGAAAGTGTAATTGCTGTACTCTGTGCTTTATTGTGGGTTGTCGGTTCAAAGAGCAGGTTTCCTCTGTTGTACCCAGAGTACCCAATAAAAATGTGAATATTTCTGTTACATTCGTAGAAAGAGTTAATAATCAAATTCAAATTCTACCCAATCAACAGGAGTACTATGATTTGCCAAATGTTATGAAATGGGTATTAATAACAATTGTATATTGAGTATATTGCATCCCACCATTAAATATCTACAAAATTGCATGTTATCACCATCATACAGGTGCACCACCACCACTGCCTTCATCAAGGCCCAAAGGGGCATATGTGCCCCCACCCATCCCTTCCAATCGGCCCAAGGTGGCCTATGTCCACCCACTTCCACCCAGCACCCCTGAACCTGCACAGGAGGACTTGCACATGAAGACCAAGCAGCAGCCGGCCACAATCGATGGATACAACGGTGGCCCTGGCAGTCTCGGTAGGCAGCTCCAGGCTGCTCTCCAAGATAGAATGATGAACAATCTGAACCAAATGTCTGACAAACCACAGCCCATGTCCAAGCCTGGCACTTTGGATGGTAGGACTAGTGGGGAAGCTTTCAGACAGCCTCCAGCTAGTAAACCACAGCTTGCTAGCAAACCAGCTACACACCCTACACCAGTGTCAGCACCACAGTCACAATCTCACAGTGGTGGTGGGCAGGGTAGACCACCCGTCCATATTTCATTTGGGGATTTATTTGGAGGGAGCACTAAACCCCAGCAGCAGCTGCAATCTCAAACACATTCATTCTCGTCATCAAGCAAACCAGCAGGCACCTCATCATCATCATCTGCTTTCAGCCAGTTAGCGGGTTTGTTTGGTTCATCCTCCTCACAATCCACAGGAACAAGCGTGACCTGGACTGCTACTCCAGAGCAGAAGGCGGCTGCTACCAATTACTCTTGGAATGTAGCAAAGGATGTCTCCAAGAATGTTAGTGCGAAGGATGTCTTTCAGGTTGGGAGCCTTCTTGTATCAACTCAAAACAACAGCGGCACTGTTTCAGCAACTAAAGATCAGCAAGCTGCTGTTGGGCGTATTTCTGCCCAGGTTGGTAGCAGTGCTGCTAAAAACATTACTGCCGAGGAAGTTGGGCATGCAAGAAACTTTGCCACTACTAATGCTGTCAATAATTTGTCGTCTAACAAGGACCAAGGAAAGCAACAGTCTTCATTTGAACTTCTAGCTCAGGTGATGGGCAGCAAAGGAGGAGGGGTACATTCGAACCCCACGGCGAGGGCTAGACCAAAGCCGTCTCAATCGCCAACTGGTTCAGCAAACATCATTTCTGGTATTCCCCCTCCTCCATCTCCCACCCTCCGCCAAAAGCAGGCCCCTCAAACACAGCTGGTGCCTCCAAGGTCTGCTCCGAGAGCCCCAATCGGAAAGAGCGCACCATCCAAGGCCGGTGGATCCTCCCTCATAGACTTCTCCGATTTGTCTGAGCCGAGCAAGTCTGGTCCACCAGGGCTGCCCAAGACCAAGGCCCAAGGTCCAGCCGGGGCACGAACAAAGCCCACTATCATCAGGCCTAGTGCTGGAAAGGACAGCAGGTCGTCGTCTCCTGCAGTGGACCAGCAGCAGAAAAAGAGCAAGCCTCCTCCTAGGGTAAGTACATTTCAGTTTGTTCCTGACCCCCCTGCACTTTAAAGACTGGGTAGTGTGGGGATTCATGGGTCACCCAATTCAGTCGCTGGCCACGGCTATTAAAGGACAAGTCCACCTTCATATACATATGGATTGAGTGAATGCAACAATATTAGTAGAATACATTAGTGAAAGTTTGGGGAAAGTCCGACAATCCGTTCAGAAGTTATGAATTTTTAAAACATCTACATAATCACTGCTGAATGAGGAGACTACTACATTGTATGATGTCACATGCGTACAACGGTATAAGGAAAATAAAAAGAGAATTTCACAAACTTTGTTTTTTGAATAAAGTGCACATTTCTTTTGACTCGTTACTGACATATGTTACGGGAAATATTATTCCCCTTGCCTTCTGAAAGAGAGAAGTCGAGTGTTCTTTTGCTATGCGAGAAAAGTGAAAATATGTTGAATTTTATACTTTCTTTATATCGTTGTACTCATGTGACATCACAAGCTATAGTAGTCTTCTCATCCAGCCGTGACTGAGCAAAAACTTCAAAAATTCATAACTTTTGAACGGATTATCAAATTTTCCTCAAACTCTCAATGATGTGCTCTACTAATATTGCTGCATTCACTCAACCCACATGTCTATGAAGGCGAACTTGTCCTTAAAAAAAAAACATCAACAGCACCGGTCAGCGAATATGTGCATCAAAGCATACGCTCAACGGTAACGGTTGACCCCAGTCAAGATTCCTCAGCTATGTGTGTACCTACCTATACTGTAAAAGTGGATATTTTCGCGCAATTGATTTTTCGCGCTCGGCCGGGCAAGAAGAGTTTCGCGTGTTTTTAATTCCGCGGAATCAAGACGCCAACTACTATTAGTACTAGAACATACGGGCAGCAAAAATATTCACATGCTTTTATTTTCGCGCTAGTTTCTGGTTGCGTGAAATGCACGAAAATTTCAACACCGCGAGAATTTCCACTTTTACAGTAGATCTCGGTGATACAGCTCTGCACAAGTCATTACAGGGGTTCTTGTATATATCTGACCCGAGCCAGTCTTCCTGCTCCATGAATCCCCACGTTGCTATTGGGTCTTTAACTGTGCTGTTGGGGGTACTAAAGTCTCTAAGTCTGTCAGAACAACAAAATCAGGGAAATTTTGGTGACATTAGCCAAATGCATTGTCTAGCAAAGCTGCTCCTTGAACCTCATTTAGCGGTCAAACTGTTTACTTATCAGCAAAAGACTCAGATGAAAAACAAATAAAGACATCTCATTGACCATCATGAGAAAAGTAAACGATACATCTACACTGATGCTCAAATGTTTAATCAGTAAATGTCACTTTGTTGTGATAATTTGCAAATTACATGTATATGTTTGTCCTTCTTGATTGTGACTTTGGCATCAGACACTTCGCAAAGCAAACACATTTTGCCAGCCTGAGATAAATCCAATGGGGCAGTAAATCATAACAAAACCAATCCACTTTGTTTATCAAAGGTGATAACATGTACGTTATGATATGATACATGGAGAACACCAGTCACAAGTCAGATGAAACTTTGTAGTGCGCAGAGCAAGTTGTTGAGCTTGAAATGTTAGACGATTTATTACTCCAGAGGCAGCTGAAGATGATAATTAATCAGACTACAAGTGTATGATGTATTGTAGGGAATAAGAAAAGCAGTGACAATTTATGGATATTGAATGCAACAGATTTTAGGCTGATTTTTCCTAAGGTCAGTGATATTATAGAGTTCAGAGTGGAGCATTGATAGACCTTTACTGGATGGAATATAAAATGGAACACAGACTGACGGGGTCAGCAACAAAACATGGCTTTAAATTTAGCTGTTGTTTTTCGCTTTGTGCCCAAATGTGTTCAGGAGGTCTTTGTATTTGAATTGTTACATTCATCATCTGATTGTCAGTCAAGAGTCAAACATTTTGACAAACTGATCTTTCCTGGTGCATTGACTCTAAATATTCCTTTTGTTCAAAAATTTTATTAGAGGTGTTATTGTAAAGAAAGCTCATTACATTTTTTTTTCCAATTAATTTTCCAAATGTGGAAAGATTGCCCATTATACAGATTTGGTTGTTTTTTACTTTTGTATAAGGCTTTATCTAATAGTCTCTTTGTTGTCGTCTTCTGTTTTTTTATGTTTTCCCTGGCAATGAGAAGTCAGTTATGGACAATACAAACTTTGAAGGCGATTTGATAATTGAACAGTATTTCTGAGTGGCAACCACAACAGAAAGAAATTGTTGATTCAGGCATTGCCCCATGTGAAGTATGATGAGTTTTACTAATTTTTTTTTCAATTGTCTGATATGGAGTATTTTGAGATTTAAACATTGCTGGAAGCAAATTTGATCATTTTCCATGCCTTAAAGAGGAAATCCACTCCAAAAATAATAAACTCGAAAAGAAAGAGAGAAAAAAAAAAATCCTACAAAATATTTCATTTTAAACTGTTGAGGACGGACTGATTTTGCTACGACACACATTTTCCATAGACCCCTGCCGGAGTATACTCGGGACTTGTCCTCAACAGGTTAAAGTTCAGAACTGCAGTTATTTGTCATTTCTGGTAAATTGTTGTTATTGTTTTGTTTTTTTAGGGGGGGGGGGCACAGGGTGAATTATTGTTGTTTCAAGTGTCAAGTTCTTTCTTGGTAACAAAGGTACTGATATGATTATTATTGCTACAGCTTTACATTGGATCACAATTTTCATTATTATAATCGTCACTCGTAATTGTTGCAATAGTTCTTGCAAGTCACCCTACAATGTAATTCTTGTAAATTTGAAATAGCTTGAAATTAATAAAATCCCCTCCCCCTTGAAATGAAAGTGCTTTCCTCTTTCTTACTCTGCAAAAATTTCTTGGCATATTTCCAGACTAATGCTATATAAGGGGTTCCCAGCAACATTTTCATCGGCATCAAAAATCTTTGCCTGATTTCCGATAATTGAATCATCCTGATGACCCCTCTGCTAGAGGGGCCCATCATGTCTTCTGTTGCCTGACAGAGCTGTAGCATTTATTGTTCCTTTTTTTTTTAGAGAGATATATTACAATGTACCAGGGCATCAGGTTGATTTTTTTTTTTTTTTGGGGGGGGGGGGGGATTATGAGAAGAGTCATTTACAATGTACAATTGTACATGTATGTCATTTCAATCTAACAGGTACATGTAAATCAAGTTCAGAAGTATTTGATATTATTCCATCACACTGTGTAAGGGTGCTCATACCTTGTGAATATGATTACATCATGATTGAGATAGAAAGAACTCCTGTGGCTGGAAAGTGATTGGAGATAATGAAAGTAAAGCATCAAATTTTCAAGAGCTGCATGTGGGTACGGATCCAGGATACTGTAAAAGTGGAAATTTTCGCGGTGTTGAAATTTTCGCGCATTTCGTGCAACCAGAAGCTAGCGCGAAAATAAAAGCACGCGAATATTTTTGCATGCCATATGTCCCAGTAGTTGATGTCTTGATTCCACAGAATTAAAAACATGTGAAACTCTTATTACCTGGCCAAGCGCAAAAAAATTAGTCACACGAAAATATCCACTTTTACAGTACTCCATTTGTACAAAATGTACAAATTGTATGTCTGCATTTTTCAACTTCCACAATTTTTTTTTTTGAACCAGGTCTCTTTTGTTCTTAATATTTGTGTTATGTACTATATGTTAAGCACATATTTTTCAACACTTTGTTGGATATCATCAAAGCTTAATCCACACGTACATTGTGTATCTACAGGATGTGCCTGTGTAGATGTGTGTGTATGTGTACAGTGTGCTTGTGTGTATGTGTGTGTTTAAGCATAGAGAATACAAAAGTGTTATAACAAGAAAACTTTATATACATTGTACATCATATCCTATGATTTCTAAGAGGTTTTTAAAACCATTCACAAATTTTCTCACCCTAGCCCTCTGGACCCCCAACTAAAAAAATAGCACCAGCCAGGCCCAGTGCTGTTCATGGGACTCGGACAGCTGGAAGCACCCCACCCAGGCCAAGCGGACTCAAGCCAAAGCGGAAAGCGCCCCCTCGACCAGGCAGTCAAAAAGGTAATGCCATTTACTTTTACAGATTTTTTTAGATTGATTGATTTTTTTTTTTTTTTTTTTTTTTTTTTTATGGTGGCATTTTAAAGACCAGCCCATCTGATGTTGTAGTTTATTACACTTTGACATGTATAGGCATGAACACTTTATTTTTGACCTGCTTAATTCCGTCAATTTTCTGCTTCCACTTTTTTAAATTCAATTGCTCTTATTTTGAATGATTTGTATCTTTTTTGATAAGGGATGTTCTTTGTTAAGAACAGAGATTAAGGGGTTGCTTTGAGCTTTGATTTAGTAACTAGTAAAATGAATGCAATACAATAGCATTCTGTTCTTATTAATAATGTAGTAATTGATACAATGTTACTGTTAGTTTGAGTTTTACAACATAAAAGTTTTTTTTTTTTAAATATTTCATGATAACAATACTTTAATGAAGGAAACCCAAACCCAAAGAGAAATGTGGATTGAGTGAAAGCAGCAACATTTAGTAGAACATATCAGTGAAAGCTTAAGGAAAATCGGGCAATCTATGCAAAAGTTATGAATTTTTAAAGTTTTGGTGTTGGAACCACTGGATGAGGAGACTACTAGAGGTTATGGTGTCATGTGTGGACAACAATATAAAGAAAACATAAAGGGAATTCCACAAAAATTCATTTTTCATGAAAATTATACCTTCCTTCAACTTGATAATGACATATATGGATAAGGGTAGTAATTATTCCCCCTGCTTTCTGAAAGCAGTTTAGTCAAGTGCTCTTTCATAATGCTAGAAAAATGAATGCCAACAGACGTCTAGTAGCAAACGCGCATTGATATGCGCATGCCAAAGGTACACCTACAATTTGTATTATACGCTAATTTCAGACCATGGTACAAATTTTGTGCCATGGTCTAAAGTTTAAACCGCCTTTGTGAATTCAGGCCCTATAAACATACCATGGTTTCTTGCGGGTGGCATACTATTGTGTGTGCATATGTATGCATGATGAATGCTGTGTGGAAAATTTGATGCTTGCTTTCTCGTGGCATCAGCCGACCTCATTTGTTAATGTTTACAACCTATGAAGGTTACAGGTGGGATCTTTTTCTATTCGCTTCCCAGTTTTCTGCCTTTTTGGACTTATTTGGTTTATTCCATTGAAATTTAATGAATGCTCTCAGCTTGTGGTACTGTATACGCCATATATTTCGCGAATCGGGAATTCTTGACGATTTCGCTAGTGGTTAAATTCGTGATCGTGGAGTCCTGTACTTAACAGAGAAATGTACACAAGTATGTCACATCCACATCGGGATCAGAGTCAATATTGTCGCGTGTCTTTAATTTCGCGAATAGCACCTGACTCGCAAAATTCGCGAAAATAAAAACATCGCGAAATATTCAGCGTATACAGTATATCGAACCAACCCCACGACTGCCTGAATCAAACAATGTGTGTTATAGTTTCGTGGCTCTACATGTACATTTACATGTAGCGCACCATAACAGAGGGGCTGAGAGAGTCAGAATTGGCCGCAGCCCGGTTTCTCTGTGTGATTGCACAAAATTATTGTAGCCCGGGCCAAGCCCAGCACTTGAGGACCTGGCCAGCCACAACTCGGTGCGGGCCTTCGGTGTAAACAGGGTCTTGGCCTTTTCTTTACCTAGTGTCTGTCACGTACAGTATTCCTTTGCATCTCAGTAGGACTTGATCATGACATAATGCTATTTTTGCTACATGGTGGGGGCATGTCATGTCAGTTGTAAGTGATTGTGTTTTATTAGTGGAAAAATGAGCAAAGAAAATTGGATTCCATTGGTATGCCAACCCGAGACCTCCGGATTGCTAGCCTGGTGCTCTACTGACTGAGCTATATTAAAGCCCTAGTACAATGTTCGTTCCCAGAAACCCTTAGTTTTCAATGCTCGTGTGGTCGGAAGCTAAAGCAGTTTGTGTGTGTGTAAGCATGTGTCTGTGTGACACACATACACACACTTTAACCTGACATAAACTCGAAGGATAAGAAGGGAAGGGATCACCGAAGTGATGCAGCTTTTTGAGTATGTAACAAATGCAAACAGAAGGAAACTGACCAGAAATGAATATGATTTATTAGTGGGAAAATGAGCAAAGAAAATGGGATTCCATCGGGATTGTGTTTTTGTTGAAATGCATCCTTCCTACCCTCCTACCCCCCCCCCCCCCCCCGCTCCATATGTCCCATATGTCACATAACTTGCACACATTAAAGGGAAGATAAACCCCAAGAACAATGTGGATTGAGTGAAAGCAGCAACTATAGTAGAACACATCAGTGAAAGTTTGAAGAAAATCGGACAATCGATGCAAAAGTTATGAATTTTTAAAGTTTTGGTGTTGGAACCGCTGGATGAGGAGACTACTAGAGGTTATGACGTATGAGTGGACTACAATATCAAGAAAATATAAAGAAAATACTACAAAAATCCATTTTTCATGAAAATCACAAATTCCATCAAATTGATATTGACATATGTTAAGGGTAGCAATTATTCCCCCTGCTTTCTGAAAGCGGTTGGTCCACTGCTCTTTCATAATTCTAGAAAAGTGAATTTTTGTTGAATATCCTTTATATTTTCTTTGTATTGTTGTCCACTCATATGTCATATCCTCTAGATAGTAGTCTCCTCATCCAGCGGTTCCAACACCAAAACTTTAAAAATTCATAACTTTTGCATCGATTGTCCGATTTTCTTCAAACTTTCACTGATGTGTTCTACTAATGTTGCTGCTTTCACTCAATCCACATTGCTCTTTGGGTTTACCTTCCCTTTAAACTCTCCATGCATCAGACAGAATACAGTCTTCAATGTAGACAGAGCTTTTGACATGGTTTTGTTTTATTATGCCTCCGCCATGAAGTGGTGCAGGAGGCATTATGTTTCGGGTTGTCCGTCCGTCTGTCCGTCCGTCCGTCCTTCCGTGCTAACGAGAGTATGCTTGTGTGGCTAGGAGAACAATAGTGCACAATAGATGGCCTTTATTCCGTCAGGCTTGTGTGGCTAAAATTTTTGCTTGTGTGTCTATTTTAACAAAAGGGAGAACAAAGGGGTAGACACACAAGTATATCACCGTAAGGTCGTCCGTACGTCCGTCCTTCTGTCCGTCCGTAATGAATTTTCTGGACAGCGTAACTAAAAAACCTTTTGAGTTATCCTAATGAAACTTGGCATGTATGTGTATTAGGGGGTGAAGTTGTGCCTATCAACTTTTGGGTGCATATGCTCAAGGTCAAAGGTCAAAAGGTCAAGGTCAAATACGTAAAATTTCACTATTTCCACCATATCTATGCAATGCCTGAAGATATTTTCTTGAAACTTAGTGTATACATATGTATTACCCTATTAAGATTCTCTGGTGAAAGTTTGGGGTCATGAGGTCAAAGGTCAAAAGGTCAAGTAAGAATATCAAAACTTCACTTTTTTCTCCGTACCTTGGAAATTGTTCAAGGTATCTTCATGGAACAAAATATGTACTGACTGGCAGTGATTATCTAGAGAATTTAGGGTTCATGGGGTCAAAGGTCAGGGGTCAAAGGTCAAGAGCAACACTTCAAAATTTTACTATTTCCCTCATATGTATGCAATGCCGGCAGGTTTATTATTTTTTTTACACTTGGTGTATACATGCATATAACCTGATAGAGATTCTCCGGAAACTTTCTCTTTTTTTTTGCCTCAAAGGCCAAAAGGTCAAAGATCAAGGGAAAGTGCTTACAAACTTTTTCCTCCATATCTCGGAAGTAGCTCAAGTTATCTTGAAACTTACTAAATATTTATGCATGTTCTGCCTGACAGTGATTATCCTATGAATTTTAGGGTCAAAGGCCAGATGAAAATGGTAACACTGTACTTTTCAATACAGAAATTGCACTTTTTCTCCATACCTTGAAAATTACTCAGTGCATAAACTTATGAATGGGTCAAAGTCAAGTTAAAGTCCTTAAATCCCCAAATACATGCTCTCCTATTCATCCAATGAAACCTAGGTCAAGGAAGGTGAACATTCAACAAATTTATGACAAACTTGTCATTTTGATATTTTGCCAATTCTGTAAAAATGTAATCACACATTGTCCACATGTACTATAGACCTATTAGGAGAATCATGCATTATGGCGGAGGCATACCAGTCGCCTTAGCGACATTTCTAGTTGTTTTTGTTTTTGTTTTTGTTTTTTTAAATATGAGAGGGGATTTTATGTTGTGACTGTGTACAGTAGGTGGTCATAATACATACAGCGGGTTTGACTGTACTTTGTAAATGGGCATCACTTCTTTCTTTTTTTTTTTTTTTGTCTGCTCATATCTAGAGATGAAAATAGTTGAAAGTTCCAGAAATGACTGAAGTTCACTTCAGAATGGGAGGCTAAAGGCATAGTTTAGTTTGAATAATCTGAGCTGCATGGTCAGGACTATACGCTACCAGCCTACCAGCCTCTCTGATGTAAAAATATGAAGCTTTGGGAAAAAATGCTCTTAATGACTCTTTAAAAGTGCTGAGGAAAAGTGATGTACACTTGATACATCAGTGGGTTATGGGATTTGCTCTGTCTTTCTTCCCCGAGAAAATGGTATTGGAATAAACTACTTTTTTATACTAGAATGGTGATATTTGTTTGGTTATTCTACAAGTGACAGAGTAATAGTAAAAATTGATACAACTTATCATCCTTGAGTACCTTCTTTATCCATTTGATCATGGTTATGTTTATAAATGCAGTCCAGTCAGCAACATTACATCATATTGAGCCTCTACAATGTTAAATACAGTTTTAGTATCTTTAAGTGACCTACATGATTTCTGGAAAGGTCTGCTTGATGGCTAATACCGTGTACTTCACTTGCACACTATTAAAGTGCCATTAAACAGTGCATCTGTTTTTCAACTTAACCGAAGGTCAAAACTTTGACCCCATGGTACTTTGAGAGAAAGAATGCAAGTCCTGCATGGATCTCTACACAGTGATTTCCCATGGTGAACATACATTGTATAATGTATACTGTATACCACAAAGATACTGGTATATCACAGGGACATGTTCATACTGCATTAATTCATAATACCTGCCAGATCCTTTGGAAAACAAGGTGCGTAGTTTCAAGGACATTTGTGCAAATCCATTTGTCATGTGCACAAATCCATTGAATTGACCAGATGAGATAAAACTAAAATAGACCTGAAGTTGTCTGACTGACTCACAGCATTTTATGTGCGTTGCTGCGCAAAGCACAAGGAGAGGTATTTTGTGGTTTCATGTTCGACTGACTGTGACTCTGCCAATTGTGTTTTGCGGAAGGTCGCCGCAGGAAAATGCAGAGATCAAGTGAAAATTGAAATGATAGCTGGAGAGGACGCCCACACGTGCAGGTAGAAGCATGGAATAGATTAACCAGCTGAAAGCTCGGGGAACAACAGGAAGTCACAGGAACAAGGCTGGTGTCACTCTTGCAGAGAGCTTTACGCAGTCAGACACCGTGGCTCTAGCTAGAAGCACTGTTGAGATTGTTTTGGTGGTGTATGTAGCAAAGTTTGTCACTCCCGCTCTGTCCAGGGAATTAATACATGAACACATACACACCTGCAGGCAGACATACAACGTCAGGCTTGCACCGGTGGATTGAATGGTAGTATGCGCGATGGTAGGACCACCCTCGCAAGTGCAGCATGCCCACAATGCCTACGCCCGGGGAGACCAAGGAAAAGAGAAGAGCGCCTCCTGCCCCAGGTAGGGAAAAGAGGCGTGCCCCTTCGCCCCCTGGATATTCCGGAGGATATCAGAGGAGTTCCCCGTCCTTGCCAGATGAAGATACAAGCAGGCAGTTTGCACCACTTTGTCTTCGTGGTGATGAGTATGGACGTGCAGCCTCGCCATCATGGGAAGTGACCAGCAGACAATATGTCGCGTCTACAGAGGGCAAGGAGAAAAGAAAAGCACCATCACCTCCGGGTATAGGGAGTGCCTTGTTACCCCCAGGAGATGATAGGAGGTCTCCATCAATTCCAGATGAGGAGACCAGGAGTGTATCATCTTCTATTGGTGAAAGTAGACTGGAGAGTTCACCCTCCTTCAGAGCAAAAAGTGCATCATGCACACCATCAGGCAGAGGGAAGAGAGCTGCACCTCTACCACCAGAAGGAGAGGGCAACGCCTCACCGCTGCGTTCTCGCAGAGACAAGAGGGGTGCCACTCTACCGCGGTGCAAAGAGAAGAGGTGTGCCCCTCCACCACCTATTGAAAGTCAGAGGAGTGTACCAGTGAGCAAAGATGACAGAAATGTAGGATCCCTCCTTCGCAGGGAGTATAGACGATCACCATCCCCTTCTCTTGAACTAAATGGCAGTCCGTTCGTGCGCTCTAGCTATAAAAAAAGAGCAGCTCCCTCCCCACCAATATTCAGACCAGAGTTGTCTGGTGAGGAAAAGGACGCATCACCATCTCCACGCACAACTCCCCTGAATGCATCATTGCCACCAAATGAGGATGAGAGGGGCTCGCCAATACCCAAAGATGATGCTGATGCAGAAGTGGTGTTACCAGTTGCCATAGAAACAGACATGTGCTCATATACAGATGAAACAGAAGTTGAAACATCAGTTGCTTTGGAGGAATGTAACAGTGTGCCGACACCTCCACAGGAGGAAGATTTGTGTAACAGAGCAACCACCCCTTCAGCAGAACCAGAGATGACATTAATTGATGCGGAGGAAAGTGGTAATCCATTCTCTAGCAGTGAAGAAAGGGCATCTCCCTCTCCACCAGCATCCCCCTCTCCACCAGCATCCGGAGCAACCACCCTACCAGCAGAACCAGGGATGAGATTAATTGATGCGGAGGAAAGTGGTAATCCATTCTCTAGCAGTGAAGAAAGGGCATCTCCCTCTCCACCAGCATCCAGAGCAACCACCCCTCCAGCAGAACCAGGGAATGCAGTAATTGATGCGGAAGAAAGTGGTAATCCATTCTCTAGCAGTGAAGAAAGGGCATCCCCCACTCCAGCAGCATCCAGTCCAGACTTGTCTGGTGAGGACAAGCGTGCATCCCCATCTCCATGCACAATTCCCCCAAATGTGGCACTGCCACCAAATGAGGATGAGAGGGGCTCGCCAATACCCCAAGATAATGTTGATGCTGATGTGGTGTTACCAGTTGCCCTAGAAACAAACATGTGTTTATTAACAGATGAAACAAAAGTTGAAGAAATATCAGTTGCTTTGGAGGAAAATAAGAGTGTGCCAATACCATCCTTGGAGGAGGATTTGTGTAACAGAGCATCCACGCCTCCAGCAGAATGGCAGATGTCACCAATTACTCCTGAGGAAAGCGATAAGAGTTTGCCGATGCATGTAGTTCCCACAGAAGAAAGGCATCATCCCAGAGATCCCCCACTGACAGCTACAAGTAGGGTGTACGTGCCATGTCGCCCTGCACCGTCACCTCCGAGTCCACCAACCACATCATCATCGTCGTCATCATCAGGCAAAACGAAGACGACAAAATGTCTGCCCTCATTCGGAATTAAAAACAGCGCATTTCGCCTGTCAAAGAGGAAAAAACGAGGTAGGATACAATGCATGATGTTTATAAGTTACCCTCAAAATGTAGAAACATGCATTATGGTAGCAGAAGCATCTATCATTAACCCATTAAAGACGAGTCCCGAGAATACTCAGACAGGTGTCTATGGGAAATTCGCGTGGAAATAGCAAAATCAGTCTGTCCTCAAAGGGTTAAGTTCTGGAGGAAGTATGCTTAGATCCAAGAAGGTAGGTACATGAACGGTTAACAGAAGGCACATTGTATGAGGTACATACATCAATACAGTATTTTTTTTTTTCAACTGATATCTTGCTTAAAATGTTTCTAATATGTGTGCACCCAGTCTAAGCAATTGTAGATCATAGTCTGTAGCTCTTGAGTGTACAATGCAATCTGTACATAAACCCATACTGAAACCTATTCTTGAAAAGTTCTGTTGACTGTAGATTAATTACTATACACAGTAGGCTAACAACATTAAAACAGTAGCTGCTGAAGGGTTAGTGCTAGTTTTGCATGTTGTCGGGGTACTGAGAGTGAGAGTGAGCCAGCTGTACACATGGGATTGGACGCAAAAATGTTTGGTTGAAAGCATTTATATTGATCTCCATGTTGATATATTACATGGCTTCACTCCCATTTTGAGTACAATGTAAGCATTCAGTTTAAGGCCACTCCATATGACATTTCACAGACAGTTAACTACTTGTATCCAAAGTTGTACAGTCGTCTCTGGTACCAGCATTGATTGATACAGTATATACTGTACATACGTACACTTAAAGTACAAAATGGATGAACGTGAAAGGCAGATTTAGTGCTAACCAAAAGATGACTTGTTTTTCCCCATTATGTACACTATGTACAGTTTTCCTCCCCCTTCCAGTGTCTTTACTCTGCTTAGGATGCAAGGCCATGTTGTTTATCTCTAATTGAAAAGAATGGGAAAAAAATATTGATTTACTATAGAATGTTTGCAAGTGCTGGTACATGTACTTCTAGAAACTGTAAAGTATTCATGTTTTATGACACAATGGCATTACACATGATTCGTGTATAAAGTTAAAAATCTGACTTAACAGAATTGGATATTTCCTGTGCCTCTGAAGTTTGCACCATGTACAGTGTGAATAGTATACATGATACAATGTGCAATGTACTTGTAAGCACAACTGTGGATGATTTTTTTAAAAACAAAATAGTTTCAAATGTTTGTTAAGTTCTATATGGTGATTACTCCTAACATGGAAAAGCTATTTCTCATGTTAATTTTAATGAATAATCCTTTAATAATTCTGTTGATACTGGGAAGAAAAACTAAACAAAATTTTCAAAATGTACATTTGATACACTAAGAACTTAAACCACTTGCTGCCTAATCTGTTCATGTTACCCAAACAAATCTTGTTCCTTTTTTCAGTTGCACACAAAGCCCTTTTATTGTTCTCCTTTCTCTGTTTTTCTTTAGACCTCAGATGCTGCACTTTGGTTTTTGAATGACAGGATGTAATTTCTATGCAGTGCATTGATGTGAAGTTTCACATACATGTAGTATTCTCTTTTGGTTTCTGAGGCCAACCTTCCGTTTGGGTAGATTGGCCTATGAAAGTTCCACTGCGGCAAGACCACAATGTTTTATACCAAGTCAGGTTTATATATATACAGAGACTCCAACTCTCCCGTTTTCGACGGGAGATCTCCCGCCGAAAACCCATTTTTGCAAAATCTCCTGTTCTCCCGTTTGAGATCTAATTTCTCCCGCCCTGGCTCTTTGTCTCCCGTTGGAAGGGATTTCTTACTTATTTCTATCGTATGTTGAAAAAATAAGCCTTAGATAGCACAAGAGAGCATCTAGAACCCTAGGAACTTCGCACACATCAAGTTGGAGTCTCCCGTTTGCTACTGGGTTTCAGGCGGGAGAATCTCCAGATCAGAAGGTGCTTTGGGTTGGAATCTCTGTATAGTGTTATATATATAATATATGTCTGTGGCAAATGAAGTACAAAGTATCAAGCAGAATGTGCTGTAATCAAAAGAATTTACAACAAAAATGTCCTTGATTAACCTACACATAATGTAGATGTACATTTATTTATTTATTTATTTTTTGTGCACTTGTATAGTTGTGTGTGTGTCTTTTTTAATGCAAGGTGCAACATATGAGTGCAGTTCTCAACATCATTACTTAAATGATGATCAAATGTAGAATTATTGGGGATTATGCTTTCCTGTCTTTGCACTTTATCCATTCCCATATCACCAACACCGAACAGCAATCATGTTGATGGCTGTAGCTCCATAGTCCCATATGTTCATTTATATGAAGTGTTTAGTTCAAGGGAAACTGGTATTATGCCCCTGGTGAGTACCATTTTGTGTGAAATCAATGTGATTTGAAAGGCTCAGATTTATTAGAGTATCGTACATTTGTGTCCACCACACATACAGTAAGTGGTCATAAAATGACTGAGCCTTTCACTTTGTTTGCTGTCCATCCCTAAGACTTGCTGGAGTGGTAAGAGTCCACACTTATGTAACTGAAGAATTTTAACAATTTTTGTATGATTGTTTTTGCACTGTTATCATGGTCCACAGGGAAGAAGCAAGCACCAGGAGCCCCCGCATCATCTTCCAACAAGAGCTCTCTACCACCAAGGCCTGGACCTGGTCATCCTTTATACAACAAGTACATGGTAAGCCCAATGCAAAAAAAAAAAAAAAAAAAAAAAAAAAAAAAAAAAAGCTGACCAAAGTTGCCACTTCCCTATTTGTATGGCATTTGTGTTAATACATCTTTAACCAGTTTTCATTCAGGTACAGTGCATGTTAACATCGACCACTTCACATTTGCTCTTCACACTTTAGGTTCCACTTCAAACAAGCAATCACTTTAAAGGATCGGTTTCTGCTGTGGTATCATCATGATTATTTCCTTACCTGAATAGTTTGAAAAACTTTATCATGTTTGAATTATGTTAAAAAAGAGACAGACATTGCAAGATTTAAATGTCCCTTTGACCATCCCTTCTCAACACAGTTCTGCCTGATGTAAGTTGACTTTGGTTCTAGCTGTGTATTAAAAGTAGGAAGTGTTTTCTGTGAATTACGATCCTGAAGGATTTGCAATTATCTATAGGTGCAAGTTCATACTTTTTTTTTTTTTACAGGATGTTGGCAGGCTCAGTATTCAGGAAGAGGATATGTCTAGAGGACAGTGTACTACAGAAAAGATATTAAGTGATGGTCACGAACGAAAATTAATTCTCGCAGTTAGAATGCGTAAACATTGTACATGTATGTATACCGAACATGTTTTGAATGAAGAACCCATACCTCTACTGTACGTGCATTATTGGAGTGCTGAAAAGTAGCAAGTCGCTTGATTTCATATCAATCTTCCGGCAGCCTAAAAGGCATGCAAGGGAACCGTTCCCATGCCACGTGGTGTAAGCAAACTTTGTGGAATTTTTAAAATTGTGGAGAGGCATGGAGAAGGGTATTACTTTTCTGTAATGTGCCCGCTAGGTAGCTGTGTACATTTTGTACTTTGAATTAATTCTTATTGACCTGCTTGAAGCATTAGATGGTTGGAATGTAACAATACACCAACAAATTATATGATTGTACCTTTTCATCACCAATTACAAAGCACTGTGAAGTAGCACAGAATGTGCCAATTTTTTTTAATGAATTTTCATTAGCGCTGCTGAATGTTGTACAAGTGTTTTACAAGTATACCTCTTCACAGTGATAAGAGGCATACTGTAATACATTGTACATGTCAAAGCGGTTGAAGTGGACCTAATCACCCCTGTAGTAGGTTGTATGTTGAGGCATCTGGCAGCATGACACGACATATGTTTGTCTTCCAAATAATCTTTTTTGTTTATCTCCGAGTTGAGTAAACTGTAGGCTGAGTATGAGGGTGGTGTGGTGTTGTGCACCACTACAGATGAACAGAAGTAGGGTACTATCAATTATTAAGAGATTTTCTTTTATTCCTTTCTAATCTTACTGATTGCCAAGTAGGTAACCTTGAACATGTTATGCTGCCATAGAAATTGCTTGACACGAGAATGTTTCTACGTCACTTGAATCAAGCTAGGGGAGGAATGAAAAACAGCCCCCCCCCCTCCAAAAAAAAAAAAAGAAAAGAAAAAAAATCTGATTAATGCCGAAATGTTAAGTTCACTTGCTAAACAAACAAACAAACAAACAAAAGGAATGAGGTGCAGTGTGTTTAGGTGAAAATAAATCTCAATAAGGGATTTTCTGTCAGCAGCCTTTGCAGCAGTTTAGTTCATGAGACTTCTGTATGACTCTAATATTCGTCATGAAAGCCATTTTGCTTCAATATTTTTCTTCAGGTGAATACAGTCTGTTCTGGTGTGGGTGAGGGATTTGGAGGGGGCAAGCCTGATCATAAATTTTACATGCAAATATTTACATAGGAGGTAATACGTGGATTCCTGTATGAGGTCACAGTATTTGGTTTATAGGGCTGTACATAGCACATTGTCAGTAACTTAGCTTTCAAATCATAGGAATTACATGCATGGTTGCCTGGTACATATTTGTGTCACAAGTCAAAGGGGTGAATTTTGTGGCCTGCCATTGACAAACACAATGTACACATAGCCTGCATTGATGTGCATACTGATGAAATTCCTGACCGTGATGTCTAAAACGCCTGTCAATAACATTGTATATGGCAGCATGATTACTTGCTATCATCATCGAAACTGCCCATCAATTTTTTTTATTCGTGGTCGCTATGATACAAGTAGTGCCTATTGGTAGTTTCAGTTTCTGTTTTTACTGTGGGTTTGGTACTTGACGGTATGGACAGAGTGTTTACATCTTGTCCTTACAGCATTAGGGGAGCTCATGCCATTATGTGTGTTTGTAGTAATTATGACACACCTTGCACAGCTAGTGCATATATTGTTTTTCTTAAAGATCTTTAAGTGTCAACAAATTTTCAGCACTCCTTCTTTGATCATCATTTATGATCTATACTTCAACGATCTTATGATCATATTTCAACCATTTTCGCTATTATATTTGTTTTATATATGTCGACATTGATTGGTATGTGTATTTCTTTTTGTCTAGTGCCTGGAGACTTTTACACCAAATTTATTACACTAACACCACATATTTTTACACCAAATACACAGCAATAAAATCATCAGTCTAGACTTTCCAGCTGATCGCAACCTCTTGTGTTTCAGTGCAGACAGCCGTGTAAATTAATAGCCTCATGTGACATGGGTAACTAAATGAATACCCCTTTGCTGCCCCAAATAATTAACCAAATTGGCAGAAGTCCTGACATGCACATGTGTTACTCAATTCGCCTCGTACACGTAGTCTGCTTGCGGAGGTGCCAGTCACTCCTGTAGCCTAGGTGAGATTACTGTCTGGATACGTCTGGATTTGTAGTGGGCAAGGCATGACCAATCCCTATGTAGGAATTGCAGGACAGCACAAACTTTAAAATAAAATCTACAAACGCTCATATCAGAATCAGATCTCCCCAGTCAAAATCCAGGCACTCCTTCCAACATTGTTGAACAGATTTGGTTTTATCATTGGCCCTTTGACCGTCCCCGTGTTTGTACTGATGTGCAAAGTACACCGAATAAATGTCAAATTCTTGTTTATTAAACATTGCAGCTCCTCGTAATCTGTTGCCTACCCCCCTCTTCTCTGGCACCCGCTGCTGAGGTGACTTACTCAGAGGAAATGGTGTCAAGAATAGTACCGGGCAGACTCGATTCTAATCTCGAAGTTTTGAAACCACACGCCACAGATTACTCACCCTCGGGAATATTGCTTGTGCGATAGTCTCACCGTCCAGACACTCCTGTGTTCACGGAAAAACTTTGAATTGTACAATAGTTTCTCTAAACATGCCAATCAGACTTTTATGGGGTTTGCCTATTTGGCAACTTTGCAATATTGTTGACAATATTTGTTTACGTAATGGCAGTTGTTTAAATACTACAGTGTGAAAATGAACAAGAGATACCATTTTACATCTAACTTACACTGTAAGGTGTGCAGGGAAGTTCAGCTACACTGTACGTGCAGATTTCCAGTAGGTGCAATGCATGATATTTCTAGTACCGGTACATGTGGTGGCTATGCAGTAGATGGTTTGCACAAGAGGGAAAAGAAAAAAGATTATAAAATTTAACATGATTACACATGGAACAGTCAATGAGACAAAACATTTACCATAGTCGAGACCTTAGATCAGTAAGCCTACACAAGTAGGTTCTGGGCTTGATATGGATTCTTGTTGTCATCAGAACTTTTTTTTTTTTACAATCATCATTCTCAAAGAAATACTTTATCTTTTGAAAATGGAACTTTTTGTTGTTGTTGTTGTTGTTGTTGACGAGAATATGGACAGCCCTTTGACTTTTCTTTGTTTGGATTATTTTTTTGTTTGTGATATGCATCTGAACACTTCCAATTTCTGTACATGCATGTATCACTGATATTTGATTTGAGCTTACACTGATTTGTGATTTCTGATATCAGATTTATGAGTTTTGAAACAATGGACATTTTTTCTTCAAAGCGTTAGCAGTGAAAAAAAAAAATTGACAATATTCAAAGCATCAGTATACAATATTGTACATGTAGCTCAGTCAAACTTTTAAGTACAATGTGAATTAATAGCCATAATATTTAGTCATCTAGTTTGCTACTGATTTTTTTTTTTTTCTTTAACAACCTGCCATACCATGTCAGTGTGTGCTGGGTTTGAACAGTGTATTAGGCAGAACCTCACCACACTAGAAATGTTTCAGATTGCCACAAAATATGGCAAATAATGAATCAAATCTAGAAATAAACTCTTGACACTGATTAAAATTGACATTAAATGTGATGTGCTGGAAATGGTGGTATTGTGTGTGTCATTTTCCCACACCAGGCTGCCGCAAGTATTTTGTTATTAGTGTCCATGACCTTGTTCAGCCGCACCGGAGCTACAATGTAAATTACGGTACATTTTGTTCATTCAGCATTTCGCAGCATGAACATGTACCGGTAGGCAGTTCAGCAGTTGTGTTTACATCCTGTTTTAATACCACTGTTGGCTCCTGCCTTCTGCCAATTAGTTATCGCACATCTCAGCCCAACGATCTCATGATGCATACAACACCTGTTTATCACATTCAATCCTGAAGACATTTTCCTTCCAGGCGTGAGTCATTCTCAAAGGGCAATTCCACCGTTTTGAGCTGAAATCAAAAGTGAAATTGAATACAAGATACAAACAAAATGACTTTGAAAAACAAAATCGGACATAAGATGAGAAAAAATGGGGGATTTTGAAGTCTCACAAAAGAGGATATATTGATCTCTACACGAGAGACCTCCCAACCATTCTGAGTTTGGGGGAAAGAATCTGAATTTTCACCCATTCCCAGCTCTCGTTCAAGAGGAGTTTCCTCTTTTTCTTGATGATTTTACTACGCACTATTATGAGAATTGCTCTTTCGTTCCTACTTTTGAGCCAAATCGTCTCTATTTTTTAGTCAGAAAGGTTGGGAGGTCTGTCAGCGCAGGCAAATAATAGATGTAGCAAAGATTTCACTGCCTCACAAGTTTCCACTTGAAGTTGCGCACAAAATTTCTTGGGACAAAATAGTCGCAGTGGTCGCAATGTAGTGTTCAACTAGTTGTGATATCCTAGCACATTTCTAGGAAGAGAAAATAACCTGGCATCCCTGAAATGTACCCTATTATCATGGAAATACCCGTATCCGCTTGCGACCAGCATCACTCTTTTGTGAAAACACATGAGACTTTGAAATTCCATAACATATGTATTTTGTGGCAGATCTTAGTGAAACTGTTCTGTTTTTGGGATTACATTATCTTTTATAGTTAGTTAAAAGTTTCAGTGGCAATCTAAATCATACCAGTTTGTGAAGTCCAGTCTATGCAATGATATAAGTTTTAGACTACATGGCCCGACTGTATTGTTAGAAGTACAGTAGATAATCTTTTGTACATTTCAGAGACACCAGTCTTCATTTGTATGTTTGTGTAAAATTGGTATGTACTTACAAGTATAGTACAAGCTGTACATTTAAGTTCACTTTCACAGTGTATATAATTCGCATATTTACTTTGCTACTAGGAATTTCATTTTCATGGTGACTTGCAAAAGTTGATGACCCACCCTTGAAACCAGGATAAACTCACGTGATGCAATCTTGTGAAACCCCTATTAAAGTATTAGAATGGAAAGTTAGTTTTTTAGGGTTCACGTGCAAATGCTTCCTGCATGTAGTGGGTCCAGAAACCACTTCTGACCAGAGATGACAAAACTGATTACTCATGTGAATGACAATGTCATATTTGTAGATAATTTTGAAAAATGACTTAATCTTTCTCAGTGTTTCATGTCATGTATGATGATAGATAATGTGATCATTTTATTTATACCAAAATAAAGCAAAAAGAAAAAAAAAATTGGTCTAGCTTTACCATTCAAACTGAATTCTGTGATTTGAATGTTAGTAATTGCTGACATTACAGTGCTGTATTCCCAGCTTTGTCCATGCATAGCCTAAGAAAATTCACAGAAAGATGATTTAATTGAACATTGGTACAAATGTAGTGTCACAGTGTACCAATATATGACCCCTAGCAGTTGAACAGCAATGTTGTTCATGTTAGAAGTAGTGCATGTGTCTCGAAATTCAATTTGTCAATCATAAGAAAGACTAGCAGGTTTACTAGCAGCTTGTGTGTCTTAAATAATTTATCTAATTTTATGACCTGTCAAATTTCAAATCACTCATGGACATATCTAGGACATGGAGATTAATGTCATTACAGTTTCCCATCACAGGTTGACATGTGCTCTCGAGTAGAAACAGTCTGTCTTTTTTTCAACTGCATGCCAACAGGTGGATATATATACAGCTGCTTGAATTTCTGTACAAAGCTGCCCTGAATTTTTATAGCCAGCCCTTTTGCAGAGGGAGGTTGGCATGTGCCACTGTAGGGAACTGTACCCCAAAGTTGCATTATTTCTTTGTGTTAGAGAGATGTGAGCATAACACTGCAGTGTTCTTTGTGCTTCTGATTTGCAGGGATCGGAGCCCCATGGCATCGCGCTGTTTGATTACCAGGGACAAGAAGGCGACGAGCTCAGTTTCAAGGTAGAGAGCAGACTACATCGTATCACTTTTTCCCCCCGGTTTGCTGCACATGATGCTTTATTATATGAATGAATCATCCATGTGCTATGTCAGCTGTTGCTCTTGTGACATGTTAAGTGCGTCATGCTAGTGTATGTTGGTGCTAATTGTAGCGTGCTTTGTCAGGAAATATGTTCTCCACTAAGTTCTTATTTTAAAGTAGAAGAACATTTGAGGACAAGGAAAGATCATGACAAAATGTTTCAAGTGTTGAACGACAGTTGTATAGTATCATGTATTTTTTTTCACAAGTAGATGGTTATAGCTTCTTGCATATAAAAGAGAAGAATGTGAAGAAATACACCCTGACCTAAATGTCATAATACGAGATTTAATACGGTCTTTGACATTGTAATACAGAGAAACATATTGACGTATACATGTCTTGTCATGAAAAGATGTTGTATAGATGACTGAATTGAGGTCTTTTGTAATCTCTGCCTACACTGTGTGGTTGTGACCTTATGGCCTTCAGTTCAGTCCTTTGTGTATTTCATCACTCCTTCAGTGAAATGACCTTACGCGCAGTCTGCCCTGTTAAATTTCTTTTTTCCAGACGGATGATGTGATCATTCTAGTGAAGCGGATTGACTCCGATTGGTTGGTTGGCAAGTGCAACGGCAGGGAAGGAATGTTCCCCACTCAGTTCATCAGAATTGTCAAAGATCTCAATGAAGCTTCTGAGGTGAGTTGTGTGAATTCAAAATCCAGTGTAAGATTGGAGGGAGATGACATTTACATGGGCAAAGGGGTTGGGGAAAAGAGGGTGTGTCAGTCACATAGATAGGGAAGGGGGCATGTCATGTTGGCAAGGGGATGGGGAGAAGGGGGTGTGTCATTTGGGCAAAGGGGTGGGGACTGTGGGGGTGTTTTATTGGAAAAAGGGGTGGGGAGAAGGGGGTGTGTCAGGTGGACAGATAGGTGGGGAGAAGGGAGTGTGTTGTGTGGGCTAATGAGTGGGGAGAAGGGGGTGCGTTGTGTGGGCAGGGGATTGGAGAGAAGGGGGCGTGTCATAGGGGTGGGGAAAAGAGGGTGTGTCGGTCGTATGAGTGGGAGAATGGGGCATGTCAAGCCCAAGTAGACAGATGATAATTCCACTCGTAACCAAAGGAGTAGTGAAGGGACTTTCAAGAGACCTTAATTCACCAACAAAGAAAGTTCTACCCATTTATCACTCTCTCACAATGTTTTCAAAATATTGTGGCATCATATTGCATGAGTGCAGCCAGTAAGTTATAAATACAGATATCATGTCAAGATAAACAGTTTGGCTGTTGCACTTTAAGAAAATCCATTAAAAAAACAGAGATTAGATATTGCAAGTTAGATTTAATATGGTTACATATGTACCAGTATTTCATACTTTTGTTGTCATTATCATCATCATCGGTATTGAATTATCAAATGTCATTAATATCACAAATATGGATATTGTGTCATGATAAACAGTTTGGCTGTTGTACTTAAAGAAATCCATAAAAAATAGAGATCGGATATTGCAAGTTCGATGATGATTACATGTGAACCAGTATGTCATACTTTTGTTGTCATTATCATCATTATCAGTATTGAATGATCAAATGTCATTTACATTTGTACCACAAAATATGCTGCAACATTGAGCGGGAGTATAACATCTTTGCCATAGTCAGTCAGGGATCCACTAGGTAGGGCTGTGCAATGGTGGATGAAAGCAGCTGGTATGATCTGGGCTGTCAAACCATATCCCCCCAAACCAGAACTAATGGCATGCCAGTGCAACTCTTTACAAAATACTCTGCCAAAAAGAGGAAGGTAGGAAGGACAAGAGGAAGGAAAGAAAGCAGAAATAAAGGACGGCGTCTTCGCTTTTTGGAGAGTGATTCTTCAAGGTTCAAAGCTCACGGTTCATGGCAGGGAGTCTGTATTGTAGCATCAACAACAATAACTCAGTGAAAGACATTTTGCAAACATGTTTGAATTGCAGAAAATCCCACCTACCACTCCCCCCCCCCCCCCCCCCGAAATATATTAAACCTCCATATTATACACTAAAAACAAACCTTACTTGATCTTTAGGTCATAAAGAAATTGATGCTCACACCTGTTAGTGATGCTGTAGATATGGTCAGTTTGTAGTGAAGTGGCAATTGGTGTATTCAGGAGACGGGATGCATTGATGTGTACAGTGAGACTTTGAAGTGCTCAATAAGCTAATCCCTACCAAACTGTCAATGCGTTACCCTACAAGGAAATAGGTGCTCAGAGTTTGCCAGATACTTGGCATGCTATTGATGGGAAGTGATTGTAGGATATTGCGAGGAAAGGGTGTATCCTTGTAAATAAAAAAAAAAAAATGGACTGTTGTCACGTAAAGTGTACCAGTACCCTGGAAATCAAATCTGTGTACAGCTAGAATACACAAAAACAGCCATGTTCACCTGTGATAGCCCCTGAAAGCATACATATTTCGATATTAAAATCAAATCATACAGTTGTATCTCACAGAGCATGTTAATTAATCTTACTGGGCCTGAACACTATTATGTAAGCTTGTAGTCTCACACTTGAACATCAGATGACACATATCTGCCGTGTCCACATATGGTTTACAGCCCAATTTCATAGACTGTGGGAGACCTCAACAATATTAGGAAACAGTATGACTGCTGGTGTAATCTGCGATCGTTTACTTATTGAAACACTTTTTTTCAGAAACTCTTCACAAGGATTTCCTGCTAATTGATGTTATAATTGGGCAGAGCTGCCGTATGCTTGAGTGTTGAAGCAAAGTGCTTTGAATAGTAAAGATTGACCACTACATGTTTATGTTATCGAATAGATTTTGTTGTGTAAGTGCTTTTTAACAATGTACGTTCATAAGGGTGCAATTTGATGCATGTGAAATCACATCAGTTGGATTTATTTTGTAGATCTCCACATGAGGGTTCTCTTAAACTCAGAAATACACTGTCCAGTGATGGTATGATAGGAGGTACAGTATGCAATGTCAATGAGTATGTGGTGTTTGCCTTGATGGCACCGTCTTGCTGTTATACAGCACCTGCAAAGATTGGTCGATTTGTCCTCACGTGACATGTAGTTAAAAATTCCATCTCATGCTGTCGCTGTCAGCTGTGCAATTTTGTTTGATCAAAAATGGATATCGCATGGCTGACGTCATCAATTTTCATTGACTCCCGGGTTAAATTCATGATTGACTCAAAGTTTTTGTTCCATTGCATGGCTCTGACAACACAATGAACAAATCTTTGCCGAGTGCACTCAACAGTTACAAGCGCGCTTACAATTGCGCATTTTGTCACTCATTTTACAACTTCGACCGATCGGTTTTGTGTGCGTAGTACATGACTGGACTGACTATGACTGTGCTACTAATTTACCTATTGCGAACATGGTTGCCTTTTCTGTGCTAAATTGGAGAATCTGTGGATCACATTTGTTGATGTCCAAGATATTGTATAAAACAAATAGTGTATGGTCTTTACTCGTGTAATGGAACAAGACTCGATGAAAGATGAGGCACACTATTCAACTCGGCTTTGCCTCACTGAATAGAGCGCCTCTATCTTTCACCTCATGCAAAATCTTGTACTATCGCACTCATGACCATTTACTATTTGTATACTACTCTCAGACGGTGGTAGTGTGTGTGGTTTCTGCATCGAAAGCTTCTAGTATGCACCGTAACGTGGCTGTGACTTAATTTTAGATGAAGTCTAAAACTGTCTCTTCCTGCTCTCCTGTGGTTAGTGGCCACAAAACCAAAGATAATAAGAGGCAAATGTGTGGTTCGGGGTAGGATATGGTACTAGAGAGACATCTCACTCTAAAAATGTGTCGGCTAAGGTGCTCAGTGCTTTTATAATGAGAACATTTTCTAAATGCTGTGCCACACTGCAATGCAACGTATTTTAAATTGAGTAATGTAGGACTGCCTTGCAGGGTTTTGTGTGGTTTTTGTTTGTTTGTTTGTTTGTTTTTGTATTGCCTAGAATAGACTTTCTTTTATCTCAGTATAAACATTATGACAGCTTTTAAAGTGCTGGCGAGATACAAGAATTTGTCGATGAGATATCTATTTTCAGCACTGCAATGTAAATTTCAAATTGCATAGCCAGACTGAATGGTATACACAGATGTAGAATCAAAGATGAATGAGCTGTTTAGCAAAGAAATTGTAAGACAAATTGACAGATATAAGGGCCAACTCTGTAAATGTTGAATGTATTTGGCCTTAGTCAATATTTGACTTGCATGATGTGATTGAAATCCAAGTCATTGTTTGGATCTTAGACTCTACTTCAACTCATTCAGAAATTTGACATTATGTGATTTCCACTCCTACAAAGTTTACTCTACTTGAAACATGTGTCCCTACAGTTGTATTAATAATTTTGCATCTGAGGTTACTGAGAGAGAGGCAAGGTAAAAAACTTTTATTGTCGGCTTGATTTTTACTCATGTTACTAAATGTTTAGAGTGTCTTCTGCTCCCCTGCATCTTACCACAGATGAGATGGTTCCATCCTTAGTCCCGCATACAAACTTTTCATGTGCTCATATTTTGCATCTGGGGTTATTGAGAGAGAGAGAGAGGCAAGGTTAAAAACATTTATTACCAGCTTGATCTTTACTCATATTTCTGAATGTTTCATAGAGTGTCTTCTTCTGGTCCCCTGTAGCTTACCACAAAGGAGATGGTTCCATCCTTAGTCCCACATATAAGTTTCCAATATTTTTTTTTTTTTTCCTCCACAGAGCGAGTATGATGGTCCCCTTGCAGTAGCCCTGTACAGCTTCCAGGCATCGGCTCCAGATGAAGTGTCTTTTGAAGAAGGCGACAACATCAAGCTTTTAGGAACAGTGGGCACGGTCTGGTTACGGGGTGAAGTGAAAGGAAAGACAGGAATCTTCCCATCCAACCATGTCGAAGTCATAGTAAGTAGAAGCATGATGGTTTCATACCACATCAGCATTTTTATCACTGCAGTTGTAGTGATGATACTTAGCTCTTACAGTGATAATTGCTGGATATTACGATAAATGTCTTTTATGCTTTCATGTATGAGTGAAATACAAATCAATAATGACATTTTTATGTTATTCATATCATAATGAAGTAATTAGAGTGGACTTTAACTTATGATAATCATCAAGAGAATGTTTTGAAGGAGTCAGCCCATGGGAATTTCTTCCTGTCCTTTCGTAATTACATAATTAGACCTGCTGTTTGACCTGCCTTTAGAGATATGCCTTTCTGTGTGGCATTTACTGGTTATACACATTCCCAAATAGACACAGCCATGCTCTTTGCAAAGCTATGCCACTGGACACTGTATGATTTTGCCACACTGGTTTTCTTGTTTCACACAGTCACAGATAACCTTTTGACTTGTAACATCTTTATTTGACTTGTACACAATGTGTGCTTGTAAAGGAAAGGTGATGATGATGTGATATTTAGCACTTCATGCAAATTACAGTCGGTCCATGGTTGTTAGGTGACGTGAATTAGTCAGTGCCCAACCTCATGCATTACTGACACGACTTGAGCAATGTCACGTGGTGTGCCTGCATAAGATTCCATTCCAAGTTACGAGCATGCAAGAAGCAGGCTATTTAAAGGGGCTGCTTGTCAATGTTGTTAGTTTGAAAAATGAAACAAAACAAACAAAAAACGAAAACACACAACAAAACCTCTCAAGCTGCATTGTCTTTAACATGCTACCCGAGTCTGTGATATTGTATAAAATGAATCTGAAAAAAATGCAAGGATGAAGATATGTGCTAATAGCTGAAAAAAACAACAACAACAAAGTTGATAGTCTGAGAGGACTAATGATTATATTGTGATTAATAGGATTGATAATAATAATAATAATAATGATAATAGTAATACATGTGAGCATCATGATACGGCTCAGGTAGCAAAATTAGGTAATTTCTGTATATTGGACAGTATCTTTAGTCATGGAGTATATGCCTTTTGGCACACGCCTACATGTACTTCTAACTAAAATTTGTACAGTATAGCAAACTCATGTGAATTTAATGAGCCAGATTCGTTGCATGTTAATACATTCAATTATGAAATTTAATTGCGCTAATCAATGTTTATTGCAGATACCGCTGCCGACGAGTTCTCCATCGAGGGAAGGTGGCAGGTGCGTGGATTTTTTTTTACGAGGGAGAAACATTCAGAGCATGCATGCATGTTTTGCATGCTTGTCCATGGACGAAAATCTTAGTTTCCCTTTTCCTTAGATCATAAATACTTGCAGGGGTCACCTGTTTATAAATGCTCTTGGCAGGTTTTCCTTGATAGTAAATACCTTTTCCTCTGATCGTAAATACTTGTTGGTCTGACATATTTTTTTTTTCCATGAAACAAAATATGCAAGATGCATAGAGTAGTAGTTGCATAGACACAAATGAACATAGGTATGTATAATGTGTATGAGGGATAGCTAATGCAGACAGTATGTTATACACTGATACATGTATATTTACGGAATGTGCAATGTTTCCCAGATTCATAAACATACACAGGAAGTGGTAAAACTCCAGACAACATGGATGAAAGAACAAAAGCAAAAGCTTGGCAGTTTATAATTAGCCTCACACATGGTACTGATCAGCTTGCCTCTCATGGGAGACCAGAATATAGTGAAGAGAGAACACACAGAGCAACTCTTTGTGCCAAAGTGAAAGGTCCTTCGCATTTCTTTCATTTTCACTATCACAGTTACTTGCACTGAGAGATTCAGTCGAGTATGTGTTCATGGAAGTGAGAAATTTGATTTATAGAAACCATTACAATACAGTGTATGTCGTGCCCATTGTGTCCCATGTTACTTATGAGGAAATGTGCTTTTGTGCGACACTTCCCATGAAACTCTTTGCTCTGAGAGAGGTCTCATGGCCAGACTGGTATTAAAGTGTATCTTCAAGCATTTTAGTTGTGGTTTTGTTTTCATTTGAAAGGGGCATGCATATTTAATAGCCATTTATGGTATGACTACACAGTGGTACTTGTGCCATTGTAAGCTAATGAGAGAAGTGTTAAGGTTCATGTCAGTAAGACTTTAACTGTAATGTACATGTAAATCTTTTTTGTCAGCAATGAAAGCAACAACAAATAATTACAGAGTTTTGTTCTTATCATATGTTTCATTGTAGTGGACCGCGATGCATAGCCAAGTATGAGTATTCCAGCAGTAATGCCGATGATCTGCAGTTCAGCGAGGGCGCTGTGATCAAGCTCACGCAGCGCGTCGCCAATGAGTGGTACAGGGGCGAGCTGGACGGGAAGTCTGGCATCTTCCCGGCGGCGTTTGTGGATGTGGTGGAAGACTTGCCCCCTGGAGCTGGCTCTAGCCCCCCTTCACCCACCACAGGTGTGTACCATCATCAGTTGGTTGATGAAATGGAACCCATTTCACTAGATGCCCTTCACTGATAAGTGTTAAACCCACCTTGCATATAACAAAGGTGGGGTGGGGGGGCATGTGCTGTGTGCTACTGAGTTTTACAATCTGAAAGAAGAGAAAATAAGAGCACATCCAGATGAGTTGATGTAGGATAAGCATGTGATGCTAGAACCCCCACCTAGCTGGATGGTTTCACTTTCTGAAAAGTTGTCCAGAGAAGTTTGTTCTACTTTGTTTGTTTGTTTGTTTGTTTGTTTGTTTGTTTGTTTGTTTGTTTGTTTGTTTGTTTTTGCTTTTTTGGAGGGAGTGGGGGTGGGTTGAGTTTTTCAAAAGGAGGGAACTCATCCTCCTATGTTGGAATTGTTAGTCTCCAATCACTGAATATATGGTATCCTAATTTTTACCATTATGGACAGATAATATTTTTAGAGTTTTTTCTCCAAGACTCGCCTTTTGAATGCAAAGTGAAATAGTGCTCTTTTTTGCTTTGCTTTGTTTCCCAGCAAGAATAGCAAGTAATTATAATTAATTGAAATTGTCTTCTACTTTCATAGTACTGACCTTTTCCAATATGTTAATCAATGGAGTATGCAATTTTAAGACATATAATATACATTTTTTTTTGACCAGTCTCCATTTTAATGACATTTGTCGGAGTAAAACCATTCTATCTTGCTTGTGGATGCAATATCATCATTTGTGCTTTGTCTCTGTTATAATTTATCATATTTTTGTTATGCTGAATCAAATGTGAAATGTGTTTTGTGTTTACCCGTGTACATGTGCAATGTCTGAAATGCCGAATAAAAAACAAAACAACAATAACAACAACAACACAGCAGCAGCAGCGGCAGCAACAACAACAACAACAACAACAACAACAACATCAACAACAACAACATCAACAACAACGACAACAAGAATAAGAACAACAACAACGACAACAACAACGACAACAACAACGACAACAACAACGAGAAGCTTGACACTTTGTTGGGCAGATATTACCTGTTGGTCCGACGCTGCCTGTCAAACAAGGGCTTCTGTTTCTGTGCATTGCCCACTGCTGTATGAGCTTGAAACACATACTGTATAAGTGGATATTTTCGCGTGACTAATTTTTCGCGCTTGGCCGGGTAAGAAGAGTTTCGCATGTTTTTAATTCTGCGGAATCAAGACATCACACACAGGAACATATGGCAAACAAAAATATTCGCGTGCTTTTATTTTCGCGCTAGTTTGTGGATGCACAAAATGCGTGAAAATTTCAACACCGCGAAAATTTCAACTTTTACAGTAACTTGCTTTCCGTGTGTAGAACTACATGTATGTTGGAGTGAATCAGCAATGCCATCTCAAAAAGATTTGAGAAGATAGGATGTTAAACAAGATCTGCAACCAGATATTTCTTGTCCATCTTGTGTGAAACAAAATACGTCTGTTTCTACTTCTGGTTTCTGTTCTGTACGTTGAAGGTTGTTGAATGTTTATGTTGGAATGATTGATTCTTGATTACTCTTCCAGTTGCGTGAGAGTATTGGCAATATGTCCTCTTGTGTTTTCTCGGTGTATAGGAAATGAAGTTCGTGCACTGTTTGACTTTGATGGAGCAGATTCTACGGAACTGAGTTTGAAGGTGAGTGATGTTCATCTTAGATAATAATATCAATATGAAATTACTTATTGATGCAGTCATCAGGAACAAGTCAACATCAAAGTATTATGAAATTCAATATTATTGTTGTCTTTATACATGTGTAAGTAGGATGTATAGTACAGTTGTATGTAGGATGGTTTCACTGGTTAGTAAACATGTTGGAACACAGTTCTGTCCCATTTACAGTCAAGTTATGTGATGTTTGGAGTTGATTGTATATGAATATTTACTTCAGTTTACTATGTTTTGTCAAATTTGAATACTGTATTTACGTGTGTGTTTACCACACCCATGTAAAATCTTCACCGTAAGTCTGGCCATTGCATTTTAAAGGGAGGTTTGTACTCTTGAGACTTACAATTACATTGGAATGTGTTGTTTTTATGACTTGCCATTTTGAGGATCTGAAATGTGGAGATACAGATGTACCATCTACCTTGGCACAGAATATAATAAACATGTTGCACAACTGCTATATTAGGACGGTCTCCTGCTGATATGTACTGTTTTTATAGAAAAGATATTGCTGTTAACAAGTATTATCTAACCCCCCCCCCCTCCAAAAAAAAAAAAAAGAGTTGTGGGTGTTCCCAGTGCAGCAACAACAACAACAGCAACAACAAAAAGGCGCTGTCAGTGCACTGGTAAGTACCATACCCACATAGTGACTTGACAAGTCCGACACTTCAACGATGTATTTCTCCCACTCCAGGAAGGGGACAAGGTGCGGGTGACAGCCCAGGTTGGTAGCGAGTGGCTGGAGGGAGAGGTGAACGGCAAGAAGGGCAGGTTCCCGGCCAACTTTGTCGACAGGGTTCCCACCGGTCTTCCACAGGCTGCTGACCCACGGGTGAGCTTACTAGGAAACACCGGTCTGCCTTGTGTTCATTTTACATTGTCCAGTGGCTGGTCTTCATGTTCACACCTTTTTTCTTTTTTTTCCTTAGTACTAGAGAAGTATCTTATGACTACTTGTATGTCTTTGATCAATGTGTCTTATTCTTTCCTTTGCATTTCAGCAGGATTTTCTAACTTTGCTACTGATTTTTCTAACCATGTAGTGTTAATCTCAATTATGAAATATTCTTTTAAAAGTGAAAATCTTTTGAACAAATTTAAAGAAAAGGTCTGTAGCTTGCCATTTTTAATTGTTACTGAAATGATGACCTGAGGTATGACGGCTTCTATGGAAACTTGTATAAGTCTTTTAAGAAGTGTGAGTCAGATTACACCTATCAACATGAAAGGCATATGCATTTGTAGATATAAGTCTGAGTCAATTATTAGTTAAAAAAAAAAAGGGGGGGCAAACTATGTTTGTCTTGCCCTCAGTAATGCTGCTATTAACTTGAGAGTAACAGCAACCAGGCATGGATTTAAGGTAGTTGGAAATTGTAGGTCACAGAATTGGTATTCCATCTCATCCAATGTCCAGCTGCAGAATTCGGGAGTAGAGCCCCACTGCGTTGTGTCCTTCGACTTTGACGCCCAGAACGACGACGAGATTACCCTGAAGGCCGGCGAGAAGATCACGCTGCTTGAGAGGATCGGGGACGACTGGGTCCGTGGCAAGATCGACTCCAGGGAGGGCATCTTCCCCCTCTCCTTCGTCGACGTCATCATCGATCTTCCTTCCGCCGGGGCCACCGCCTCCGAGGGCAAGGCTCTCTACGACTTCATGGCCGAAGCGGACGACGAGCTGTCCTTTAAGGTGAGATTCAGGGAGGAAGTTTGACCACCAGTATGCCGTAGTTGCGAGATACTATCTAGATTTGCCGCGAGAAGCTATCTGGAATTGCTCTGAGATGTCATGACTGAGAGGATTATGGCAATTAATGTTTATGCCATCCACGATTGATGTCAAAGCCAGATAGTGCATCCGTTGAGTGTGTATGGTTTCATGGGAATACCGAAAACAAAAGGAAGTCATTTTTGTATCCATTGCAGTCATTTAACAAATATGTGTACTCTCCATTCAAAGATGAATTTAAATTGAAGTACTTGTCTTTCATACTTGTACAATAATTGCTTCCTGATACTAATGGCTTTATAGCTTTGTGGCATCTAAGGTTTGCTAAATGCTCTTTAGTCGCACCATTTGTTCAAACTAATTCTCCAAATACATATCACGGTTTGTGTATCTTCATTCTCATTTGATAGGTTATCGGAATACAATACTTGCAATTCTTATCTTTTTCAGTGCATTTTTGGTTGGTTTTAGGAGTTTAGCAAATGAAGACGAATGAAATTTTTTATGCATTTGCTTTTTTTCTCTCTCTCAGACTGGTGACGTCATCAAGATCACCGAACGTGTGAACGATGAGTGGTTGCAGGGTACGCTCAACGGCAAGTCGGGCCGATTCCCCGCTGCGTTTGTAGCCCTGTCATCATGAGACCGGCCCTTGTCGTGCCCAGCCAGTCACTCTCACCCAACCCACCCCACCCCACCAGACACAGTATTGATGGAACATTAACAATCCACTTGTAACTGGCATTGCATCTTGCTTAGCTTTCATACATCGGATGTATTATAGACGATGCATGGGCACATTCAAAGAATCGTTTCACGTGATGTGTTGCACAGCTTGGAAGTTTATGAACACTACCTACACATGCGATTACAAACTCGCTATACAGTCTTTGTACATGAGCCATTCTCTAGAAATGACCATAATTGGCATAAAAGTACTGTTCATCGTTTCAAGCTCCATATTGCTTGTGGTTGCATGCTATTTCAACTTTCAGTGAGTGGACCCTGTGCAAATCAAAAATAGTTGATATTACCATATTTTGGTGATGTTTAGGCATGGAGTTCATGTTCTTGATCCAGCTGGATATGACTTACTCAAGCCTGTTACCGTGTATCGACCAATCAGTGTTTTTCTTTTCTTTTTTTTTTTTGAAGTTGGGAAAAGGCAGAAATGCTGTGTGATCTTGTTCCTGCAGATTGTTCACCAAAGACTTGCTGATGTTGAAAGATTAGCCTTGAAGTATTTCTTGTGAAGCAAAGCATATTGTAAACTTGCACCTGTATCAAACACATATTTGTGCATGATAATATGTTTTGAAATTTCAGCATTACACTGGTCTTTCAGTAGAAGTCATAGATAACAGTGTGGCACCTCGGTGAATATTTGGGATCCTACAAGAGAGAAATGGGAGCAAATCTACACCCTTACATATTGAAACATTGTGAGAGAAGGACTTCCTGGGTGACATGTTTGTAGTCAAATTCCAGACAAGAAACCATGAATCCATTACCACACAGAATTTATTTCACATCCAATATGTATCACTCGTAGTGTTGAAATCAGCAACATTATGCTATGGTTGTTTGATGGTTTGTAGTATGCATTCAGCATTCATGCATATACTCGGGATGGATGTGCAAAATATCACTTGTGTAGCACTTCACCGGACACCTGAAGGAAAGAGAAAGAGGGGACGTCCCAAGACCACCTGGATTAGAACAGTGGAAGGAGAATTAAAGGCCCTAGATTATTCATGGGGATCTGTCCGTAGACTCCGCCCAAGACTGCTAGAAGCGGAGGATGCTCATTTCTGCCGTACATGCCAATAGAGGCACACCGGACAATCCCTTTACTTATTCTCACGGTCCAAATAATATGGAAATCCACATGATAAATACTTTAAAACAAAACAACTTTAAGACAATGTGTCATACAATTCTGTTTCATTATCCAAACAAGTCTTTGGCTTTATACACACATTGTACATGTCAATGCATACAAGTTGTAGGAGGTTTTCCCCCCGAGTATTCATAGAAGTGAGTTTGTTTCTTTATCTTTCTCAGAGAACAGTATGTGATGTGGGTACATCATAGAATGCATGGTTTTGTTAGGGTGTAACAGAATATATGACAGTTTGTAAAGTTCTGACACTTTAGTCTCCTTCTTGCCTTAGATTTTTATATGTAGTTGTAAAGACCAGGTTATCAGAAGCCTACTGCGATCAAAAAGTTCATCTTTCTTTATAACCAAATATCCAAATGGTTTTGAATGATTTTCATATGAGAGTCATACGTTTATTGAATGCTGGAGGACTTTATATTGTGCATTCGTTATTTTGAATGAAAGTGTATTTTTCTACTTTAGGCTGTGAATGGATCAGGAATGATGTTTAGATAGAGGAGAAGTGTGCAATGAAAGGAATGTTTTGTGCCTGGGCATTTGTTACACCAAATCAAGTAAACCTTCACATTCACTTTCTGAACAAAAATAGTTAACATACTGCAAAACTGTTTCAGTCTTCATCAATAACATGTATACTTTTTCTTTTTTCTAATGTATACTTTTTCTTTTTTTCTATTCGACCAGGGGATGAATGTCTCTCTTCGACAAAATTAATTTGTCTTCAAACCACTGTGCTTATTTTGTTTTGTTATGGTGGTTTTTTTTATTAATGAAACTGTGTGCTTACTCTCATATTTTATGTTAATAGGAGAAATACAGGTAAAAGTATCACATTCAGGAGTTTGTGCCTAGCATAATGGGAGAAATTTGTTAAGTGTTTCGGTGGTCTGATGTGTAAGTCATTGAACTTGTGCAACTAAACTGTGATGAAAATAGTCATGGTATTTTGATGATATGAAAAGATGTATGGATTGCTTGTGGGGTATGTCTATCTAACATACCACTGGAAGAGAATTCACTTTTTAGCTTTTTCTCATCAACATGGTTATGCCAACAGGCTGTGGTCAGGAAAGACACTTCGAATGCTGTCATGTGGCATTAGTTTATTGTGGTTGTTTAGGGGTCATTGTCATTGCGGAGTTTGGGTGATCAGAAATTTGTGTTCTGTTTACTTTGGTGGACATGGTAGGATAAGCATGGCATTGCCTTACATCTGTAAAAAAGGAATTATCTGCAAGATGCACTGGAATTGTTCTCTGTTTCCCCACCCCCTGTAGTTTTCCAAGACAAATTTCCTACGGGTGGTAGGCACCTCTGCACATTTTTAGTGTTCTGATTAACACTTTGCAAATGCCCATGCCATAGTGTCTTCCACTGTACACTGCAATACACAGAAGTACATCATTTTTTTTCCAACTACAATAACAAGGGAGGGCAAAAACAAATATAACTCCTGTGCATCACAAAGAATACAGTACATACATAATTGACCTCCATGAGAGTTCTCTTTCAAAAATTTTGATAATTAGGACTAATGCTTGTCATAGAAATGTTATTATACTGTATATTGTGTGGACATACACTTGATGTCACTGAGCAAAATAGAGAATAAGATATTGTCACACTAGTGTAGGTGGATACTAAGGTTACTTTGAATCCGATGGCCTATCTCATACATGGTCTGTTTTTTCCTTATTAGTAGCCTCAGATTCCCTAGTTGAAGTCAACCTCTTCTTTGTAGGCAGCCTTGTTCAATTACAAACTATACAAGAGTTGACTCTCCAGGAAAGACCGATGTTTGGTTTTCTTTGTTTGATTGTTGTTGTTTTTTCACTCACAGTACAACCTTTTAAAATCTGCTAATGTTGCTTTTAGAGGAAGTTGATGAACGGTGCGCTTCCTGTATTTCAAAGAATTCAACTGACTGTGAGATTAGCTCTAGCGATAGGCCCCGTCCCTTTTCTGTAAATCCTTGTCTTCAAGCAACCGGCTTTTACATCACAATGTGTATATTCCTATCGTCCTACCTGTGTACCAATCTCTTAGCCTGTCAATTCATCCTGATCTATATAGCCCTCTGTTTATCTGTTAGCCTGTCTGTATTTCTATAAACTTATCTATTTTCTCACTTCTCTTCTTTTCACAGGTTCATTAGATATAAAAGAAAGAAAAATGATCTGTCTGTTCATCCATCTTTTCCCCAATCCTATCTTTTTTGTCCGTCTGTTATCTATCTAGCTACCTATCCCTGTGTTTGTCTTTCTGTCTCCATGTCTCTGTATCATTTGTCGATCTAACATCATCCTGTTGTGGTTTCTGCTTTATCAATGTTTTTGCTTCTTCTGATTTCCTCACTTCTAATTGTGCTGCTCTATTTCTCTGGGTGTATGGTATGTGGTATCCCATAGCAGTAGTAAAGAATTGTTCTACTGCGCGAGAAGCTGAATGAAAGTTTTTTTTTTTTTTTTTGTTCTTGTTTTTTTTTTTTTTTTACATTTATGTCTGTGTTTCTTTCCCCATGCAACTGGTATTGTTACCCATGCCCATTGGAGGATATTGTTGTTCATAGAGAGAGGGGAATGATGTCACACAAGATTTTACAAAAGGAGTTAGTATGCATGATTTGTCTTTGTATTGATACACCAAATGCCATTTGTATAAATTATCGATGGACTAAATTGTATCTGACGATGTGTCAGGTGCTGTACCTTGTTGATATATATTAAGTTCATGCTCCAAAGGTTTTGGGTAATATTATGGCGTATCTGTTTTGAAAAAGATTATCTCGGTAAATTTGTACATATGATGTATACACTGTACACTATACATGATACATATTTCTATACATACATATATATATATCTATTATACATGTACATTAAAAGTGTGCAAGCACCTGGCACAAAATTGTTGCACGTATATAATGTCTCTTGTGATTGATGTTTGGATAAAAGCATTGTAAAAAGTGATTTCTGCATTGGCACTTCAGCCGAGGGAAGCAGAGCTGTTATTGTTAAGATGTTTATTTCTTTGCATGTCTTCATAATTTCAGAAAAACAGCAGATGTGGCAGCTCTCACTATCACACGAATATTTTTGTACCTGTACACTGTGTGTGTGTCTTTGTTGAGATACATTGATTGGAAGCAAGGCTGTTATCGGTTTCATCCTGTAATTTGAGAATTGGTGTAATGCATTGGACTTGTCCAGAGTTTTGGTTGAAATAGGTGGATATCGAGTTATTCCACACTGCTCTTTTGGTTCCTGTACACACATCATAGCTTTGAGATGCAGATGGTCTGTGTAACAATACCAACGTCTCGGTAAACCTGCGTGACAATGCATAATTACTGAACAGAAAAAGAGTGAGCCTTGGATATTAAAAGAAAAGAGAGTACTCGTAGTAGTAGACAGAAAGATCCGTCTGTCCGGAGGAGTCTTTTATTTTTTGACGTTATCGCTCTCCTCCGTAGAGGGGATCCATGACGCCAGACACGGTCTCCGTGGAACATTTCCCCGACGACCAGATACAGACCGATCTTTCGGTCAATTGTAGTAGTAGATAAGGAGGTGCAAACTCTTCTCCCTATTTCAGTGGTATCCTGTTACTAGGACACCCCCTGGACTTGTGCTCGCAATGGGTAACACCATCTTTGCATGACCTGCCCGTCGAAAGTAGGGGTCATCTCATGGAGTGACTTTCATACATGTATTTCCCTCAGATTTCATCCACGTACAGTATTTGTTATCAAGAAAGCATGTTTTAAACCCCAACTTTACACCATGCATTTAGTATGCATTAGGAAACGATATTGTTGCTAGTTCTGTTCAATAACCCCCCCCCCCCCCAAGTATGAGTTTCGCCTTGAGATGAAGGGGTCCTTTTATCATCGCCTGAAGTTACACATTCATACCATACCCTGTTCACAAGGCGTATGATCACCTCACAATTTGAAATTGTCCTTGCGAGCCAGTGATGTGCAGATTTCTTTTGTGTTCAGGCTAAGATGATCACTAAGAAACTTGGGCTGCTGCTACTGTGGCCATTGGGTATCAATGATGTACCCATTGGCACAATAAGTGTTAATGCTAGCAAAAGTGCTCTGGTGATGTGCACTGTGCTTGTTGTTGGTTGTTGAGGGCATTGAGGAATAGCCAAAATGGAACGCATGCCTTTTGTTGTCTTTTAGTTGTGCAAGCTTTATGCAATGATCTGTAAATTATTTCATCTTCATTTTCTCAGGAATATTGACTTGATGGCATCCAGCATTTGTATTTGATCTGTGTTAACTTTCCTTGTGTCATCAAAGGCGTATCTTTCCATCCCCAACGTATATAAGAAGAGTCAAAACCAGAAACAAGGTGCCAAATTGGATATCAGTGAAAGTGCATAAAATATGTACTTGTAACAATTGCATTGTATTTGAGTTAAAGATGTGAATGAATTGTAGGTTTGTATGGTTCAGTTTTCATTTTTATGCTACCCTTGAACCAGACCTATTAAGACAATCCCCAAGGTGAAAAAAAAAAAAAAACTTTAAAAAACTTCATTCAGTCTGTTTGTGAAACCTTGCCAGCTAAATCAACCTTGTTCTATTATAATTTCTGGCATGCAAGATACCCAAGATTACTATTGCAACCTGTATATGTAAGTTTAACAGAATTCCAGTGTTGAGAACGATATGGCACCTGCAGTAAACTAAAGACCTTCTTTCTTCCCATGAACACATGTGCAGTCACTTTATGTGGGACTTCAGTACATGATGTTGTCTTTTCAGTGAATCTTTCATATGAATGCTTATATTTGACATTTCATTCAGAGTCAAACTATGTACAGCCAAGAAGAATGTCACTTTAAAACAATTCCCATTGATGGCATTGGTTGTCCAAAAGTTAAAAGTATCAAGCTATGTTTTTGTTTGTTTTTTGCCATATATATAAATACTGTACAAGGAATATGAATAGCTTCTACCACTCGGTGAAAAGTATGCACCATTCTCCACATACAGCTGTATATGTGTCATGTATGTGTGTTATTATGTTTTCACTAATAGGCACAGTGAACAATTTTGGCATGTCTTGTTAACAGGAACTCTGCACTTCAGATGAAACTACCCCATAAACTAGTCTGAATAGGGAAAGCAGTCTGCTTGCTCCATTTCTTTTGGTTCACAATTTTCCAGTGAAACACAGTAAACACTTCTTAAATGGATTTAATATGTCTGTATCGTGGGTGTAACAGCCTCAAAATTGCTTTCCATTTGATGTTTGTGTTATTCGATGTTAATTAGAGCATGTCAAACACACCACATGTTTATATAAGCATAGATAATGAGCAATCTTGAACTGAAGAGCAGAAATTCACAAGGTATTTCGATATGAAACTGTTCCTCTGCTTTTAATAGTCACCACATGTGCTTGACATATTAATGTTTGCTGGTATTTGAATACCTTGACAGTGAACTATCAGTATGGAATATTACATTTGTGGGATCATATCCTCATACAGCATGACTTTTTCTGTGTTTTCACAATTTAACATGTCAAGGAATTCACCATAAAACCATTCACATTCACACGTGACAAACAGCGAAGTTTGGATTACAACGCTCAGATCGTTGTGAACTTGTGTTCACACAGGGCAACCCTCCCTCCCCCCTCGAAAAGAAGAAGTCTGAAACATCTGTCTTTTGCATGTTATTAGATGAACTGTTATGTCTCAACTGTGAATTCTCTCAATTATTGACAAGAATCATATACTTTGACATTTTAATGGAGATCCAAATCCCACTTGAAATCATAATTTTCTTTTCATCCGTCCATACATGTCAAATGTTTGGTATGCTAGCTAACACACGAGCATTTAGATCGCAATCCAAATTCCATTCTTTGCTCTGTGTGTGTGTGTGTGTGAACAGGTCTATTGACAGGTTTCGTTGCATGCTTTTCTTCCATACGCATCAACCTACCTATCCATATTGCATATAAACCTCATAACTACAAACAGACTTCTCTTCACTGGCACATAATTCATGTAAATTTTATTCTGTTCTATGAACTCTTCTATCCTGCTAAAGTGAGTGATACAATTGTTGAATCCTCCCAAAATCACATCTATAGGTGATACCAATATTCCCTCTTTTATCTTTCTTCTTTATATACAGGTCTCACACGTAGCAAAGATTTTTGTGTAGACACAGTGTTACCATGCCCTGATGTAATGCTACACAAGCAAAACACACTATGTATTACGATCAGCAATTATAAACTGGTAGTAGCAACTACACTGTGTATTATAAATTACTTGAAGTACTTTTGGATGATCTGTCTGAAAACATGCAATAAGGAATCCTGGAAGGATGGCAACAGTTATTATGCACACTGTATAGGTACCCACAGTTCCTTCCCATGACAGGTACAAAAAAAAAAAGAAGAACAAACTGGGATTTTATGCTTCAGAGCCTTGTTCAGTATAACGTTTGCTGCACAGAATCACTTTTCTGTCATATTCTGACTGCTATTAAACACAAAGACACTCGTACATCTGCTAGATGCCTCCCGTTCATTTGCTTTCACTGTTACTGATCATATCCTATTGGTCGGTCTCAAAGCGTGTGCAGTGAGCGAATGATGTGAAGAGAAATCGAAAGTACATGTAAAAGCAATTAAACATGCATTTTGTCATGTTTCTATCAGAAACGACAGAACAAAACAACAACAAAGTAATGTTCTGTCTGTATGTGTGTGTGGTGTGTGTGTGTGTCCAAGGATGTCACCTGGCAGAGCAGTTGGTCCAGACTTCTGGGAAAGCATGGCAAGGAAGAAAGCTTAGCAGACACAAAAGCTTGACTGTCGAATTGGGCTAATCCTCTTCCTGTACAAAAGTGTTTGGCAAATGTTTGCAGCTGTGAAAATAGCGCTGCAAAGATGAATTCTCAATTCAACACAAACGACGATGGTATTTCCTTCCAACAAAGGGAACACAAAACACAGCATTACTACAAACTTAACATAGAAACAAATACAACGGTTACCGTTCTTACATCAGTATGTAACTTACAGCTCACAAATGGCAGAGGATCTGTTTTCAGCTGAATTTAACTGCATATTAAGTGATAAATTACAGTGAGGAAGTATATCAAGTATATTGTACACATAAAAGTGCTTTGTATTACACAATGAAGTTGGTGGTAGTCTTCTTTTTTCCATGTTGGCTTATTTGGAATACATTATTGGGTAAAAGAGTTACATTGTATCTATCACAAACACATCAGTCGGCTCTACTACAACCTCCACAACCCTCATTAAAATTGGGATAGAATACTGTAAATTATTGTGCATAAGCCACACTTTTTCCTTTGTCAGAAAACAAGAACAGCAAGATCAGCATTTAGCCTTGATTGAACAGAGTGCTAGCTGGCCAGTCTCGGCAACGGGCTCCTGTGATGATATGTGACTGCAGTGAGTATACGCACAGAGTCTAGTTCACTTTTGACCCTTTCACACAAAGCAAACTTTGCAAGCTGACAAAGCAAGCAGACTTAGAAATCTGCAAGCTGCTGAGGTCATTCTGGCAAGAACAAAGTCTGAGATTCTGGAAATCTACAAGCTGCCGAGATTTCAACCACTCCACTTGCCCACGACAATGAGAAAATTGATACAGTAGGCCTATTCACCAACACAAGAGTTATCAGTTTGTGGATCATGCTGCCAAAAAAAAAGAAAAAACAAAGATGGTTTCATTCAGCAACGTTCACACATGGCCAAACAAATTAATTTGAATTCAAGCAAAGCACTGTACACGCCTCAACAATGACCGCAGTGTGACCCTGGACACCGAAGTGTGCACCTAGTATGGCAAGTTGCATCTCTGAATTAAAGAAAATTTGAGTTCTTTCTTTTGAGTGTGCCATTTTTAAACACTGCAGAAAGCAAATTATCACGAGAGTTTTCCAAGAAATCAACATGGACTGATGTTTGCAGATTGCAATAGTCAGTGATTTTTCATGTGTGTCCACCCACACAACAACTTACAGTTAATGCATCAATTGCAAATGTTGATTATTGAAACCCCGTAATTTCAGATATGTGTAAAAAGACCTACCGATACTCAGATTCTCTTAAGGGCATGTGTTTGCCGTTCATAGTATTTGTTTTTGGTGTTTTTTTTTCCTATTTCAAGATAAGAAGTTAAGGATCTGCCTTAATAACAGACAGGTGTGCTTATACACAATATTTTACAGTATAAATCTATATCATACATGATGATAGAACTTAAATATATCTTATAAAAAGAAACACATTCCTCTAGTCTCTAGATCAGAGCATGCTGCTGGTTGAAGGTTTGGAAGGTTCTAGTAGTCACACATCAGTGAGCGCTGCTACACCAGGAAGCACCTTGCCTACGAGACAATGTAACCAAGAAGCATATTACAGTGGTAAACCACTTACTCATTTTTCCTATCAACAACAACAACAACAAACAAACAAAAATTCTCCCATATCACCCTCATGATAGCCAATGAAAAATGAAAGGGCAAGAATGTAAAAATGAGTCCTTAGCATAAATGACAAAAATCAAAATTATGATTGTAAATTCTCCACTAGTAAAATGCATGCAGGCTCTGGTCAACAAGTTGTTGCTTTATTTTTTGCTGCGCTGCACAGTGCATGCAAGACACTAGCTTCACTTGGTACAATTGTTTTTTAATAAAAAATCTTTCTGCCGCCTGAAGACATTCAAGGTTGAAACTTAACCACAAGATCAAGGACATTGGTTATTCTGCATTGACAAGACTGATCATAATGCACTCTGATACATGCATCTTTACATCACATTCAAACTTGATTTCCCTTATACATAATAAGTAACCACTAGTGAAATATGTTCAGCAGTCCTACATGTGTATATCACACAGCACCAGAGTCTGTGACAAAATCTGAAATCTCATGGTTCTATGTAGCTACTGAGATCTGTCGGCAGCAACAGTAAGAGAAAGTTGAAATTATATTCAAAGACCCTTAGCCAGATAAATGACACTTGAATAAAGGCATGTGGAGTCTGTTGAGAAGTGAGACAACCACACGAAAAAATTGTGAGCTCACTAAAACAAAACGTGTCAAGAAAATACTGTAGGATAGCCAAGAACAGAGTGTTGAACAATATACTCGACTACTCCCATTGACTGAAAAGAGGTTTAAGAAAAGGGATTGCTCACCTTCTAGCAACTCCAGACTGGCTCCTCCCCCAGTACTAACATGGCTGACAAGAGCCTCGGTGCCGTACTTGGCAGCACACGTGGCAGTATCCCCTCCTCCTGTTGTGGGAATAAGACAAATGTTACATATCAGTGAAAATTAACTCTGATTTACAAATAACAGATACAGACTCAGCCATACATGCGATCTTGGATTGACGCATGTGAGCTGTTGATTTTTCTTTTATGCTGCGACAGCAGAGCCTGTAATGTTTTAAACATAAATTTAGTATCAACTCCTGAAATAACACGTCCCAAATTATTTTTTCAGAAGTGCCCATTCTGAAGTCAAAGATATCAACACTGGTCATGTTGTTGGATTGGTAACAAAAGACCTAGAAAAAGCTCTTGATACGATCTCTCACGGTGCGATACTTTGGAAATTAAAATACTATGGATTTAGTGACACCTTGCTGAAATTGTTCATTGGCGATTTTTACCTTCAAGGGCAAATCACAGTGATCAATGGACATGAAACATGTCAAATACAGTGTTACCTAGGGCAGCATTCTTGGTCCACTTCTTATCATGCATTTAAATGACCTCCCAAATGTGATGAAGCACTGTAAGATGTAGCTGTATGCAGACGATAGGTACATATATGTCAAGTCCAAAGACCCACTTCATCAGCTCAAAATGATTTTTGAATGACGATCTGAAATGTATAGCCAACTGGCTCTGTCACAATGAACTTTTGTTGAGCATAAACAAGTGTAAGTTGATACTGTTTGGAACAAAGTGAAGGATAACACGTTTGACTGTGTCAGAGTTCACATAGAACCAAAATACCTGGAGACTATTTATCAAGTATAGTACTTAGGAGAATGGGAGTGATTTGGGGGACTATTTATCAAGTATAGTACTTAGGAGAATGGGAGTGATTTTAGGACAATCATTTTTCTTGGACATCTCAATTGGAATATGCAAAAAAAAAAAAAAACGGAAAAAAAAAACAGGTTTACATGAAATAGGTTTACATAATATTTAATACTTACCAATGATTGTTACTCGTCCAGCTTTGGTTGCCGCAACAACGTAGTCCATGACCTTCTTTGTTCCTACTTCAAACTTGGCAAACTCGAAGACTCCAACAGGCCTGGGTTAATGAAAGAAGAATGAAGGAGATAGTTAAGAAGGATATGGTAAGAGAACTAAAAATCAAATTCAGCAGGATTTAATCTTTGTGGTCAAGCACTTGATGAAAATGGTCCAGGGTAGTTCATCGCTATAAGCTACTGTAAACCGATATTTTCGCAGTATGACATTTTTGCGAATGGGAGCTGACGGCCTTATTCGCAGCAAGAAATTTTTGTGAGTTGCGTCTAACACTCAATGCATATAGTGAAGACAAGATATTTAGCATGCATTTTAATTTCGTGAATGTTGGCTCTCGTAAAATTGGCAAAATTAAAAAGCATGTGAACATTCCTCATTTTACAGTACAGTGGACTCCTAAAGAAGTCCTCGGGAACGGCAGTTTTCTTTCGTTATATCGAAATTTTGTTATAACTGAACAAATAAACAATACAAATACAAAGAATGGATAACATTGCTGCCTGAATTTTTACTTCATTGTCACCGGAATTTCGTTATAACCGTGTTCATTATAATGGGAGTGCATTGTATTAGCTTACTCACCCATTCCAAACGATGACCTTTGCCCTTTCGATTGCACCTTTGAATGACTCGACACTCTTTGGACCACAGTCTAGGCCCTTGACAGAAAAATAATAATTGACAACAAATAAATAACCAATTAGAAATATACTTGAAGTGATTAATTATGCAAGGTATATGCGAATGAGGAATCAAACATAATTCCTTAGTCCAAACTGGATATTCAATGTCAACTTTTGGACAGTGGTAGGCAGCTAAACTTGTGAATAACTTCAAAGTCCTCCAGCTGACCTAGACTGGGGACAGCAACATTTTAGTTCAATGATATAAGTTCAGGACTAAAAATAGACAACTATTTGCAAGTGATTTCAAGTTGCAAAATTTCAAGATGGGCTGTAGGCAGGTATTCTTCTGGTTCTTTGAGAGAAAAGTGCAATTCACAGTCATGTCACCATAGGGATATTATACTTGCAGTTCAATTAATATGACTTGTGGTCAAAACGGTATTCACAAGCATGTTTGTTTTGCCCAAGAAGAAAACTTGTGATTTGAGAATCAATTTGCATAGGGTACTCTGACTTTGTGCTTGAAAATGGTGTTAGTTACTTTGCATCACTTTTCTCAAGCCAATATGCACTATAAAAAGACACACACAATACAGGAATTGATTGCATTATCAATGCCTTTTTCTTTTTCTTTTTTGACCGAATGTAAATCTCCACCATTGATTCACAAAATAATGTAGGTGTTGCCATTTTACTGCAGAAGTTTGGTAAAATAGGATGAAGTATTTGCAATGAGACTTTCCACTTCAATGAAGTCATAAGACAACGCTACTCTGAAGAAAGAGGAATGACATTCACTACAGTTACAATCTATTGTTGTGTGAAAATTATTTGCTTCAGATTGGTCTCATATTCAAGTAATGTGCAGTTCAGGGTTTCCAGGTACAGTAAGCATGACTGTACAGTGTCGGGCTGTTAACGATCGCCCCGAAACTGTACAGTCATGCTAACGTGGAAACATTGAAGTGACCTTTAGTTGAATATGAGACCAAACTCAAGCAAATAATTTTCACACAACAACAGATATATAATATACTCTTAAATGAATCCCACAAGGATTGGAACAATCATCCCCAAGCATTCCCACTGATTCCCACTGATTTTCACTGATCAGTTACTAGCCATCCCCTTTAAATCCTCTGATTTGAAAGTGGGACCACTCACCATCCACCCATCCGGGATACCAGAGGAGACCGTTGCTTCTCCCACCTGGGCATTCTCGTCAAACTTGTCTGCTGTCACGAAGTCCACCGGAAGATGAACTTTGACCCCATTCTTTTCAGCCTTCTCCATCAATTTGCCAACAATGTGGGATCCCTCCTCATCAAATAGGGAGTTGCCAATCTGAGTATTAGATTGAAAAGCAGAGAGAGATTGTAATCAAAGATCTATTAATATTATATTTACATACATATTTATATCAATACTGGGTACATAAAACAAAAGAAAACTTTGTGATTTACATGCTCAGAAACTTAAAACATGAAAGCACAGACAATGATTTTTTTCCCTGCCTCACACACACACACACACACACACAAATACAAGCAGTATTAGTCACTGATATACATTCTTGAAATCATAATAGACGGTGGTATCTAGGTATTAACTTATGTGATAGCTAATACGTCACTTCAAGTATTGATAAGATGAATTGCAAAAGTGATTTCGATATCGGTGAAACCTGTTCTCATAACATGCAAGCACATGATCAAGTCTGCTTTTTATTCCTCTTCAATACCATCAGATGTTCATATACACAGGGCCCTGCCCACATGTCAGGAGTTGTGTGTCAACAAATCTTCACCGATGGGCAAAGAAAGCAAATTGTTATGACTCAGCACAGCTTAAAGATCTTACAAAATAGGGAAAAGAAAAGTTTGATAAAATTTAAAACTCGTTAATGAATGTCATAAAAATAAAACCAATGTAATGTGCTGTGAACATTTGTTTTAAGTTGATTCCAACCTGTCGCAGAGGAATGACACTGCCTTGAATACTACCATGCAACCAACCTCTCCAACAGTTGGTCTTACTAGTCAATGACTGATATTTTACCTTCATTCCCTGGAGAACTTTGAGGAAAGTGTAGGCCATCCCTCCTCCAATCACCATCTCATCAACCTTGTCCAACATGTTCTCTATCAGCTGGATTTTATCCTTCACTTTGGCTCTACAGGGAGCAATGCACACAAGAAAACATATATTTCCATATACGTCCCCAAGTTAAAGTTGCTTGTCATAGATTTTGTTTAGTTTTTCTTGGCTGTTTCACAGAGAGCAACAAGAAACCAAGCCATAATTGGTGACATGTGGATGAGAACAAGTCCAATCACTATATTGTTTCATACATTTTTATGGGTACCGTAATTACTCTAATTAAAGCATATGCTGTCAACCAAGTATCATACTACCACTAGTACTTCTACCTTTTACTACTGCTACCACTACTACTCTGCTACTACTTGTACTTCTCCTCCTCCTACTACTACTACTACTACTACTACTACTACTACTACTACTACTACTACTACTACTACTACTACTACTACTACTACTACTACTACTACTACTACTACTACTACTACTACTACTACTACTACTACTACTACTACTACTACTCCGCTACTACTTGTACTTCTCCTACTACTACTACTACTACTACTACTACTACTACTACTACTACTACTACTACTACTACTATATGTACTACTTATGCTGCTACTGTCACTATAACATAATATAACAAAGGATCCCTTGTTAAAAAGATTCTAGAACATATCCACTAAGATCAGGTGGCTCCAAATTGAATATCAGGCACAACTGAAGTGTTTAGACCACCTCCACACTCTACTCTTCTTACCCTCCAAGGATGGCTAGGAAGGGTCTGTTGGGGTTGTCCAAAGCCTTAGCAAAGTAATCCAGTTCCTTCTTGAGCAGGAATCCAGCCGCTCGCTGCGGGAGCTCCACACCAACCATCGAGCTGTCAGCCAGTGCCAAACACAGACATTATTATTATTTTCATGTAATAAAAAAGATAATCAAAATTAGAGGAATCTCACAAATTACTGTTGAATATCTACCCGGTAAATTATTGTAGGAAAAGGTAAAACAAAGATATTGACTTGTGTTTATTGAAAAGTGGAATGCACATCACAAAATTTTGAAGTGTGGATGTGCTTTGTGTACGATACGCATTATACTAAACTGCAAAGCTTTCACATCAATGTGGTTGAGATCAAAATAAGGCTGGAAGATTGCAAATTGTGGGCTTGCTTTGTGGTGAAAAGTCAGATCTGGGAAAACAAATTCCACAATACACGTACGGTGAGTCATATCAAAGATGGCAGAAAGAGCGCTGTGCATTATGGACTCTCAAAGTTCCTCATTACCTGTGGGCTCTATGAGCAGTCCCAAACGCATCGTTGACATAGATGTCTCCCAGCTTGGTCAGGGAGGCACGGAAGGCTGCCACAGCCTCAGGACTTGCTTTCACCTGAATTTCACACACACAACATTAAGAAAAGGAGTACATTTTGAGAAAGATATCCACAACAGCTAAATAACAACTGCACTCTTTAAAAAATATATCTATATATGTAAACATGCTACACCGAAGTTAGTGCACTGGGTGTGACTACAATTTTCATATAAGTGCTGTACACATCATATACATTGTCTTTCAGAAATTGAGACTTGTATTTAACAATTTCATGAGTCCATGAATTCACAATCAAGAACTGCTGTGGCAGAATGCTAAATAAACACAGGACATCTCTTTTTCAAGTGACAATTTCACAGGTCTTACAGGTGCAATCATTTTTGCAATCTGTTATTTTGCCATATATCCATCAACTTGTAACATCAACAAAAAAGAAACCCTCTTGAAATGTTCCAAGTATACAGAAGATAAATCTGTATACATATCAAATGCTACATGATCAATCGCCATAAAATGTGTATTGTTAAGTTATTGTGACATTTTATATCAAACACGTAAGACACGTAACATAATTCATATGAAATGTAATGTTTTACCTTCTTGCCTGATTCATCCTTGCTGCTGCCCTCTTCCTCTGGGTGGAAGCGAAGATTCTCCAGGAGGATGAGACTCCCCGGGGCGGGGTCTGCACACACAGCCTCCACCTCAGGTCCTACACAGTCTGACAAGAAATTCACGTCCCTGACGGGTGGAAGGAATTGGCAGGTTTAGCTCAGTCACAGAATTCCTTTCAGGAAAATCGCTATCAGTTTCTTACAAGTCTTTATCCTCATTACATCGTAAGATTTTCTGTTGAGATTTCATTTATGTTATTTGCTTTGAGTATTAATCTGTTTCTATTTCATTATGATTATACTGTTATGCATAATTGGGTACAAATCATTCCTATAAAAACTATAAATAAGAATGTATTTTAACATATATAAATCTATAATTATCATTATCATCAAATCTAAAACTTGCCCATGACAGCTTCTCTACTAATCAAACCAAATATGCCATCGCTTTTGTGAGTGAATAAATACAAAAGACACAATACATGACAAGAAACAAAGTTAAGAAATATTCAAAACATGGAATACAATAATAAAAGACACTGAGAAATTTTCAGGCTGCTATTTGCAGATTGTGCATTTCTATTAAAAGGCATTGCTATACCAAGCCAAGGACTGAAAAAGGCTTGTTCATTCATTAATGAGTGAGTTTCTTTCATGTTTTATTTCTGATATAATCAAAGGTATTCCCTCTGAATACTAGTGTTAGCAAATATTTTCACCATCCTGGAATAACTTCAAGGAGCTGCCGAAAGTGATAAGTTGCTTCGAGAATCAGACAAGCCTCAAGCATTCCCTTCCATAGTGGCAACATATCAACTTTGTATAGCACCAGCAAAACCTCACATCTGCAATGATGGTGCAAATTTCCTATACTGTAACTTTTTTTTTTCTAGAGTGAAAGAGAAAGCAAGGCAATGAGTTAACTATGTCAGTGTCTCAACTCACCTGTTGAGCAGTTTTTTCAGCTCTTCAGCCACAGGTTTGAGGGAGAACTTGCTCTGCTGTCTGCCGTCGGGCCGGCCCAGGTGGCTCATAAGAACAAGAGACTTGGCACCTTTATTCAAGATGTGCTGAATGCTCGGAAGGGCAGCTGTAATTCTGAAGAAGTTTTTAGGAACATGGCACAACAAATTATTATGTCACCGTATGTAAACAGAGGACTGTGATGGTTGCATGCAATATAATAAAGCACAACGTAAGAAGACGAAAATAAATTTTCACTCCCATGCATTCAATCTCAAAACAAAGACATTATGCTCAATTCAAACTTCATGTAACTGTTTATAGAATGTGTATGACAAGAACTTTTTTTGCAACAAGATCTGATCATCACCGAAATACCAAGAGTGAATAAGTTGCCAGTACTGGGTATTTTGACAAAAAAAAAATATAATGTATTTACATTCAAACAGTCTATCAACTAATTCCACACGTAATGCATGATGAGCTGTGGTATTAATCATGAAAGATCCCAAATAATGGCAAATAGATGATACTACCCACCTCTGATTGTTTGTGATACTGCCATCTTTCAAAGGAACATTGAAGTCCACCCTGAGACAGAAAAAAAAAGAACAACATATTAATTTACATGGCTTCAAATCATATCATTGTCACTAACTCGTCATAGTCTAAATCTCTGTCAAATAGAAGCTTGAGCTATAATTATAGACATGGGCATATCCACAGTAATGGGGTACATTTCAAAGACACTAGGTAATCTTATGTTTCCAATGTGAATAACCCACTAAACACTTTAGCACTGTATAAAGCTCAACTAAGAGAGATAACTTTGTCCAGATTTTGCTCCAAGCAAGCTACAGTATCTTTAAAGGTAGGGGATACCTTTTACAGACCTCCCAAAATGCAGCAAAACATTAAATATGAACCTCAGGGGACTTGTTTAGGCCACTGCTGAGAAATTTGGAAGTCAACAGTTACCTACAATTTGAATAATGCACAAAACTCAACTACTCAGTAGTTCTGTTTGTCAGCCACACTTAAGCCTTTTTGTTGCAGTCTTCTGTATTTTTAATCTATAAACACAAATCTTAAAGTATAAGAGCAGATGTAATAACATATAGAGTGTGTGGCAAGAATGTATATTGTGTTTGTAAGTTTTGATGAACTTTCTTCACAAAATATACATGATGGACACACATGCAGTGCATGGGTCTGCAAAGGTAGCCTAGTAATGTACTGGAATTTACGGTGAGCCCCGAAAAAAAATCAATTCAAACTCTAACGGTCAATAAAAATGTACTAAATGTTACCTTCCACTTTCAATACTTTATGGGAGTTTCTAAAATGATACTCTCTTCAACATACCACTGTATATATACAACTCTTCATTTAAGGCATGCAAATGGGATTCCCTACCTTTAAAGATTTATTTAAAAAAAAACATAAAAATAGTGAACATATGTAACAGGTGGACAGACATTTGTGTACTAATGCATGACAGTCAAAGTAAATACCTTATATGGTAAATGAGCTTTTCTTTACTAAAACAACTGATATGGATAAGAAGATACAATATCACCCCAAAAATTTAAATTAACTGTGCACTATAGTACACTTGTAGAAAAAAACTAACGTATGTAACATGTGGACAGACGTGGAGGTTACATTTTTGTCCGTCCATGTTACATACGTTCAGCCTAAACTCTAGAAATGTACCTTAATGCACAGGTAATTTGATTTCTGTGGATGATGTTATCTCTTATTATCCATATCAGTTCATTCAGTAAAGAAAGGATCATTTTCCATGGAATACATTAGTACACCAATGTCTGTCCACCTGTTACATACATTCACATGAAATTTTCATCTTCAATTTGGAAAAATGAAAAAAAAAATATGTAAGTGACTCATTTAAAGAAAAAAATATTCAGGAATCACTTAAAACTATTGTATTCAATTTAGAATGTAAAGCACTTTGGATATGTCCGAAACACCAAATGTAACGTTGGTGGGTCCCATTACCTTGGATATGCCCACCTATACATAGAGTTTGAAAAACATTGCATTTCTGGCATGTTTACAAACAAAATGGCTGAATAAGCTAAAGCAGCTTGGACTTGATATCATTACTGGACATCAAATCTCACTTGAAAAAAAAAAAAGGAAAAAAAATTGTGGTAAGAAAAACAGTCAAATTCCTCAAGTATATACCCCAACTATATTTTGCCATGCCACTCTCCACTACCCTACCCTTGCTATGTAGTTTACACATGGATGCACACACATTTGGCACGTGAACGTGGGGACAGAGCTCTGCATCGCACATCCATGCATTTATAGTATTATACATGTAGCTTTAATAGCGTAGAGAAGGGTAGCTAGGGTAGTGTAAAGTGGTACGGGGAAGGGGGGGGGCAGGGCTGCCAACATTGGAAACTACTTGAGAGTGAGACTCCCATAGCCTGTTCTATATAGGCCAATACTATAATTTTGGAGTCAAAATGAGTGAGATCCAATAGAAATGCATGCAAATGAAATAAAGTTTTAGAGTGAGAAAGGACCAAAATGAGTGAGTCTCACTCTAAATGAGTGAGAGTTGGCAGCCCTGGGGGGGGGGGGGGGGGGGGTCTTGGGGGATACATTAAAGCTTAGTTTAAACCCATTGCTAGAACAGCTAATTTTGCTGTACCTAATAACATGCATTTCCGATAGACACTTGCTCGAGTGTACTCCGGAATAGACCTCCAATTTCTAGTCTGCAGTTAACAGGTAGAAGGAGCTCTTGCCGGAATAAGCACAAGAATAAAAATCTTTTTGCTTTTAACATATTTGCCTTAAAAATGCAATTCGAGTGATGTTCGAATCATATCCCGATATCTAGATCTGTATCCTGCCTTTAGGTTTGTTGTCAAAAACAAATTTACTGATCTATAAGTTGATAGCTTAGAGTTGTGATCATGACTAATTGTATTTTTTTGACCTTTTTCAGACACCACAAACAGTTTGCAAACTCTTTTCAAAGGTTTTACATGTAATTTTCAGATTTGTTTTCCTGCAATCACTTGTAACATGATGCATCACTGTGGATCGCCGCAATGGCTGTGTGTCTACATACAGTCCATAGGCATAGCATCCACACCACGAAGTAGCCTACCTCATTAGCACTCTCTTTCCACTCAGCTCAGTCTCAGCGATGCCAAGTTTATTCAGTGCCATGTTTCCAAAATTCAGGTATCAGTGTCTTTCCGTTCGAAGGGCCCTTTGATGGAAGATATACATATACTGTAGAGACGTAAAATTACTCGCACTTGCAGTTACACAAGACAAAGAAAATCACCTACTAAGTGCTAGTCAAAGGTGAACCCCAGAAATTTCTCGTGCACTTATGTGTAAGGTATCGAGGCGCCGCCGCCGGGCGGGAGCCTTCTGCATGCATGCTGCCCTAGCCCTACCTCGATCGGGCTGCGTGCGTGGACGATGGATGGTGTACGTGCAACATCCGGATATCCAGGGCCTTGCTGCTGGCGTGTGTCAATTTGGGGGTGGGGTATCACGACACATGTGCATGCATTATTTTCATTCTCATGCGCAGGACTCGTGAACTCGGCTGGGGCTTCTAGGAAAAGGGACAGCAAACAAGCTAGTTTGATTGGTGAAAAAGGGGGTGGAGAAGGGGAAGGGGGCCAGAGGGATGGAGGAGGGAGGGGGAGGGGTAAAGAAATTAATTGGTTGGGCCCGCTGTCCAGTGAAACAAGTGAAAACATAAAACCGACTGATAAGTAAAAACAAAAAGACTAGGAAATTAAAGGAGACCTCCGGATGATTTTCAGATTTTTTCATTTGAACAACTATAAATTAGTTATATTGATCAGGACAGAGTTTCAGAATTTGTGATAATTGGGAGGAAGAATGAGAATATTTTCAAAATTTAGAACAAATTGCAATGAACAAGGATGATGACATGGCAGAGTCACTATAAAGAATGCATGTGTTGGGGCTCAAGGAAGCAGAACAAAAGAAGAAGGCATGCATAGATTATACACAGGTGAACTCGATCGCAAGCAAGCGGTATTGTAATGGAATACACTGCTACATTTCTGAAATATGTGAACCTCCTATGTCATCATCCTTGTTCAGTGAAATTTGTTTTAAGGTTTTTCAAAGTATTGTTTCTCTGCTCAAGGACCACACTAAATTCTACAAATCCATACATGGAGTTGTCGATTTATGTACTTATGATGTGAAAATATGAAAATCGTCTGGAATGTCCCTTTAAATTTCAAAATACGCACGGGACATACATTTACATTTTCTATTTCACCTAAAATAAGCTCCTAGTACATATAGTGCGATGATGCAAACATAAATGATTTTTTTTTTCTTTTTAAATAGAACGTTCACATCAGGATAGGTCAGATCGTTACACAGAAATAATAATATTCAACACAAGGCAAAACAGTGATTCAGTGAATGAAATCTATTACTAAAAGCAAGCAAGAATAAACAAACAAAAACACCTGTCACCCCAGGCTCTCTTACAAACTATCAGGCTATCCCATATGTATCCCCGGAGACTAAAAAAAAAAAAAAAACCCAAAACAAAAACAAAAACAAACAAACAAACAATGCCTTATACATGTACGTACGTGTGTACACTAACCAAAATTTTTGTACTTTGAAAATTCCAGTTTCAATACTGTAAACATGATATACAAATTCGCGGCATTAAATTTTGCAAATTGCCAACGACCATTCTCGCGACATGAAATATTGTGAATTGCTGGCGAATTGCCACTGGCGTCCAATGCATATTGTGTCGGCAAGAACTTTCGCATACATTTTCATTTGGCGAATGTTGGCACTCGGGAAATTCGCAAAATTAGCGAAATTATAATTACAGGCGAAAATATTTCTCGTTTTACAGTAGAACCATACGTTTCCCTAATTTCTCCTTTGCCTTGACTACTGAGAAAGGAAATGATAATTTCCATTCTCAGTGACAGATCCGCGCAGAGGGCGGGGGCGCACCGGGGATGCGCCCCCAGCACTGGCGCTCCCTCTTTATTTATTGTTAAAACAAAAGAAATAAAAAGGAAAAAATGAGATGAAACCCGGAAGTAGTTCCAGAAATGTTGTTTGTGCACCCCCCCCCCCCCCTTTATGGAATTCCTACCTGGATCCGCTTATGTTTCTTGAGGTTTTACCATAATTACTCAAATCATATTCCTGAACTATCAAAAGATGGCAAAATGCCTTTATTTCTAAACGTACATCTAAACACCATCATCAAAGAATGAGCAATATTGATTCGAAATTAATTTCCAATGGTTTCATAAAGATATAACTGTCCAATCCATATCTCTAATTTCTTTTGCATGGACTGTCACTCCGCAGCGACGAAGTCGCCGCCTTTGCCGAAATCCACCAAACCTGCTCCAGCAACATTGAGGGCACATCATGTATAGCAAAAAGAGTACGAGCAGGGGGTCTGGAAGCCAGACTACGTGTGCACTGTATGGGGGCCAAGTGTCGCATGCTATGCATGGCCTGGTATTTTGTTACGAAATGATCATTAGTATAGTGCACGTGCATGTGGCTTGGACGTGCGTAGCAGTACTTACTTAGCACATAATGAAACCCCACATAACTTACAGTTCCTTAATCTCCTTGTATCGTCGATGGAGGAACAGTTCAGCGGGATATGACCGAATTCACATGGTTTATCAGGTAGCTAAATGTTTACAGTATATTTAGTACAGTACTCCAGGGCCAGACCAGTGCAGTGGCAATATCTAACCTGCCCAACTAACCCACTTGTTGAGGGTAGTATCCTGATCTAGCCCGACCAGACGCTGTAAATAAGCTGTGCGAATGTCGCGCTACGTACGTACAGCGACTGGGCTGTTAAAGCAGGTCATGGTATTTTGTACAATATTATTTTCATTGCTTGAATAAACAATTACTTTTCAACATTCTTATCATGACCACTGGACTCAAATCACTAGAATTAGTAGAAGAGAAATGTCTGATGGGCAACAGTTTGTGTTAATGTTAGGAGATGACATGATAATCTGATAATGTTGGTGGAGATGAGAATTGGCCGATTGGGCTTTAACTTTTTGTGAGATACCAAGAAACCACTTATGAAATAAAATGGCTTAATGCCATTTTAAGAGGAATTCAAAGTTTATTTCATGAAAATTGGTTTTGGAATTGCTGAGACATCCACAAAGTCGAACAAGGTAAAACAAAGTGCTCGTGATTAAAGATGGGTCCCACCTTTTATTAGGATCGCCCTGTTTTGGACATCTCACCCATGTCAAAACCAATTTTCATCAAATGTTGAATTCCTCTTTGAATTACATTCTCTTTCACATTTCATAAGAGGTTTCTCATTATCTCACCAAAAATGTTAAAATCCTGACGTTGGGTCTCGACCAAAACTATACTATGCTGATCGAGACAAAAAGAGAATTAGAAAAAAAAAATAGCATGGTTGGGGATGAAAAAATCTTTACTGGGGAAGTTGGGTATTCTGTTATGCAAGTGTGATTTTCCTTCCATATGTTTTGTTGGTAGCTACTGAAGAAGAGGCGTCTGTATACAGCAGCATCGGTGGTGTTTGGGCAAGGTTTGGAGAAGCCTACTATCAGCTCTGCCCCGGGGCTGCCAATAGTCCACCATGACGGATACGAATGCTACCTCCCTCCAAACCACCGCTTCCAGATGAGGAAGTTCAACAAGCTGAGGGACGTCCTCCTGCAGGACGGAGTCATTTCTCTCAAGCAGATCAGCTACCCGCTCCGGACCACGAAGGAAGAATTGAAGTGCGTCCACGCAGACGACTACATCGACCGTTTCTTTGAAGGGACAACGAGCGAGAAGGAGCAGCGTGTCACTGGATTTAAGTGGAGCAAAGGACTTGTTTCACGATGCAGATATGAAACCGGTACAATTCTGAATTCTTAAAGGACCTAGCTCTCTTGCATGAATGAGGATCACTAGATGAAATATGTTATTGAAAATATCATCTTTTTTGTTGCCGGTGAACTGCAGTTCTTCAGCATATTCATTGTAAAGGGAATTTTGCATGAAGTGTACAATGATTATCTTATGCAGAGCAGTAGCAGTATAATATATTCTTGTAAATGACCATCCTTTCCTGGAATTTAGGAATGGGGTTCTTTGTTAGTCTCCTTTACTCCAACAATAACAAGTTGTCTGGTTAGTTATGTAGTCTTTGGTATTTACTATTGTAGTGGGAGCACCCCCATGTAGCAAGCATAATATGGCTTACCCCCTCCCACTCCTACAGTGGTGTAATTCGGTGATCCGAGAATCCTCTCGGATCACCTTCTGTATCTGTACGGATTCTTTGGGTGTTCTTCTTCTTCTTTTTCTTCTTCTTCTTTATTTCTCCTCAAAAGTTGTGTATCGATTAGCTCAGAAAGTGCTCTTCCTATCAATGTCAAAATTATACCATATATGTATCATGTCCCAAAGACGACAATCGAACTAAAATCAAAGTGATCAGTCGACCGTGACGTCACTATGACGTCATTATATGAAAACACATTCTCATTCAAATCTCATTAATGGAATGGAATTTCTCAATGAAATTTACGTCACATATATTTCAAGTCAAGCGCATTCTACTCATATTCTCAAAATTCATATTTACGCTTAAGACGTGCGCGTACGCGCGCGTTGAAATATTTGTATGCTCAAATCGAGCTCAAAATTTTTTTGCACACGTTTCAGACCATTTGGAGCATTTTTTGAAAAATTGAAAAAATCGGACGGACGCGTACGCGCGCGCACATATACGCACGCACAGCTCATATGCAATGAAAATTTCCCGTTTTTTCACTTTGATCGGATGTCTGAAATGTCAAGGAATATTTCTACCAAGTTTCAAGTCAATCCCACTCAAAATGACGTCATACGGGTCCGTCAAAGTTGAAATTCCGCGCGTGCGTCAATGGCGATATACAGTGCAACAATGCCAAAAAACTGCCAATTTTAAATCCGATTTTACTCGTCAGGATGGACGGTGACCCCCCATTTTCTTTACATATTCTGCAAGCTGATGAGTTGTACATGTCATTTCATGGGTTGGCAATGCTGGAAAAATGATTAAAATATATCAAATTTCTTAATAAAGTTAAAAAAGTAAATTTTCAAAATGACGTCATCAAATTTCAAGTTCATTCAAGCATATCTCACTTATTCTTTAGTTGATTTTCGTCCAAATTTCAATATGTTGTAGCTTATTAAATGGTCTTTCAGATATATAATAACAACAATTTGATTGGATGACGGCATCACCTCGTAAAAAGTGATTAAAAGTAACATTGTTAAATTTGACCAGTTTACGTGTTATCTCTATGGGAGTGCAGTTTTTCTGAAAATGAAAACTGACATGACTATCTTTATCGAGCACTAGCTCACTTATGCTTCGGTGAATTTCTCCCATATTTTAGTATGTTGTAGCTGAGACTTTGGGCTATCGTAAGTGTGCCCTTCGTTTTTTCATATGGATTCGGCATCATGCCCCAAAACTTGGTTGAAATTAAAGCTTATCTTCCATGTATTTTCATATTCCTTTCTTTCTGCAACTTTCTTTGCAATAACTCAAGAAAAACAAGCTCTATCAGCCCAATATTTTGCACATGTTTAGTTTATGTCACGTACATTATTTCATAAAATAACAACTACTTGATCGGGCACCTTCTTGGGTATGTAAATTAGGGTCAAAGGTCAAAAATGTTTCATCCTGTATCTTGGTGAATACATGTCCTATCTTTCCCATATTTTGCATACGTAAAGACCATGTTACAAGAATCATTTCACAAAATAACCACTTTTTGCTCAGACGCCATCTTGTCTGTGCAAAGTAGGGTCAAAGGTCATATGTACTTCTTTCTTTATCTTCATTATGACGTGTTATCTCTATGGGAGGGAATTTTTCTAGATGTGAAAATTGACATGATTGTCTTTATCGACGACTAGCTCAATTACCCTTCGGTGAATTTCTTCCAGATTTTAGTATGTTGTAGCCAATGTAATACTCTTTAAGTTTTGTTAATCAAAGTTTTAATCGGATGATGTCTTCACCACGTGAAAATGGATATAATGTAACCATGTCAAATTTAACCAGTTTACGTGTTATCTCTATGGGAGGGAATTTTTCTGGAAATGAAAATTGACATGACAGTCTTTATCGAGCACTACCGCACTTACTCTTCTGTAAATTTCTCCCAGATTTTAATATGTTGTAGCTGAGACTTTGGGCTATCATCAGTGATTCTCCATTTTTTCATACGCCGCCGAGATCACGTCAAAAAACTTGGTTGACATCAAACTTATCTTCGATGTATTGAAATATTTCTTTCTCTCTGCAACTTTCTTTGCAATAACTCAAGAAAAACAGCCCCTATCATCCCATATTTTGCACATGTTTAGGCCATGTTACAAGAATCATTTCACAAAATAACCACTTTTTGCTCAGATGCCATCTTGGCTGTGCAAAGTTGGGTCAATGGTCAAATATACTTCATTCTGTATCTTCGTTATAGTGTATACCAAATTTGGTAACAAAGGTAGCAGACCTGACTCTCTTTTCTAAATGAGAATCCAAATATCACACGTCCAATGTCTCTAAACACAGATGAAACCTATATGGTCATGCCTATTGCGATCAGGACTGGAATCATTGATTAAAAAAAAAATCGGATCACCTAATTTGTCAGTCTTGACAAATTCCAAGTCTAGTGGAATTTGTGACTATCGGGTAAGTGTGTGTTTTTCCCGCTTGTAGGGGGCACAATACTTGCTGCTGAACTTGCCTTAGATCGCGGTCTGGCGAGTAGTACAGGAGGGGGCACCCATCACGCCTTCCCTGACCACGGAGCTGGCTTCTGTCTCATCAACGACATGGCAACCGCTGCTCGAGTGATGATTCAGAGGTCAGAGGTGGACAATGTGCTTATTGTGGATCTGGATGTTCATCAAGTGAGTTTAAGTCGTGATCATTGCATCCAGTGTTTGTGCCCCGTTGCATAAAACTTACCGTTGAATTTCAATGGTAACTACCGTCAAAATTAGGCGTCACAGCCAATCAGCATCAAGGATTATAAGCTTTACCGCTAATTTGAAGACTTACCGCTAGAAAGGAGCGGTAAGTCCAGCGGTAAGGGTTTTATGCAACAGGGCACTTTAAGTACTTTCCCATGTCTGTTTTATTTGTTTTGTTTTTTATTTTGCTTTGCTCTGTTGAAAGGCACATAGCCCTACGTACCGTGAGTACTTTTGCCTACTGTGATATAAGGTGGTACCAGACAATGCCTTGTATGAGATGCAAAACATAGCACCTCCCTCACCCCTCCCTGACTGTGTATCTTCAAACTTGAGTTATGTTCAGTCAAGTCTAACTAGTGATCTCGTCGTTCTTTATTAGGAGCACCTGCCACTTCTGGCATTTCCAAAAAAAAGTAAATGTGTGGCTTAAGTTAATTTTAACAAAATAAGGCAGAAAAAATATCTGCATTTCAGTAAATGTATAATTGCAATATTTTCATGATGCCCTATGCTGCTAGGGTGATGGGACGGCTGTGATATTCAAAGATGACCCCTCTGTCTTCACGCTCTCCGTACATTGCGGCAAGAACTACCCCGTGAGGAAGCAAGAAAGTGACTGCGATGTTGCTGTGGACGTTGGCCTAGGAGACAAGGAGTATATGAAGATAGTCCAGGACCACCTTCCAACCATTCTGGACAGGTTCAGACCAGGTCTGGTCTTCTTTGATGCGGGTGTGGATCCACACAGGGACGATGCTCTCGGACATCTGGAACTCACTGATGATGGTAAAGGATTTCTTTCTGGCTGCCATATCTGTCATATTGCAATATTTTCCTGATATTTCTGCTGGTTTGCTCGCAGATTGTGAGAAACAATAATTCTAGATCCACTTGTCACTTCTCCCCTCTGAGAGTAGCCTTTAAACAAGGCGACTCGCTCTGCGTGCCCCCGTATAGCGCGTTTACCCCACAAACACGTTGTTGGCCGGCGAGTGGAGCGAGCCACCTTTATCCACTCGTTCAGGGATGTGTACGCAGAAAATACACACGGCACCAAGGCAAGCCGCGCGCGCTTGCTAACAAATTTATATTCTTTGACAAATTTGCGTACAAATTTGTTAGCAAGCGCGCGCGGCTTGCCTTGGTGCCGTGTGTATTTTCTGCGTCAAATTTGTACGCAAATTTGTCAAAGAATATAAAGCAACAACAACGACAAAAGTACACATCCCTGAACGAGTGGCTAAAGGCGGCTCGCTCCACTCGCCGGCCAACAGGTTTGTGGGGTAAACGCGCTACACGTGGGCACGTTGTTTAAAGGCTACTCTGAGAGCAGACTGTGCCCCACTTGGACTTTTCCCTTCTGAGATGGCCCAGTTTTTAACAGATGGAAGAGTACCAGGTGATTTTTTTTTTCAACTTAAGAAAACAGTGTAACACAGACTTTTCTTTCTGTGATATTTATCTTTCAAGCTGAAGATCAGAGACATTGAATTTGGGTCAGGTGCACAATCAGCATATAGTTCAGTGATTGTGTCTTTTCTTATAAGATAGAAAGTAAGAGATGGATTTTGCATCTGAGATGTACAGCACCCATTCACACACCTGTCTCAGCATGAGCAATGTGGATTAAGTGTCTCTGCTGCGGACATGGCTTCAGCCGTGGGCCACAACTCCTTCACATGGTACACATTTGATGGGATTTCTTTGAATGCCTGATGAAAATCATTCACTTTAGCTCAACATTGCCTTTTATATAATGCCTGAAGAGATCCTTGTCATTTGATTGGTTGTTAGACATTGATCATTCAGCCCATTTCTCTATGACGTCATCATCTGTGCAACTGTGGCTCCATTTACTGTGCAATTTTGGATCCATATGATTTGCTCCATTGCACGCTCGCTGAGAGCCCAGCACACTGCGCATGTTAAACACGCAGCTTGCGTTTGCAGTGTGTGTATGCAACAGTGCGCTATAGCGTAAAGCGCTCAGTGAGCACCCTTGTGATATCAGATTCTCTCTTGTTTCTAAATTAAAACATCAAGGATCTATTTTAGGCATTATATAAAACAAATGATAAATGTTTTTCATTTGTTGAAAGAATATTTCATTCGGTGAAAGATGAAATATTTGATCCATTCAACTCGGCTGCGCCTCTCATTTCATCTTTCACCTCATGAAATATTCTGTCCATTGCACTCATAAACATTCATTATTTGTATATTATTTGCTCTCTGTTCTTCAGGACTGTTCAAGCGAGACCACTGGGTCATCACCGAGGTCGTATCAAGAGGGATTCCATGTGTGACTGTTATAGGAGGTGGCTACGATGATGTTGACCGCCTGGCTGCAAGACATTCTATCGTTCACCGAGCAGCCTCCAAGGTAGGCCAGTGAGGTCTAGCCAATGAATGTTTTTGTGTGCACTTGTGCATTGGAGCTCACAAATATTGTCTTGTTACAAACTGCAATGTAGTTAGGTTGATGCCAATATCCTTTGTGCAAGTTGCCAGCCAAAGGACATTTAGTAGTGTAGGGGCATCCGTTTTATATCCAGGAATTGGAATACACTTTAAAAGTAGTTGAACATTTACACATATAGGCCAACAGAGAGAAATAAAATTGCTAAGACAGAGCAGATAATGACCGTAATGCCACAGTGTAGGCTACAGTATTGCAGAATGTTGTTGTTGTTTTAAAGAACGAAAGGAGAGAGAGAGAAAATGAGGCAGAATGCAGAAGCAGAATGCAGAAGTAGATTTTGAAGAAAATGCCGGGGACTGCCATGTTATTTCACTACTTTCTTCACAGTTGTCAATAGTCTATTGTGGGTTAATCTGTGTTTAATATGAATGTTTTCTCTCAAAAGTCTCCAAATTCTGTGCAGCTTGCAGTGTTTTGTTAGTAGTAAGAAAGAGCCAAACTGCTGATAATGCTCTGGCATGATGTACACCTGCTGTATTTATTCTAGGTCTGGCAGGAGAGGCGACTTTGATGTGCACAGGGAGATTTGATGCTGACACTGCCTGGCCCCCACCGTTCCATTGCAGGGCCATCATTTGGAGCAGAATGGAATGCAAGGTGCAGCAAACCAGACAACATTCCCTTTCTTTGGGGAAAACAAAAACAACAACAACAACAACAACAACAAGAATTATTTCAGGCAAGGTTGGGCTATTTGCATGGCTAGCCAATCATGGTCTCTTTCTTCATGCTATAGACCGATTCAATTTCGATGACCTATTCACCTACCGCCGCTAGCGGCGCTATAACGGTCGCCATAACTGGGGGCCAACGGGGGCTTCCAGCGAGCTAGCTACCCAGCGAGTTGCACTTGCAGCTCAGCAGCCTAGCGTACCCATCGCGCATAGTTAGCCGGGCGCGGCCGCTGCGCCGCGGCCAGCGACCGCCGGCGCCGCGCTAGTAATATTGTGATTGTTCACTCACTGTGGAAAAGTAATTCAGCGGCTTTTAATGCCTTTCTTTTGGACAAATTGAGTGATTCAGACATATTGATCTACTTTGAAAGCTTCAAAGGAAGGATCAGGAAAACACATTGTGCAGTTGTTGGGTGCACAAATAACAGGAAAAAATGGAAATGGAAGCTTCACGGCAGTGTGTGAAATTCAGACACCGCTGACGCATGATAAAATAAGGCAACATTAAAGACAATTAAGTGAAATACAACAGTATGAAAATGCACAGATTTCGAAACAAACTAGATTGTCTACTAGATTCTCTATTCAATTAGGTTATCACTGCATATTCGGAAAATACAGGTATGTTGTTCATCTTAGAAGACAAGTTTAGATCAAAGAATTTGATAATTCACTGATTTTTTTTTTTTTTTATCCTTGGTGTCCTACTTGCCAAAGTTTACACTTCCTCGCTAGACTTTATTATTATGACAAACATATTTTACAGCATACACTACAGCTAAATAAAATGTTTCAAGATGCGTTAAATTCTTACCATTGTTTTCACTTCTTCAATGTTCAGCACTGAGTTGACCACGGGCCTCTTCAATTTTGGCCTGGAACTCTGAATTTGACTTTTGATAAAGTGATACTTATTAAATATTAAACCATGGATGGTGGCAAACATCCGTTTCATAATCATAATTAACAAAGTATGATTTGAAAATCACTTTTGTAGATCATAATAGGCGTTAGCGTGATGTTACGCAAGGTTACTTAGACTTAAAATAGTACAGAGTAGTTTTGGTTGTTGACATCAGGCAAGGTAAATTAAGTTTATACGGCTTAGAAACGCCTAGATTTGTATTCTTTTTGGTTTACTTACAATTAGGCTTGCCTGGTGCGACAACCGAAAATGATATAGGATGTAGGGCTCTATAGAAGTCAATAGGTCTAGATCTAGTCTGGACTCTTGCCTAGATTTATAGACAAGATCTAATGTTAGACGGATTTTACCCTGCTGGCCCGACACTCCCGAGTAAAGGCAAAAGCCTGCCCTAAAAAGGTTAAGTTAACTGATAGCTTGCATTGCGCCATATCTAGTTCAAGATTCTTATTCATTATTTGTATTTAATTATATCAGTTAACTTGTCAACAGCCTATAGACTTATTAGCAAGACGTCTGCCTGTGCCTAGCACTAATTCTCCCCAGCGGTTTTATTCTCTTACACAAATGTAAATATACGGGGCTTACACGCGAGTACCCAAGTCATCGCCAAAGAAATAGAGTCCACAAACATTCACGGATCGTACCGATATTTACCTTGAAATTCAAGTCTTGGCTACAGCCGTATGTCATCTACCCATTCGCTCATAGTCGGTAAAAGTTGTTTAATTTTATTTATTTTTAATTAGCTAGCGAAAAAAAAGATGTTGACTCTAGTTGTCACAAAGCCAGATGCGTCGATCGCTGCCAGCGCCAGAGATAGCTAGCTGGCCGGCTGGCGCCGGGTGGTAAAAGCACTGGCTTCCGCTGGCAACCTTGCCACGCACGCAGGGCGCTTGCCGACCCGGCCTGTTTGGCCCCCAGTTATGGCGTCGCCTTAAGAGGGCGCACTTCCATGAACAGTCGCTTGAATCGGTCTATAGGACACTTGCCTCAATGCCATGATATCTGGACCAAAAGATGTTATAACCCTTGAAGCATGTAAATGATATGATAATTTTGTGCTTTCTATGCAAGTTTTTTGCTGTTGTTTCTTGCCACCAGTTTGTTGACCATCTTGCTCAGTCAGTGAAGAGGAAGAAATGTTTGCGACATTCTGCAATATCTAATAACGGCATCATACAGGGTATATTTGCTCCAGTATTCAAACCTTTTCACACTACAGTACTTATACTTATTTCAAGATAGTATATTCTTCTTCTTGTATCTGTATGGGTATTTGTAGAGACTAGATGCTATATGTGTCAATGTAAAATGCTTCTCTTGTAGACAATATTTACGTTTTCAGCAAATGCATTCTAATTTTCAACAGGTAGCAGTTGCATTCAGTTTGGCGAGAAAGACATATCAAAGCATGTAGGGACGGGCTCTGACTGTTTAGTAGATATAAACTGTATTTCCAACCCACAAGACATGCCTGCACTGAAGGGCACAACATTAGATGCTGATGATCAGCGACAGGGTGGCAGTAGCAGGGCTGCCAACACTGGAAACTAGTTGAGAGTGAGACTCCTATAGGCCAATGCTATAATTTAGGAATCAAAATGAGTGAGATCAATAGAAATGCATGCAAATGAAATAAAGTTTTAGAGTGAGAAAGGACCAAAATGCGTGAGTCTCGCGCTCGATGCGTGAGAGTTGGCAGCCCTGCTGTAGTGTGAATAACGTGTTGCGGAGCATGTTTGAATGTCACAAGCCATCACTAATTCCATGTCGTAAAAGGGTAGAAATATGTCTCAAGTATTGCTGCATGCTCGAGTTTACGTTGTGTGCTATTGTAGACTCAGTGAACCCGTTGCCCATTCCAATAGCGATTTTTGTTATGACGTCATGTTGACAGATCACTGCTCTTTAATCCTCCTTGGGATTGGCTGATGGGCATGAATTGCTGAAATTTTCTGAGAAGCAGCTTGATAGAAAAGAAAAGCAATGCCCTTAATTCCAATTGATCCACATGAAGTTTTTAAAAGCTTAAATGTAGTTAAAAGAAAAACTTGGTGGTCAACAAAAGGGCTGTGAACTTTGTCACTGTGATATGCTCAAAATAAAATATGATAAAACATTTGGAAAATATGTAAAGAACTTGAGAAACATTATGCTCATGTGAAAATTTGTGCGCAAAGCATGTGACTGAGCATCAGGCATAAGCAACATAATGAGAAATAAGTCACGAAGTATCATGCCCGTCCCCACCTAGATGTTACCAACATTTAGTGCAGTAACAAGCTTTCGTCTAGTCTTTTGACAAGGTCTTGTGGGTGAGGCTTGGTAAAGAGACAACTGCAAGGCGACGAGCAAGCGTGAGAGACTGGGGGATGCAGCTCATTCTTATGTTCCCCTGTTTCTCGCAATGCTTGGTGTGGCAAGTTTGTGTCACTCCTCAGCAACAATGCCTTGTTAAAAGGCTCTCGTTCATCTTGTTCCACACACAAAATGTGCTCTACGTAAGATGACAGAAAATGAAAAAATGGGTTCATACGCAATTTCAGTGCAAAACATCATCGTTTTGTCTTCTACTTGTAAAAAACTAAATTTTTAACCCCGAAATATTTTGCTATCTTATATTAGCATACCAGCATAATGTATACCATCTGTTTTCAAATATCCCATATTGTATATTCTATCTTCTTATTTAAGTATTCTATCACTATATCATCAGGTTTTATTAATTGAAGAGATGTCTTCCCAACAAAATTATGCAAAACACTAACAGCATTAGAAGGTTTGAAAGCACAAAACCAGACTAGCAATAAATCACGTCGGTCTACTTGTGGATGCAACTGTCACTCCCGGAGTGGACTCTTTGCAATGGGAGACCCTACATTTAGTGTTATTTCCTCCCCTACTTGTGTTTCACATCAGCAATGTAACCATTAAAAATGCTAAGATTTATGAGAGCATAAACCTTTGACTTCGGTTTTGGACAGGTGTTGGCTCTAAAAATGAGCTGTCTGTTGGGTGTGAAAAGAGCTTTAACTTGTTCGGTAACTAATACCGGGTCTACTGTCTCTTGTTAGCTATCGCTGCAGGCACCACTTTGTTCATATGATGAGTGAACTGACAATAGGAGATTTAGGCTTCTACCAACCTTTACTGACTTGCTGGCAAGCTTTCGTCCACTCCTGTGGACTTCTTCAGGCCAAGTGATTGCACCCTTTCTCTGACACTGCCTGCTTGTTTCTTGATCACTGGACTGAAGATTGGCGATAAGCTGTATCCAGGTTCCCTATTGAGTGTGGATTTGATTCTGTTTATCCAGAAGGACTTTTTCACTTTTCTTGGCCAAAAAATTCTTTTAAACGCTGATATTGTTGCATCACTCCATCCGTTATGTCCTGTGTTGAGAGCATATTCAGCTAAGGCTGAATGGGAGGGATTGTTTGGCCTAAGGGTTCTTTTGTGCTCCTTTGAGTCGATCTTGTGGAGTTCTGCCAGTTTTACCTACCTCAACCTGATGAACTTGTTAGTGAGCTGTGACAGGCTAGCTGATCGATGCTGGTTTGGTCCGGACTCTTAACCCACCCCTTCAAGTAGCCTAAACCATTTTGATAGGGTTTTAATCTGGTGATTTGGGAGGAGTTTTCCACCATATATAAATAATAATGATATTAATATCAAGAATAATAAAAGTGATGATGATGACAATAAAAATGCTGATTATTATGATAATAATAACAACATCAACAACAACAAGAACAGCAACAATGTTGTTAATAAACATATACAGCTTTACATATACATGGCTCTTTTCTCACTAGGCAACCAGAGTAGCTGGTTCCACAAAGGAGGAGCTCTGTCTCCCGGTACTTTGAATATAATCCTGGCAGCGCTATTTTGAATGCGCTGTGACCTCTTAACATCTCTTGTGAAATCCAGCCTACTGAGCATAAGGTATCAATTAGCATGCATACGGGATTCCCTTGTTAGCATTTTTCTTATCCTACAAATATTATACAGCTGAAAACCGAGAGATTTACTGAGTGCAAGTTACCTGATCAGACATAGATGAAGACATAGATAATTCCATTCCTCATCATGCATTCTCTCGCAGACCTCGATGTATATTTAAGATCATTATCCTGCATGAATCGGTAATGATCTGGGAATTTTGCATCGAAGAATGGCTTGAGGGTGCCCTCCGGGATCTGCTTGCAGTAGAACTCTGCATTCATATTTCCAGTGAACATCAAAAATACTGACGCCCTGTAACGGGATATCGCCCCCTAGACATGCACCTTGCCCAGATGCTTGGGATGATGGGAAAATACACGTGGCTTCCCAATTTTCAGAAAAGTTACTCTACCATTGCGTTAGAACTGCGCGGAACACTCGTCGGTGAAAACAACGTCATCAAAGCTATCCACTACCTGTGTCATAGACTCGTTCATCAGGGCCTTGCATTGGGTCACTCGTAGCTCCGGATTTATGTCTCAAACAATTTGGATGAGTTTCGGCCCACATGTCACCCAGCGAAGTTGACACCGGTATCTTTACATAGTAGATTCTGAAGTGGAGATGCTTACACTGTAGAGCTCGATTAGGATTTTCGCAGCTTCGATGCGCTATGCTCATTGTTGTGTTCATAGACCGTGCCGATCAACTCAATGAATGGGTCAAGTTTTTTAGGTTAATGTGGCTTTGGCTTGGAAGCAATGCTTAGTTTTCACCACATAATAACATCGATAATGATAATGATGATAATAATGATGATGATAATAATGATGATGATGATGATGATGATGATGATGATGATGATGATGATGGTGATGATAATAATAGTAATAATAATAATAATAATAATAATAATAATAATAATAATAATAATAACAACAACAACAACAACAATACTGATGCTATGGCACTTATTTAGTGCATAATCAATTGAAACTACTTTATGTATTGTAGCAATTTTGGGTCTTTGATGTTTGTGATGTTTATGCTGTGCTATTTGTTGCTGGAGTAATTAGGAGGCTCCAACTCAGCACTCGTAATCCCTTTCACACATGCACTTCACCTCATTGACATTAGGCAGTTCATCGCTGCTGGCAAATACACTCTTCATTCACATGCAGAAAACTATGCAATCTGGCATGGCACATGTCATGCAATCATTGTCATCAACATGATCAGATGAGAAGACTTTACACGATAATAATTTGCACCAGAAGCAACTAATACATTGTACCATCTCAATGGTCTTTATTCGCTGGTAAAAGTGGTAGCAACCAGGCCAAGCGGGAAATACATGAACTGCAGAGTTGTGGTACTGGAAACAAACTCATGAACTGCTATCTGGAGAACGCTGATCTATTAAGTTAAATGCGTTTGTGGTACAAACTGGACCTGCACACTACTACACAACAGGTGCATGCTGCAAGCACTGTAGGAACTCCCAGCTTCCCTGCATGCACTCACTACTGAGTACTAGAGTTGCAGAACTAAACTGGATGAATTGTAAGACTGCAGCTGTAAGACTGCAGCTGTAAGACTGCAAGACTGCTGAAAGACTCCTGTTAAAACTGAACTTTCACTGCGCACACGTGGCCTTTTATACCCCAGGCCAAGTGGCAAATAGCCTTTAAACAAGGCGACTCGCTCTGCGTGCCCCCGTATAGCGCGTTTACCCCACAAACCTGTTGGCCGGCGAGCGGAGCGACTCGCTCTGCGTGCCCCCGTATAGCGCGTTTACCCCACAAACCTGTTGGCCGGCGAGCGGAGCGAGCCGCCTTTATCCACTTGTTCAGGGATGTGTACTTTTGTCGTTGTTGTTGCTTTATATTCTTTGACAAATTTGCGTACAAATTTGACGCAGAAAATACACACGGCACCAAGGCAAGCCTCGTTAATATTAAGTAGAATAAGAATAGTTAACCAATCATAATTACGATCGCTCACCTATTCATAAATATTGATAAGGGGTTAATGACGTCACACATTGTTTCTCGGTGCCTCACAATCAACGTTACATGGCTGCGTTTACCGGCTCGTCAACATCTTCTGATATACTGTAAAAGTGGAAATTTTCGCGGTGTTGAAATTTTCGCGCATTTCGCGCAACCAGAAACTAGCGCGAAAATAAAAACACGCGAATATTTTTGCTTGCCATACGTTCCTGTGCGTGATGTCTTGATTCCGCGGAATTAAAAACACGCGAAACTCTTCTGACCCGGCCTAGCGCGAAAAATTAGTCCCGCGAAAATATCCACTTTTACAGTAGTAACAAAAAGTTTAATTAATGCAGCTGAGAGACTTCATTTGCCTTCATTTAAGCCACAACAGGAGGCTGCTATTCGAAGTGCGCTAGCTGGTCGGGACATTTTTCTCAATTTACCCACTGGTTTCGGTAAAAGTGCTGTTTACCAAGCCATACCATTATGCAAAGACTTCATTCGTTCCAGCGAAGCCGTGGAGGAATTTACGCCTGCACTGTTGGTGGAGACTGACGAGCGAACCTGCACCAACCAACCTGTAGCTGTAGCTGTCAGTGTCAATATCGCAGCTGTGATATCACCCCTAATTTCATTGATGGAGGACCAGGTTTCAGCTCTAAATCGGCTAGGCATATCAGCGGTTTATATTGGAGACGTTTCCCCTGGATCTTCTACGGAACATCAAGTTCTAAATGGAGAGTTTTCTTTGGTATTTATGTCGCCAGAAACTGCTCTTCACACACGAGGACATCGGCTATTTTCATCTCCAATTTGGCAGGAGAACCTGTGTGCTCTGGTGGTCGATGAGAGTCATTGTGCCGTGAAATGGTGAGTAGACCTCTTAGACCAGGAGCTGGCTGCTGGTCAATTTACCCCATCAAGCCCAAAAGGTTTGACCCCTGAAAGTTACTGGGGCCACCCCCCTCATTACAAAACTGGGCGTCAGCCTTATACCTGAGGGCGGGGTCGTCCCCAAGGGACCCCCCAAAATGGCCCCCGGCGGGTGTAATTTACCCCATGGAGCCCATGGACCAAACCTGGTCTGAAAGAATGGCCTAGGGGTGTACATAATAGAAATATAAAAACTGACAAAATAGCTGGTCGGGAAAGGGGTTGCCAGACCGTCCCCCCCTGGGCCCCCCCTGGCGGGTGTAATTTACCCCACGCAGCCCATGCACCAAACTTGGTCCAATGAAAGTACTATGGGTGTCCATAATGAAAATATAAAAACTGACACGATATCTGGTTGGGAAAGGCGTTGCCAGATCCCCTCACCCCCCCCCCCCCCCCCCCCACCACCACTGCCCATTACACCCCTTCGTGGGTTTAATTTAGCCAACAGCACCCGTGGATCAAATTTGGCTGGGGGAAAGTAGGCCCCACTATGGGTGTGCAAAAAATAAAGATAAAAGCTGACAAAATATCTCACTTACAAAGAGTAATCAAACATATCCCCTACCTTTCCTAATTCACCCCCCCCCCCCATTTTTTAGTGTGAAGGGCCTATACGGTTTGGAGAGGTATGAATGAGCGTGTCATAAAAAGTAATAAATGGAACTTCTTGAATTAAGATGAAGTTATGACAACAGAAGCATTGTGTGTGTACATATATCCACATGCCCCATCCCACTCCCTCCCCCAAAAGAATGGAGTTATCGATATCTACACTAGAAACATACTCAGACAGTGCAGACCTTTGCCAAGCAGCTCTTTTCCACCCATCCACACATGCTAAAAAATGCCAAATTTCCCATATAAAAGCCTTTTGCTTTTAAATGCCATCAACTTCCAGCTGTGTGGTAGTGCATTATACCTTGAGCACATGCCTTTACCTTTAGTGCGCATGTATGCAAACCTCAAATTCATGCAGCTTGAACTCCCAATTCCATTGATCTCATCTGCCATAAGATAAAAATCATCAAAATTTCATAAAGATTCCCGGATCACTCCCAAAATTTTTATTTATCATCTGTTTTTAAAATGTAATTGTGTTATTATCATCTTTTCATACAAGTTTCATCCAAATGTGTTCTCAACCTTTCAAATTGTTTTGCATACAAACAATAATGCAGACAATACTAGGCCTATAAGTAACATAAAACCTCAAGTGGCAGAAATAATTACAACTGTATCCAACATCCTACAGTTCAACTGTGTTACCATGCATGTGGAGCAAGCTCATGTACAACAGTACAAGAAACTGTATACCTGTGATAAAAAATTGTACATGCAGTGGGTGCATAGGCCATAGTGTGGTTAATTGCATGCATATATTTGTATGTTGTATACATTTTACTTGTTGCATGCAATTATATATTTCGAAGATCGGCAACATGTGTATCATCAGTCTGCAAACAATAAAAAGGCGGTGTTTTCCTGACCTTGGTAAGTGAACTGGGCTTTCCTATTGTAGGTACTATACTGGTAGGCCCCTATGACAGTAGTACATGTATTTCATCTCTCCTCTCCGACTACCTACGTTGTACGTTGTAGTATACGAGAGTGAATGCCATTCAAATAACACGCAGATGAGGAGTGAAGCAATAAGGACGTTTACAGACCTGATTTCAGCCACAGTTTTCGGTGAGTTTTTGACGTAATTAAACAAAAAATTGTATACCGATTATTGAATGATTATCATAGATTACGATAATTCCTTGTATTTTAGTTTTCCTCGATTAATAAAGATATTCATGAAGGAGTCGCACAACCACACTGAAAAATGACAACGTCTGCGAAGGAATAGAGGTGCAGCCGCTGTCCCTACAGCGGCTGCATGTAGCTAGACTAGATCTAGACTCTACTTACATGTATACGTTCTGTGGGTGTGAAGTCAAGCCTTTTCTTTCTACTTCCTGAAGCTAGCGTTACTGAGGGTGCTGATCTCATGGGTGATTTTGTCTTTGGCGAATAACATCTGAAAGTTTTGCTCTTTCGCATGTGTACGTTTGGACTTTCATCACTCATCCTCTTTGGTCTGGCTCCATATTTTGGCATCTCGAACTTGGGCGAAAATGCTTCGGTTGAAGGCTTTGGTGCTGCTGTCACACTATATGTATCTACTAGCTCAGTCATCTTGTTTAATTGGTTTAAACATGATCGGCAAATGTACAGACCCTGAAAGAGTGGCCCCTCCCGATCTCCTGCTAAAACAGCACCCTGGCCTTGGGCTTGGCCCTGTGCATGAGGCGATGATTGTGTCCTGGTTCCCGTTTCACGTTCATCGGCAGTAGTGTTTTGCAGATCGAATCCAAATTTCCGTAAGTTTTCTGTGATACTGCTGTTGATCCTCCTGTAATTTCTACAGATCAGAACATCTTTGCCACACTTGATACATTTCCAAACTTTTCTCCGTTTGGAATCCATTTTTTGCACAGTTACAACGCAGTCTGATACCCAAAAAACGTCATTAAAACGCTATATCCATGATAAATAGTGTCGGAAAACACAACATGCAAGAAAACAGGTGATCGTCGAAAACAAGCCTAGTCTTAAACTATCCTTTTATTATTGTTATTAACCGTTACCGAGGACGATTGGCACGCGGGCATATGGACAAAACGTAATTGAAAAAGTGTATAATCGTGGAGCAAAGGCTAGAATGTTTTCTCTGGCAATCGTCAATAAATTAGTGGGTAGAAAATTTAAAAAAAAAAAAGCAAAAGATTATCCAAAAATTTCTACTACATTATTTTTTTAAGAAATAAAGACAGATAAAATAGTTATAAGAAGCACAGAAACTTGTACGATATAAAATTAAATGACTAAAAAGAAGTAAATTTTATAATTATCCGAAAAAATACCCCATCAAATAATAAACGAGTCCATGACACTTGCCGTGGGAAATTCTCTTATCTCATTGGTTGAATGCTGCGAAAATTAATTATTCATGAGCTGAAAACACGTTGCTCTATATCTAATGAATTATCAATTTCCCGCATCCCTGAACGAGTGGATAAAAGCGGCTCGCTCCGCTCGCCGGCCAACAGGTTTGTGGGGTAAACGCGCTATACGGGGGCACGCAGAGCGAGTCGCCTTGTTTAAAGGCTAAGTGGCAAAGGGCACTGCCACACTGGACACACTAGCATTCATTTACACATGTGTGTGTATATCATTCATTGGTTTAACACAGTACAGGGAATTTCTAACTATATGCTGCCCTCTAAGGCCAAAGGCTAATTTTGTTACAGTATTTGACATATGACTCTATTCTCAACATGCAAACAGTGCAGTATGTTCAGCAAAGAAGGAGCGCTGTCATCCATCTGTACTAAAATAATCTTGGCAGAGCACACAGGCTCATTCCATGCAATTGGATCTTCCTAAAATCCAAGGAGATCACAAGATAGAGTGTAATCTAACTTTTTGTCTACCAATCAGCAAAATACACTGAATGTAGACATTCTCTTTTCCTCAAGCATGGAAAAACTGAACATCGACATTTATCCTCTCTGTGCTCATAGATGATAAACTCTTTCTGACTTCTTCACTGTCTTCTTTTTTCTTCTGCTCATCTCCCTTCTCCTTTGGCACAAGCTCTACATCTTCTTCCTGCATCATCTCCTCAACTGCTTCTGTAATGGTCCTCTCTTCATCAGTCTCCTCAACAACTATCCCACTGGCGGCCCTCTCTATGTTGTTCTTTGCACTCACTTGCTCCTTCAAGTGATTGATTCTACATTGTATCTCTCACGGCTCTGGCGTCAACTTTATATCCCCATTTCTGCATGGCAGACGCCACCTGCTGCCATGCTTTCAACCATTCTGATGTTTTGTATTTGAATTGGTACGGCTTCACAAGGATGACTTCACCAATCAGGTGACTTATGCTGGTGCTGTCCCAGCACATGCTGCAGTACAAGAAAAGACAAGGTAGAAAAAAAATTAAAAAGCTTCATTTGCACTTGCAAGAGGAAATGACCATGAACCGGTGCCAAGGAAATAAAGAGAGCATCTCGCAGGTCGATGTTGCGCTTCTGACTGACAGTGAGAAAGCTGGTGAAGAAGGTTCTGTCTGCTTGACAGCATCTTTGACATCCCTCTTCTCACCACGACCCTGTGGTACGTTGTAGTTTCCCATTACTTGACTTAATGAGTGGTTGGAAGTATTTTTCAGTTGCTTGGCACACCACAACACTGTCTGATGGTCTCTGCAGTTCACCATGATTTGTTGCGTGTATGAAGTCATGTGCATGGCCATCTGGGGAGGAGAGAGACTCTTACTAACACTTCTTGCAATCCATACTTTGTCTCATACATCAACAATGTACCCACTAAGGTACTTAACTGCAGCATCCTTAAAATCTGACAAGGTCTCAACATTTGGCAGGTCTGCATAGTTATGGTCACTTTGAATCGGTTGCTGAGCCACAAGATCATGTTTGTGGGAAACAGAGACAGACGGAGAACTATATTACTATTCTGGTCATTCAAAGGCAAGATGACCGTCTCATCTCTCACAATACAGTTTCCGGTTCCATGCTTGATGTTATGTCTCAAAAGCAATCTCTTGTATGCAGCCTTAAATTAAATTGCCTTGCAGTTGGATTGTTGTTGAATCCTCTGCGTGCACGCACTGCAGGAAAGAAAAGTTCGAGGTGATCATGAGAAAGCTTATATGTCAAGAGATATTGCAGTGGGGCTGATGAATTGCAAACAAGATCCTCAAACAAGGTCATGGTAATGCGAATGCTGGCAAGAAATCCAACAAAACCTGTCTTTCTTGGTCCGTGGTGCATTGATCTACCTGATGCATCCATTAGCCCAAGCAGGAAATTCTCAGCATTTTGCAGTCGTTTTCGCGTTTCCTCTTGATTACAGACTTTCAGTGGAGCTTTTAGTCCCTTTCCTTGTGGATTTCTGCTGGTCAGGGCGTCAAATGCACTGTCCACATAGCGAAGAAATTCAACTGCTGCGCTACAGCCTTTAAATTGTGATAGTTTCAGATTCTCTTCACAGTACTGAGGTGCATCTGCCACGCTTGAGCTGAACACTTGTGCAGCTAAATTCACCTTCATTTTCTGCGACTTTCATTCCACATGGGCATTTTTTAGTTTGTTTCCCAACCTCAGACCCTCTGAACTTTGCAGTTTGTTAAGCTCTTCAATGTGCTGCCACCTTATGCAGGGACCGTCTGGGGTCTGGAAGATTCCACCATCAGCAAATGCATTATGCAGTAGCTTCAACATGTGGCACACATCTAGAACCACATGTACTTGTTAGGATGAGTCAGAGGGGTGGGGGAATGATGGATCCATGCAATGTATGCTCAAATTGGCTCCTAACTCCTTAATCATTGCAAAATGGCATGATGGCCCATCACATGTCAAAGATACTGCACGAACTCAAACATTGCTTAAGCGGATAAGGCATTCCTTGACCAAGTTGGCTCTTTCTGTGCCTGTCAGTCCGTCAATTAGGAAATAACCCAAGGGAATCTTACACGAATCGTTTACGGCAACTGCCATCAAGACTAAGGCATCTTTGTTGGTCTGTTGTTAGAATCACCTTCTCCCTGCTGATCAAATGTGACATCAAATGCATGCAAGTCGATGTCTTCTCAGCTTTCTTTTGCATTCTTCCTGCAAAATTTGTCTTCCACAGGTGAACGGAACCTGCACCCACGATTTCAGGTTTTTGGTTTCACACTCTCGGCACACTTTCCAGTCTCTCTTTTCGCAAACCCTGTTGACTCGCACGTCAACTTCGTCCACATATCTTCTGCCGTCTAATTTTTGTTCTTCTTTTGCTTAAGTACAAAAATTACAAAATAGAGCTCTCGGGCTCATATTATAATTTGTTTGATATTTTGAAAATGTATAATCTTTCTGATAGGAGAAATAAAGCAAATTTTGCATATGGTGTGTGTGATTGCATATGATATGATGCCAGGAGAATTTTTAAAACGTTTGTATTAAAAAAATCTTATAATGGTTTATGAAATCTTGATTATGAAACTTGTTAGGCTCCACATTACCCCGACAGAGATATTCATCTAGATAGGATGTGAATAAGGCCTTTGATTTACTGTGCTGCTGCTGAAGCTTACATTTGGCATGCATCCATCTTCCTTCTATGGTATTTGTATGAAACCAGCCTTGACTGGATCTATGAAGTTAAGATCATGCACGACCACGTCATGCATGAACACACCGTTCTGCAGTTTGTCATATTTCGGTATGCTGTCCAGCCATCAGTGATGATATGTGTGTCAGGCATTAACCACTCTTCCAGGATCGGCTCAAGGGTAGCCCTGTCCCTCTACACCTCAAGAGAGTTGTTCAACATACGTCCTTGCAATCCAAGTTTCAGTAGCCAAGAGAAAGATGTGATGGCCTAGATACACAACTTCTTGTTGTTGTGGTTGTTAATTTAAGAGGCATGTCATTCACATTTGAGTATTTGTTCCTTCATCTTCATAAAATCAGTATGTAACACAGAGAAGCAGTAACTAAAAAAATCATTAAATTACTTAATAACTAAATAATGCGCGGGACACAGTCTACTCTTATATGGTCGGGGCAGATATGGTCGGGGCAGATAAGACCCAGTGCATGATGGTGACAAAATCTGGTCAGCCTTGCTCGTACAATAAGCAGGCTTCTCAGTTGCACATGACTGACCTAGACCGCTCATTTGTCACACGTGGGGCGCTCTACTCAACATGATATACAGAGCAGTCTCCCCCTAGTCTTCTTCGTCGTTGTTGTTGTTGTGTTTGAGGCGCGTCATTCACATTTGCGTCTTCATCTGCGTAATCTCATTCTTTTGCATAAAATAAATTTCTCAGAAAATGAACTAAATACTTCGCAATTATTTTTAGGCACGGGGATCTGTCTGCAGTCATGCGTTTAGGGCAGACAAGTCCTGGTGCATGCTAGTGACAAACTCTGGTTAGCCCGGCTTGTTACATTGAGCAGGCTTTTCAGTCGCGCACACTGACCTAGACCCCTCATTTGTCGCACTCGGGGTGCTCTGCCCAATGCTTATGGTACACAAGCAGACTCCCAAATGCAATATGTAAACATCAAAACAAATTACTTCATATTTACGTTTCAATAAATAAACAAATAATTTACAAATAATTCTTCTTTAGCTTAAGTACAAAAATTACAAAATAGAGCTCTCGGGCTTATATCATAATTTGTTTGATATTATGAAAATGTATAATCTTTCTGATAGGAGAAATAAAGCAAATTTTGCATATGGTGTGTATGATTGCATATGATATGATGCCAGGAGAATTTTTTAAACGTTTGTATAAAAAAATCTTATAATGGTATATGAAATTGAACTTGTTTGGCTCCACATTACCCCGACAGAGATATTCATCTAGATGGGATGTGAATAAGGCCTTTGATTTACCGTGCTGCTGCTGAAGCTTACATTTGGCATGCATCCATCTTCCTTCTATGTTTTTTGTATGAAACCAGCCTCGACTGGATCTATGAAGTTATGATCATGCACGACCACGTCATGCATGAACACACCGTTCTGCAGTTTGTCAGATTTCGGTATGCTGCCCAGCCATCAGTGATGATATGTGTGTCAGGCATTAACCGCTCTTCCAGGATCAGCTCAAGGGTAGCCCTGTCCCTGTACACCTCAAGAGAGTTGTTCAACATACGTCCTTGCAACCCAAGTTTCAGTAGCCAAGAGAAAGATGTGATGGCCTAGATACACAACTTGTTGTTGTTGTGGTTGTTGATTTAAAGGCATGTCATTCATATTTGAGTATTTGTGCCTTCATCTTCATAAAATCAGTACTTAACACAAAGAAGCAATAACTAAAAAAAATCAGTAAATTACTTAATAACTAAATAATGCGCGGGACGCAGTCTGCTCTTATATGGTCGGGCAGATAAGACCCAGTGCATGATGGTGACAAAATCTGGTCAGCCTTGCTCGTACAATAAGCAGGCTTCTCAGTTGCACATGACTGACCTAGACCGCTCATTTGTCACACGTCACGTGGGGCGCTCTACTCAACACGGTATACAGAGCAGTCTACCCCTAATCTTCTTCTTCTTCGTTGTTGTTGTTGTGTTTGAGGCGCGTCATTCACATTTGCCTCTTCATCTGGGTAATATCATTCTTTTGCATAAAATAAATTTCTCAGAAAATGAACTAAATACTTTGCAATTATTTTTAGGCATGGGGATCTGTCTGCTGTCATGCTGTTAGGGCAGGAAAGTCCTGGTGCATGCTGGTGACAAACTCTGGTCAGCCCGGCTTGTTACATTGAGCAGGCTTTTCAGTTGCGGACACTGACCTAGACCCCTCATTTGTCGCACTCAGGGTGCTCTGCCCAATGCATATGGTACACAAGCAGACTCCCGAATGCGATATGTAAACATCAAAACAAATTACTTCATATTTACGTTTCAATAAATAAACATATAATTTACAAATAATTCTAATTTTACATTATGTACGTGTAATACGCAAACATCCGGTTGTGCAATGTGCAAGTCTAAATTGGACAAAAACTCGAATACATAAGTACTAGTAAATCTGTCAGGCTTAGGTCTTTTGGAAAATCTTCTGGTTCTCTTCACATATGATATTAATGCCTCTAAATGGTTTTCATTTTCTGTGGATAATTTTTCTGTGCAAGATCCCCAAGTCTTCCCCCCCCCCCCCAGTCACCCTATGATATTAGATTTAACCTTGCCCTGCAACAGTAGAACCGAGTGTGGGTCACTGCATTCAAAGCTGTAGTCTCCTCATCAGTTTTTATTCTTATTCGTGATAGGTGTTTTGGGGGATTGGAGGGCAATAGGATCCATGGTGGCTGAGAAAGTTCACTGAAAAATATGACAGCTAGTGTGCTATATGCAGCAAAGTTGACCTTGATACATACAATGTATACATGTGTGTTTTGGTACTCTCATGCAATGAACTTTATTTGCGCATGTGTGCACAAACCATTTCTACCATTTTCGACACATGCTTCTGTGAAGTAAACAGCATTAGTGCCCTCTTTGTAAAATTCTTAGGGAAGTGTGTGTCATTGTAAGTCCAGTGAGTGATGGTGCCCGCTTCCCAAATGATGGCGTGCCCACTTTTTGTGTGTTTTTTTTTTTTTTTTTTGCGTTTTGCGCCCATATCCCACTCCGTGTTCTCTCTCCCTCCCTGCTTTTTTTTTTCTCTTTGTCATTCTATTTTTGAGTGATTTGGTAATCAGGTAATTAATTAGACTGATGACATTTAGCATTTTCTGAGTGTATTTGGCTTTTGTTGGATGTACTCCCTTTGTGCATGCATGAAAAGTGGGTAATGATATTACTGAGAAATTCTCACTGTTCTCACTTCCTATGAGGACATTCATTTCTACAAGGGCTATTGCAATTGTGCATACAGTGTCAGACAATTTGTCTTTCAAGGGATTACCACACTTTATGTTTATTGTAGGGATGTCCTACCAAGAAAAACATTCTATGTCATAGGAATTGTGTTTCAGTACTATTTTTCTGTGTGCTCTGATACTATAAACATGTCAAGAAAAAAAAAATAGAGTGTGAACCTCAAATCCGTTTGTTCAATAATAGTGTTAGACTTGCTATATTCCAGTAGTGATATGATCAACGATTTAGCCTGCAAATATTGTTACCATCTAGAATAATTATGTGCCTTGGTGTGCCAGTGTCAAGTCTCATCAGCAAAATATGGGAGTCTCTGACACTAGTGAGAATTCATTCAATAACTTCACAAAATCTATGCTAATTCGAGATAAAACTGCAGAATTCCCATTAAACTGTGTTCTCCATTAATGTGTATCAGTGTGCTATATGGAGATGTGTTTTCCTTGATCATTGTATACATTACGTGAATGTTGACTTCAGAATGCAATAAAGAGATATTATATTTTGTGAAATGTTTCATCTTGTAGGTGTCATTTGATGAATATGATCATTGTCCCTTTATATCTTATTCATATGCACAAACGGGCATATCAGTCGGGACAAAGTTTGTAGAAAGCACATTGAAAAGAATGTACAATTCTGTGAGTGAGCTTTGATATGTATCAAAATATAGAAGCAAGATATGGCATAAAAGATTGTCATGCTGAGGATATATGAAAGTGGATGTGTGCAATAGTGTGTGTCTCTGTGTGTGCATGTGTGTGCTTGTACTAAATCTAGCAGGATTAGTTCAAGCAAGATCTCATCTCTGAAAAATTGTAGTAGTCTCCTAAAATTATCCCACACAAGTGATCAAATGCTTGACTGTGAATGGCATGTTTGATATAGTCAGTCAAAATCTGATCAGCTTTCCCTGAATCAGATCATTTCCCCCATTAGTACAAAGATGAGTTCAACTTTTAAGTATGAATTAGTGGTGTAAATTTGTCTGAGAAATATGTTTCAACATGCAACACTTGCATAACATCCACAAAACGAAAGAAAAAAAGATACTTCAAGTCATTGAAAGAGAGGGTTCAGATTTTATTGCCCAAGTAAAGATTGTGCAGCAATGAACATTTGATGAGATAGTCATTGAATGAAAAAAAAATGTCATCACCAACTTAATGAGCACAAGATGCAGACATAAATGCATTCAAGTACAGTATACTAACACTGTACAGTTTCTTTGCCAGGACTGCCATATGCGAGAGGGGACCTGCTGCGAGATTTTACATTTCGGAAAAGCCTTGAACGGCCATGTGAATTGTGTGGGAGTGTGTGTATATATGTGTCTATGTATCCATACAACTGTCTGTCTGTCTTGGGAGCTGAGCACAAACCATATGCAATAATATCTATGAAGTGCATAATGTATAAGTATTAAAATAATAATAATAATAATAATAATAAAGTAATAATAATAATTGTGATGTTGGAATGAATCAGTCATAGGAAAACACACATGAGTGACATACCATGTATCGCCAACATGAAGAGCTGTATCTTGTACACACTTTAGGCCCATTTCATATGGGAAGGGAAATGAAAATTCATCCATGAATACCTTTAGGACCATCAACACTGATTATGGACCTTTTTGTTTGTTATTTAATGGTACTAGGAGAGATGGGAGGGGGTCATGATTTTGTGTAAATTTTTGAGACAACATAAAATGCATTAAATTTTATAGAAATGACAACACGTACTGTAAGAAATGGAATTTTATATGGTCATAATTTCGTGAAGTCCTAGTCAATCATACCGGGAAAAAAAAAAATATACAAAATTTCAGCAGAGGAGCACATACATAAACAGCCATTTCATAAGTTGACAAAAATCAAGAATTCTCAATAATAGCCTTAGCTGCTCAATAGACAATGGTTTGGTGTACAGACATTTCATGTATGCAAATTTGTGATGCTATCTTTCAGAATTTATTGACTCATCACGTAAAACAAACATACTGAACCAGCCTGTAGTCTCGATGAATACAGGAGCACTTGAATCCCTGATTGAAAATTTGAAAGCCCTCTGCAGTGTAAAAGTTCCACGATACAGCTCAAACACGCAAAAGTGGACATTGAAGATCCACAATTTTTGAACCTGCTACAATTTTGTAGCTTCACTGATTGCAATCAGTAAGTATGTGTACCTGATGAAGGATGAAACAGTATCTTCCCACATCACTGTACAATGCAAATAGTTTCTCTTACAAATTGTCACTATTGTAATAAAAGAACAATATTTACACTATATACAATGTACAATGCATTACATGCAAACTTATGAATTTCATATATACAATGAACATATAGGCACATATTAAAATACACATGATAGAAGAATGGAGTGTAGGGGCTAGACAAGGTTGTAGTCGATTTCCCAACAGCTTAACACAATTAATATTAAAGCTTCTAAAAATTTCAGCTGCGCTATAAATTGACTTTCTGTACACATATAACTACAATTCTGCACATGCTGATGCCACTTCATTGGTCCAACACAGTCGACTCGCTGACTGCACCTTAATCTGGTATAAAAATCTGTATCATAAATAACAGTACAGCACACTTGCAACAACAATCACGGATGTTACTTTATTTTTTTGCAGGTTGAAAATTACAATCTTATGTGAAAGAAACAATAGTTTTACATCTAAAAACTGAACACATTTTCAAGTATATTTTATCAGCATAGAGTCATTGAGTTATGCTTTCATTTTCCAAATACATTGTAGAGTATGATTTTATTCATGTTTAATTCACATTGAAGTATATATATTTTTGAAGATTTTTACATCAGATTTGGTTTGAGCAAAAGAATGGATTATTGAAAAAAAAAAATCCTGTCAAGACTACTGTGTCTCACGTTTATCAATTTACATGCAAAGGTCAGTTTTTATGGTTGACATGACGGAAAACTTATTTTACATATTCTAGACAAAGGAACTGATTTTTATAGCTATAGGTAGTATTAGCATGAAGTCAATCTCTATTGGTGCTAGAAATTAGATCTTTGGTCCATGACATTTGCACAATGCATTCACTATTTCATCCCCAGCACTGAGATTGCCTAATCATACTGATCATACTTTGGTGTCCATTATTATTATTTTTTTTTTCAAGCCACATTTAGCATAGTACTGCAAATTTTCATGAAGTTGGACCAAGAAATGCCCTGGAATTGAAAGTATTTTGGGACAGATATTCACAGAATGGATACGACTAAGGCACTCATTCACAGTCTCAAATATGTAGCAGTAACTTTGGAGTTGACTAACCATCATCAATTTCTTAACAAACTGTAATATGTCACAGATCTGAGGGAAATTTTACAATGCAAATGTGCTATCGGCAAATGGCAAGATAGATAAAAAGAAATACATTTAATCTCAGCTTTGATGATCTCAGAATCTCAGATGAAAGGAAGATTAGGTATGCTTTTCACCATGAAGATAATGTTTTGTCAATGAAAAATAAAAACATCACGGACGGGTATGTCAGTTGAAAAAAGAAAAGTATTCAGGAAGAATCAATGGCAAATATTTTCATCTGGAATGGTTAATTTTCGGACTGGAGTTCATAGCTGACGTCAAGTTCATCTGTAAAGTTTGTTTCTTTTGAAAAAAAAAGTTTCTGCAATGTACATATATTTTGGACGGATGATCAATTATCAAATCAATGCTCATTTTTTCTGAGCATATGTTCTTGCACAGCTTCATAACAGTGAAAATTCGAACACATTACAAATTTCAGCCAAACACTGCTGTATGATGGTCAAAAACAAATTTTTCTATGAAATCTAACAAAAAAAAAAAATGTAATTCATCCCCCGCAATACATCATTATACCCCCATAATTCCCTCTAATCATGTGGTCAATTACTTTGAAGCTTGCAAAGGAATGTAATTTTCAAAGGGAAAGTTATCATGCTATATGGCTCGATAGGCCATGATGATGTCAACTCTGAGATTTGTACATTGTATCTCGACAGGACATTTTTCTTTGAAATACTCAATGACATTTGACCTCATACATGTGTAACATTTCAGAATTTATTACACGCTTTTACACAGCACTTGAATGAAGACCTCGTACCAGGTGAGAAACAAGTTCCTAAATAAATCAACAATGACTTTCAATGGTCACATGTGGCGAGTTTTATATGCCTATCAAAGTCGACTATCTAATACATGTACTGTTATCACTCTGCAGCGGAGGGTATTTCATTTTGCACATGTGCCTTTTAAGTGTTGTGCCCTTTCTCGTGTTGCTAAATGTCTCAGAGTATAAACCAGACTGATAAAAATATTATGTCTGACAGTATCATTGTGCAGGCACTAATTATGCTACATTAATCTTGGCACAAGTCCAATAAGTTATAACATATATATTGTGAGTGCAAAAGCTTATCAAACATGATTTTCAATGAGTCATTGCACACAAAAGTAGATAGTTCATACCCGTATGAAGATCAACCACGTTACTGAATGAAGGAAATGAGTGACAAATTTCTGTTTAGAGACATGAAGAAATGAAAAAAAAAAGAAAAATGTGTTGCTCAAAAAGATTTCTGAATCAAAATCATGCCTGATAAATATCATTGTGTTATTGGAAATTAATAAACAGAATTCTGAATAACAGTCCATAGTTGCTTTTCTTCTGACAGAAATGATACTTCATCTCACTGGAAAAAAAAAAAAACAAACAAACAAAAAACAAACTAGAAATGTCGCTTTGGCGACTGGTATGCCTCCGCCATAATGCATGATTTTCCCAATAGGTCTAGATAGTACATGTGGACACTGTGTGATTACATTTTCACAAAATTGGCAAAATATTGGAATGACAAGTTTGTCACAAATGTGTTGAATATTCACCTTCCTTGACGTAGGTTTAATTGGATGAATAGGAGAGCATGTATCTAGGGATTTAAGGATTTTAACTTGACTTTGAACCATTCATACATTTAGGCATTGAGTAATTTTCAAGGTACAGGTGTGGAGAAAAAGTGCAATTTCTGAATTGAATAGTAAATTGTTACCATTTTCATCTGGCCCTTGACCCTAAAATTCATGAGATAATTACTTTCAGGTAGAACATGCATAATATGTACTAAGTTTCAAGGTAACTTGAGCCACTTCCGAGATATGGAGGAAAAAGTTAGTTCAGCACTTTCAATTGATTTTTGACCTTTTGACCTTTGAGGCAAAAAGAGAAAAAAAAAACTTTCCAGAGAATTTCTATTAGGTTACACACGCATACACCAAGTGTAAAAAAATAACCCTGCTGGCATTGCATAAATATGAGGGTATTAGTAAAATTTTGAAGTCTTGCACTTGACCTTTGACCCCTGACCTTTGACCCCATGAACCCTTCATTCTCTAGATAATCACTTCCAGTCAGTACATGTATATACTATGTTCCATGAAGATACCTTGAACAATTTTCCAAGGTACAGAGAAAAAACAGAAGTTTTAATATTTCTACTTGACCTTTTGACCTTTGACCTCATGACCCAAACTTTCACCAGAGAATCTTAATTGGGTAATACATGTATACACTAAGTTCAAAGAAAATATCTTCAGGCATTCAATAGATATGGTGGAAATAGTGAAATTTTATGTATTTGACCCTGACCTTTTGACCTTTGACCTTTGACCTTATGACCCAACCTTTCACCAGAGAATCTTAATTGGGTAATACATGTATACACTAAGTTTCAAGAAAATATCTTCAGGCATTCAATAGATATGGTGGAAATAGTGAAATTTTATGTATTTGACCCTGACCTTTTGACCTTTGACCTTTGACCTCATGACCCAAACTTTCACCAGAGAATCTTAATTGGGTAATACATGTATACACTAAGTTTCAAGAAAATATCTTCAGGCATTCAATAGATATGGTGGAAATATTGAAATTTTATGTATTTGACCTTGACCTTTTGACCTTTGACCTTGAGCATGTGCACCCAAAAGTTGATAGGCACAACTTCACCCCCTAATACACATACATGCCAAGTTTCATTAGGATACCTCAACAGGTTTCGATAGTTACCTTGTCCACAAAATTCATTACGGACGGACGGAAGGACGGACGGACGGAAGGACGGACGGACGGAAGGACGGACGGACGGACGGACGGACGGACGGACAACCCGAAAACATAATGCCTCCGGCACCACTTCGTGGCGGAGGCATAAAAACAAACCCACAATTCATTCATGTCATCCTGTACCATTATAAAAGCTATTCCAGTACAAACATTACTTCAACAACATGGCAATAGTACTGCGGCATGGCAGCTTACTGTTGCTGTTTAATCTTTTCACACTCATTAGAAAATTGTTCATTGAAACTTTAACTCTCTTCTAGGATGTAACCTTTTCATTCTGACTGCCTTTCTCCTCGTTTTCTCCTTCTTGCAATTTTCCTTCCTGCTCCGCCTTCTCCTTCTCCTCGGCTTCCTTCTTCCGCCGGATTTTCTCCTCCCACATCTTCTGCTCCTTGCGTTCCTGCATCGAGTTGAAGACGAGCTCTAGGGACTTTTGGAGTTGGATGTCCTTCACGGCATCAGTCCCTGGGAATAAACGGACATTTGCGAACAAAAAGAGAACAACATTTTGTGAGGTTTGTCACAGATAGATATTAAAAACATCTGAGGTAAATCATGCAAACATTTTGAAGTTGTGTGACAGTTTTTGCAACTTCTGATCTGCCACAAACAATAGAGGGGATGCTACAAGTAAACCTACAGGGAAAAGTTGCACTTCATTTTCCATACAGGCTGAATAACCTTTGAAATGAATGAGGATCATTCCAGAATTGGATCTTTCCTGAATTCATCGACAACGGCATTTTTAGCCACACAATCTGTATTGAAAAAATCGAGCCCTTGTTATTCATGATCAGTAAGTTCACTAAAAGTACGCTCTCATGTAGGGTTACTTTCGCAAAGAAATAAATGAATAATTTTAATATAAATACAAGGAGTCAGACAGAAGCGACAGAAAATTAAAAGCTGGATACTAAGAAATTTGTGCAATGTGGCACCTCTTGCAAATCTACTCAAAGAACACTTCCAGTCATATGAATGACCACAGTCACTTGAATAGACAACGAGAGAATGGTAAAGTCCCTCCTCTATGGACATATTGAGTAACAGCTGCCCTGGGATGTCAAAGGTTAAAGAACTTACCTAGCATCTTCCTAGCCTCCTCTCCGTCCACCAGGGGGTTCAGCCAGGTGGACTTGCGGACTTCCTTGGGATGCAGCCCAGAGCCCCGGGGCACATAGATCATGAAGACGATCTCAGACACCTCTCTCTCTTTCAGCATCAGGTTTGGTTTGTTGAAGTCCTCTGTAGACATTCACACAAAAATGCAGTATTCATAACACCAGTAGGCCACTACACACACCAAACTTTGACATCAAGCTTTGATATGTTCTCTATGTACCTACGTTAGCTCATATGTTTTCCCATTTTTTTTCTTCATATTTTCGCCTTTTTCCTTCAGTGGTTTCTCTGTCTTACATCTACACTTTGGCAATAATTGCTCATGTTCACATGCATTTTGTACACATAATGAATCGGAAATAAAAATTGAATTGAATTGACTCTGTAACGTGCAAAAACTCTTTCATGTGCCAGTAAGAAACAAGTCCACTGAATCCATAAGAAGCAAAAATTAAAGAAGCAGCTGGCACTACAGATTGCACATTAATTAACTGTGGCCTATTAAATGATGTGGCCAATGCATGATTTACTCATCACAGAGATTCTGACCATCTATCCCTCCTCCTTTTTTCTTTTTCTTCTTGTCCCTTTTCTTCTTTAGATTATTGTTAGGTGTTACATTGTACTTTCATAATTACTACAAGTACCATTTCTTGATACTAGAACTGCTTTTACTGATAGTTACAATGATTAGCAATATCAATGTTACACTAGTATGATGATGTGATGATAACACATTACTAAACATCAGTAACAGTATCTGAATGTGTTTTTAACTGAATTTCTCAAATCACCATCATCAGTATTCTTTGATGGCATTACATTGTATATGCACAAATTGTAAATTGGCAGTTCATTCTACCATAACACCCAATGACTGGCCACCACCCTCTCCTTGACCAAACTCACTCTTGGTGGCTCCAAGGATGGAGTTGTTGATCTCCTTCTTGGAAGGGAAGTGGTCGCACTCCTTGAAGTAGGCCGGTAGATCCTTGGCCTCCATCTCTGTTTCAGGGTGGATCCTCTTGGCAAAGACGTACTCATAGACTGAAAGAAAGGAAAGCATTTCATTGCTCTCATTTGTTATACACCATGCTCTTCAGCTTACGTCTGACAAGACATGTCATGAAACGTCATTGATCTTTTACAGTATCTGCACAAAAAATGTACTGTCAAGCAAGATATTTTTGCAGCGTGAATTTTTTTGCAAATTGGAGCCGACGACTCTTTCCCCTGCATGAAACATTCGCCAAATGCTACTGGCATTCGAATGCATATAGTGTCAACAAGAACTCTTGCATCCATTTTAATTTCCAGAATCTTGGCTCAAGCAAAATTCACAAAATTAGAATGCATGCATGTTTTTCTACTTTTGCAGTAGTCAACAGGAAAATAAGATGTAAACGAAGTACCAGCTGAGTACAAAAAGCCTCATTTCTGACAGTGCAGGACCAATTTTCATTCACACAGCTCACAAGATAGTGCTACTATATCTGAAACGACTTTCTGGAAGAAATAAAATCTTGCATTTATCAATATTCTTCTTTACTGCACACACAACAACTTTCATTCAACCAATGGTAACATGTAAAATCCTCCAGTTAAGCAAATAGGAGATTTTGCCAACTTGTTGTTTGTTACTACCTGTTGTCAGAAGCTCAATGCTGGAAGTGATTGCCTGAATTTTCTTGCTAAAAATATTGTCACAGATCTTTACGACAGTTGTTTTACAATCACTTGCATCTACAGTTTCTGTAAATGAAATTGGTACTAAAAATCTGAAATGGCGTGTGCACCTGGATTTTGCCATGCATGGAGGTGCACAGTTGATTGAAGCAATGCAACAATTGATATGGTTTCTTGCTGACAAAGGGCACTGCTGTTGCTTCCCTTTAAGTGGCTTTAAGTAATTGCATTCCACAGCAGTTCAGCTGGAAGTTTAACATTTAAATTCCTATGGGAAGAGCTGTCATATTGTGAATGGACTGAAGTCAGTACAACAAGTTTACAGTTGATGAATCTCTCTTACACTTCTTTTTATCCATGAACTCATCCATCTCCCAGAGGTCGAGGTGAATCTTGGGTTTGCCCACACCATGCCACCTTGCTATCTTCTTCATTAGTGTGTAGTAGTACTTGATGAAGGACTTGAAGGATCCAGCATGGATGCGGCTCTACAGATATCAATGGTTTGGACGAAATCACATGTAGAGTTTCATGATGAAAGAATTAAAGTGCACATATTGACATCATATGTTGCTAACTTGAAAAAAAAAAGTTACCAAAGTTTATTTACTATTAAACAGTAATACACACAAAATTTAGATCTTTATCAATCCTACCAAAACTTTGATTTTGATGAATAGTATTTATCTGAATTTATGCATTCTTTTCTGAATATTTAATGCATGCTAACAATTTTGGGCTAATTCTAGATGTATGATCACACAATTTGCAATCAGCAGCAATCAAAGCTGATGGTCCTGCAAGCTGATCTATATTTACACAAGACTGTGTAAATGTCTTAAAACTATTTCTTCCACACAAACTCACAGATGCAGTGCATCATTGACGATATTTCCACCAAATACTTGCTATTACTCAAGATGATCTAATCTATTGACTGCTTTCTCCAACATCTACAGTTGCATCACTCTTAAGCCTATATTCATCATATCTCCTACTGCCATCAAAAAACTACATAATTTTCCTTTTTCTTTTGAAAAAAAAACCAAACCACCACTCACCTTTTCCTTCACCTTTGCCAGCATTCTCCTCACAATCATCCCTCTGACAAACCTGCAAAAATAAAGTACAAGCTTGATTTTAATCATCATGTGATAAAAACATGGCTGATATTTCTGGTAGCTTGCCATTTTCATATTCAAACATTCTATTGGCAGGTTCCCGGTATGGCACCAGCCTGTGTATTTTTCACTCTGAATATGCAGTCCTTTAAGTATCCTGAAATTAACATTATGCATTCCTGAATGTACATTTCATCATTAAAAGACAGGCTAAGAGAATGTGTGCATTCATTGTACATTATAGTTCATCACAGAATAAGTTCTTACCTCTGAATGCTGATTGCAGCCCTCTTCATTTCTGCCTTGGAAACACCTCTGGTCTGAGCATTGAACAATCTGGAAAAATTCAATAAGTAAATTCTCATAAGCTAATCATAATTATACAAGTATCTTATTGTAACAAATAAAGACAGAATAAACTGACCAGAAAGAATATAAATTATTAGTGGAAAAGTGAGCAAAGAAAATGGGATTCCATCGGGAGTCGAACCCGAGACCTCCGGATTGCTAGTATCTTATTGTATCTATATGATAACGTCAACATTTCTTATTTGTACTTTTTCTACAACTGAGACAATAGCAATTAAATTCCTAATTTGCACTTACACAACAAGTGAAAAAATATCAAATAAAACACATGATCATATGAGTTTTACATAACAATGGAGGGAAAAGCAATGCCTGGTACTTGTAACATTCTAGCCATTGTAAATTATTGTGATTGTCCTTAATACCAACATCTTAACACAGCTTTGATTTGATTTTTTTTTTTTTTTTGTCATAAACATGATTTTCTGTCAAAGGTGAATATGATAATGAACAAATAGGCCTTACCAAAGGCAGGTTAAGTTTCATATGTGCAAAGGGATATAGAGGAGATAAAGGGGAGAGTCTTGAATGATACATACTCATGGATGTCTACGCTGGGACCAATTCTCTTCAGTAGGGCCATCTGTCTTCTGTGCTCAGCTGCTTGCCTGTGGAGCAATAATGATTAGAACCAAGCAGACTTAATAAAGAGTAGGAACAAAAACCAGCAGAGGGAGGCAGTTGCATAAAGAAGTTTGTGCATACATGTTAAAAAGACACATGTCGAATGTCAACATCTACTCTACCCATAAACTGCACATAAAGACTTTACTGTATACACACAATTAGATATCTAAAGTAGAGCTGATCTCAAGGTCAAATGAATCTCTTATGTGTATCCAACAAAAGCAATTTGAATATTTTGATCCATAATATCTGCCACTTTTATGATCATATCACCACACTACTTAAGTCACAGATTATAAGACAGCATCGCAATGCTTATCATGTGATCATAACTTGTTAATTGATTGATGATGAAACTATTGCTGCAATTTACCAAATGCCAATTAAATGAATGTAATCCAAGTTTCCAGTATCCAGTTTACATGATGAAAAATGATTGTATACAAGGTAGTTTTAATGCATCAGTTTTCAGCTTAATAGCTAGGCCAGAAATGATAGAAATGCTTGAGCATAGTCCCTAAAGGTTAACAAAATACATCACTATCCCATCAGTCCACACAGGAAGTTGCTCATGATATATGCAGATTTTGACCCCTGAACTCACTCTTGGAGCATCATGTTTCGCTTGGCCTGCCGCAGCTTCTCCTTGTTGAGCTTGTCCAGCATGTATTCTTTCTCCCAGTTCTTGAAGGTGACGTCGTCTCGCTTGTACAAGGCAATCTCTCTCTTCCACAGGTGCTCAAGGTACGCTCTGGTGAGATAAAAACATGAAGGAAATTGGCTGGACACTACTCTTCATGGAATCCTAGTTTGTGTGGTATTCATCTTTTCTGCTATGCAGATCCTATTAAAAAAGAACAACAACAGCATGATGCTATTCCATCCAAAATCATGCAGACTCTCTGTAACAGAGGCACAGTGGTACTGACAAATTAAGAAATTTAAAAGACACCGTATGTGTGTTGAGAAGATGGCAGTCTGCTATGATGGAGGAGTGTCATCACCAATGTAGAGATCCCTAGTATTACATTCAACCTGACTCATTTTCAAAACATGACGAGTACCGGTATGATGCAATGTATACTCATTGAGGGCGCACACTGAGCACCAAAACATTATGGAAAGGCATTGTACAGAAAATGACTACTATTATGTGCCATGAACAAACACAGATCAATGCACAAAGAGTGTGAATATGAGGCTTTCATGCAAACAGTTTCTCTTCTCCTAGAAGAAATTGGCAAATCATTTATTAACAATATTAAGCAAGATGTGAAAGGTGGTATTGCATATTAGGTAGAATATAGAGAGGAAGCTTATGCAGGACATTTGAAAAAAGTATTATAGACTGGTGGAGGTACATCACTTTATATATCTAACCATTCATTTTTGAAAAAAAAGTGTAATAGATTGGTGAAGGTACATGTACATCATGGTATATATCTGACCATTCATATTTGAAAAAGTATAATAGATTGGTGGAGGTACGCCATTCATTCATATCTAAGAAAGCGTGATAGATTGGTGGAAGAATATATCATGTCTCACCTCTCTGTTTCAAATGCTTCCCTCTCCCTCTTCTCCTGCCTTGCCTTCTCAGCCTTACTCAGTCTCTTCTTGGTATCTCTGGAAGAAGTCTTGTTGAAGAGTTTCTGGATGTCCACAGATGACTTGGCTTCCTGTTGCTTCTGGTAATACTCATATTCAGCACCCTGAAGAAGTAAAGTTCAGACTCTCTGTTGTCACTGTTTTCCACTTTGTTCCCTCCCCCCCCCCACCATCACATAAACGGCACAATAAAGTAGGTAGAGGTAGCAGAGGGACAATAAAAGGACAAAGTGTACTGTAAAACGAGGAATGTTCATGTGCATTTTAATTTCGTGACTTCCGCAAATACCAAGACTCGCAATATTAAAATGCATGTGAAAGTTCTTGTCTACGCTATATGCATTGAATGTTAGAGGCAACTCGTGAAAATGTCATGCCGTGAAAAAGGCCGTCGGTTCCGATTCCTGAAAATTTCACGCCGCGAAAATATTGTGTTTTACAGTAAGCTTATGGAGCAGTGTAGTGTTACTGCTCTCTCTCCCACAGTCTCTTTCTCACACATAAAACCATGCATACACTCGAGTGTAGCATGCAGAGCAATATAGGGATATTACTGTCTCTTCCAGTCTGTGTATGCAAACACACAGACACACAGACACACAGGCAAGCTTAATAAGCAATTTACTGATATATTTTTCTCTTCCAGTGGCTCCTTCTCTCTTTTTTTTTTTCTCTCAAACACAAACATTCATACACAGATACACACATGAAATATTAATATCACCATTAACCAACCCAAAGTTGTTTGTTATTGAGAGGCAGTGTAAGATTGTGACCAGCAAGTCTTATTAAATTGCACTTGATACTTGTGTTTGATTTATACTCTTTTAAGAATGCAGTGGAATATGCTTGACTGGAACTGACCAAAAGTCAACACTGTGCTGTGATGCTATACTCACAGGATTTGAATGTCCAAACTCAGGTACAGGTCGCCCCTCCCACATCGCACCCTTCTGCCTTCCACTGGGAGATACAGGTCGGCTGAATCGGGGAGATGTTGGTCTGCAACAACAACAACAAAAAATATACGAATTCATCATTCAAATTATCTTCATGTCCTTACCGCACATTGGCAATGAAGAACAATAACAAATATATGAGATCCATCATAAATGAGAATATTGCCACAAAATACTACGAAAGGAGTTCTGATTTCATTGCACACTGAATTTGCACAGTTACTATATTTCACAACCTAATATGTAAAGGCTGTTTCAATGTCATTTACATCCGAAAGTCACTCATGATTAAATCTACAACTGGCATAATCTGGTGTACAAAAACGTTCCTCCCTGTCTGCAAACTGCCATGTGGATTAATACCAGACTAGAAATTCCACACATATTTCCTCATATTTCCACATATTTACTCACATAATTCGAACGAAATATCCACCAGTTTTCCTTTGTAATAAGTTTCATTCTCACCTTGGTGACGTGGGTCTGGAGGGGGACACGCTCAGCCTTGGTGAGGGAGACCGGCCAGACGGCCTCGCCCTTCTAGCTGATGCGGGCCTCACACTCCCACCGGTGTCTGTGGGCAGACCCAGTCTGGGCGTGGGACTAACCCCAGTTCGCTGTCCCGGGGCAGAGCTCGGTCGCCTCCCGGGGACATCCAGCAAGGCGGGATGGTTGGTAGACGGGGCGGTGGTGATGGTGATCGACGGGGAGGCAGCCCCGGAGGAGAAGCCCGTGGCATCGCCGCTGCGAGAAAAGTCAAGCTCGCTGTCTGGGGTGCAGATGGATGTGCCCGCTCCATCATCATCAATGATGCCCAAATCGTCATAGTTATCGGTGATTGCAGAAACCTGCGTATAAGAGGAATGAAGGCAAGTTAGTCACAAACTCATTACTTCAGGTTCCCCTGTTATACTGAAGTTTGAATGTCAACAAAACATCTTCACTGAAGCAACAGTATTTTTTCAGTTTCAACACCTATTATGTGAAAACCTTGTTCAATTTTGGTACATTGTTCCTACTTATGTTTGGTTGGAATTTGTTCCCTGGCAAACTGTGATCAAAGATGTAAAAATCATGCCTAGTCAGGGGAAGCTATGACTATTAGGATGTCAGGGACTTATCCTGGGGGCATCCAGACATTTGTCCGGTGCATTCATAATTCCATAAAACTTGCATTTTTAATCAGTGGTTTACTTGCCTAATGTTGCATGCACTGGAAAATGTGGTTACCCAAGTTTCTCTCCCTGCATAATGCTGCCTGTCAATAATGAGATTATAAACATTCTAGCCTAAAGAAACAGAGTGAAGATTACAATTATTCATAAGATGTAATGTAAATGTTTGTGTTAAATATCTAACCAAGAAACAGATACATCAATATAGCCTCAATATATACGTGAACAATATCATATACCCAGGTACATGTTGCATGTCCAATGCCGGAATATACAAGCATTCATGAATGTTGGTGCCACAGAGTGTAAAGTGTTAGAAAGCACTGCAAGCCATTAAGTTGTAGCAATAATACTTAAAAGGGTGTATAAAGTGCTAGCCATTCTGTGCTCTTCAAAGTCCCATAAAATGCAGGGGAAAAAAAGACTTTATCATGATCAGGGTGACAGGATTAGGCCTATTACCTCTGCATCTTCTGAAGTAATGGTTAGTCTGCTCTCTGACATGAGTCCAGGGCTGCTGTGTCCACTTGCATCGGCGTCACCAACAGCAACAGATTCCACCTTCATTGAGAAGTCAGCATCTCCTCTGCTCGATGCTGAACCTTGCCGAGATGACCCTTTTGAGCGGGCAGATTTTGGTCTTGTTGGGGGAGATGGCGAAGGACTTGGGGTCCGACTACCAGCTCTTGACCCTGGAGGTAAGAAAGAAATGATATGATGATTGTATGAGAATATATATACAAATCTTTCAGCGTATTGACATACGAGTGCCTGATGTAAGCGAAGGTTTTTTTAATGCAGATACAACCTCAGCAGCATGGACAATTTCACTTTACATCCTCCAATAGGACAGGAAATCAAGTTGCATATATTGAAAAACAGCCTGCAGTGATTAAACTTTTGTTTCATGAATGGGACACTCTCCAAGACAGCTTGTTAACACTTTATGCCTAACAAACAATAAACCTTGTTTAAGTACATGGCCTCTACGTTTGTTCCCCTTATATGATCAGTATGTCAGCAAAACACATAAGTGACCGTGTTTACATCTCATTTTTATCTTTTGGCATCAACAAAAAGCTCAAGTAGGCAGTTTGGATAAGTTTGTTAATCCACTGGGAGACATGCTTTTAGAAGGTGAAAAACGTTTCTGTGTAGAACTGTACATTGGTTTCCTGAAAACTAACCTATAAATAAGTTTTAGTTCCAAGCTATCTCTACAGAAGAATGGCATACAAAATAAATCATATCGGCAGATGAACAAATTTCAATACAATGTATATCAGCTGCCTGACTATGATAATAGGAACTGCAATGCAAGAACTTCATAAAGAACATTCATGAACATGTACATAGACCACACTTTTCTAATACCAACCAGCAAGTAAGAATGAACTCTTCCAAATGGTCAGTACGGGCTACAACATACCTCCTGGAGATGTCCCTATGTTGGGAGACAAGTGACCACCCACAGAACGAGGGGAGGGTGTGCGAGATGCAGTCCTTGGTGATGGTGATGAGGACCGGGAGAACCTTGGGCATGGGGTGGGTGATGGGGAAAGGCGTGGCGAAGCTCCCCCTCCTGACCGAGGAGTGGCGGGCCTGCTGTTTTGGGGGCTAGTCCGGGGAGTGAGAGGCTTGCTGCTGACTGCAGGCATCATCAACAGGTACTCAGGCATATCCCTGGGATGCTGGGCGTGGTGCTGGGGGTCAGCCTCATGTGTAAGCAGGTCCCTATGTTCACTCAACAGCCTCATGTAAGCTGGGATACAGATCACACAAGAATAGATTATTTCAATATGAATATACATAGATACTTAATGATTGTTATGATGGAATACATACTCACACTCTATTTAATTTATAAGGTCGTCTGGAGAGAGGAAACAACTTTTTATTTTTAAATTAATGACTGCAGTCAAGCTGAGCTCTAACAAAGCCAACACTTCTTGAAAACAACAGTTACTGAATATTCACGATCCACAGATGAACAAATTTCACTTGGACAACAGACATACAGGAATATCAGGAATTTCAACAATGGTTCTGACAACTGAAACTACTAAATGACACATGTTTCAAACTGTCTATAATGTCACATATTTGACATGTTTTACAAAACTATTTCACACCCACATAACATCAACAACAAAATGAAATCCACGACTGAAATGAAAGTGATGGACACAAGTGCAATGGTCATAGTTACCAGTAGGCGTGTTATTTTGTGACCTGACATGTGTCTGCCTGGAGCCAGGGACTCCATGCTGCACATCCAACTCAAGCGATACAACTTTCGCCCTGGGAGTGAGCGGGCCCTGATGCTGAGAGGTGGGCATGTGCTGTGGGCTGTTGCTGTTGTCATGGTGATGATGATGATGATGATGTGGATGATTCTTCTCATACGTTTCCACGGGGACAAACGAGTGGGAGTCATCGGGAGGAACAGCATGCATGGATGGTGATGATGAAGATGGGGAACTATCTATGGCCTTAGCCCTGAAAGTGTGCTGGCTTGATGGTAGCACTGAAGGATGTAAAGTGGATAGACAGATGGGTGGATGGACAGATGAACATGAAACAGATGCTCGTACAAATGAGTCAAGACTGAATATGGACACATCAAAGCAATGACTAAGCAACAGGCTTGCACAATAACGAGGAACATGCACACATTTTTTGAGTGAAAGCAGTGTTTGAGAGTCATGATCTACAAAACATTTTTTTTTTTGAAGGAAATGGACACAGTTAACATGTTGTACTTACATGGAATCTGCTAAGAAAATCATGAGGTAAAAGGTGCTCTAAAAACACACTTTGACAAATTATAAACTTGCAGCATGAACTACATCATTCATGAGCAGCCATACCTACACAAACTGCCCTTCTTGACAAGTTTTTGCCAAGTTTGTTATTCTACCCATGAATACTTCAAAAATGTATGAGGCACATCAAAGCAAGATCATAGCAAATTGTATACAAACATTGCAGACAACATATCTACATGTATGTACATGATGAATGCTCTGTATAAAGCATAATTGCAAAATGTGGAAAATCATTTCATTGAGAGTTATCTTTCTCCTTTCATCACAAGAACAGTCAAACATGAATTTGAATTTCAAACTTTGGCTTCGGTGCAGTTTACAGTGAGCTTGAGTAGAGTTAAACCAGCAAGCACATACATGTAAAACAGGTGAACTTTTCAGTGTGCAATGTTGCAGGAATACACGCTGTATATGTACAAAATGAGTATTGATTCATGCAACCCAGTTCAATTTCCAATGACACAATTTCTTTCACATTTTTTATACAGACAGCCCCTTTTGTTCACACAATAAAAAAAAATAGAATTATTTCTTTTAAAAGCCATGGAGGAAAATATCACCATTCCCCTTCCACGCTGAGAAAACAGAACATCTTTAAATAAAAGGCCTCAGGGCAATGCATTTAATGTATCAACTAGTGTTTAAGGCTTGTGTAGTTAGAGGATTACTATGTTACAGTGTATTTGGGATCACTACAAAGTCATCACAACATGATAAAGTAAAGAGACAGGTGAATTTGAAGTATTGATGAGAAACAAATGAATAAATGCATTAGAATGTGTCAGCTATGGCTATTAGTTATTTTGTTGGGTGAATTCAAAAACTACACGAATGCTCTAAGATACATATATACATAAAAAGAAAAAGATTTCATTCATCACTTCATGCAAAGAACAGCAAGTATTTGTCAAACAAAAAAAAAATATTAAAGGTCAGAGTCAGTCAAACTAAGATGAAATTATTAGATCAGGATTTGGCTATGAATCGCTGAGAGGTTCTGAAGACTACAAGGGAAAGTTAACTCCCACACTGCAAACCAATCATTTTAAGCTTGGTAGAAAATACCACATGTAAGCCTAAAAAGTGTTATAATGTCCTGTTTTATTGGCAGGTCATATATCAATTTGAAAATGTTTCTGTGCTCAAAAGAAGGTTGTGTAAAGAGTAAAGGAAATGCAATCTCAGTTTTTAAACATGAAAATGATGCCAAATTTTGATGCGCTGCAGTTTTATTAGGTTTCTCTGAATTGTACAATTCAGAGATGCTCGTAAATGCAAATTCCATTCAAGGCTTTCTTACAAAATCTTGGAAATCTTCACAACATTGCAAACAGTACCGAAGCTGATGGAATCGGTTCTGATTTCTGGGTTTCATACTTGCTTTCATCGCATGGAGTCACGAACAAAAGACAACCTGGCACAGATCTTCCTGGCTTCTCTCGTATTTATTGGGCCCACTTCTGGTTTCCATGATTTCATCTGCTTCACAGTAAACACTACAAAAGTGCATAATTGGGGACTAAATTGCCCCAAAAAGGGGTTGTTTCCTACACTACAAAGTCTCAGCCTTCCTTTGCTCCTGTGTCGATTTGAACTGGTTGTACCAGAAACAGCAACCAAAATCATCCAATTACTTGAATACGTGGAAATTTTACAAAATTAGAGCCATGCTCAGCCATACACTGCATAATCAATCACATCCTAATTCTCAAAAGTACCATGATACACACTATGGTATTGTACTAGCTTTGACTGTTTCTGTGGTCAGCTACTATCATGAGAATTTTAAGAACACTTCAAGTTTCCTACAGTGACTACACTTTGTAATTCCTTTTTCCCCCTTGTCTTCTAGAATTATGTCATCAAAATCAACTCATCATAACACATCTTGATAAACTGCAATGAACATATCAATATGTTATCACCTAAATCAGGATTTTGGCCTCTGTTTTAACACTGCCCCTCAAGAATTTAAACTATCAGTAAGACTATGAATACCCAACCTCCTTCAGCCTAAGTACAATGTACGTAAATGTGTGATACAAATTGTACTAAAAAAAAAAAAAAAAAAAAAAAAAAAAGGTGAGAAATTGGATCTAGAGACTTTGACAATAAGAAACAATCTTAACATGGCTGTGAAATCAGGAAACAGCCTTTGAACTTCAGCTGTGCTACAAGGTAATATCTTAAAGGGTGTGGTATATCACTTACATGGAATCTCGCTTTGATTTTCAATCTCTTTCACTCACAGATTGTTCATGTATACATTGTACCTTGTGCACTAAAAGGCATTTCACACATTTTTATGAGGAAAATTCTTTATAATCCACTGAGTCATGATTACTGGAAGCCCATTTTAAACATTTTGAATTAGAACATAATCTTGAAAATACATATCATATCTTACAAATTACTGTAACTACAGAGATTGTCATGCACAGAATTTTACAATTTACAGAAACTATTCTACTCAAATATTTACTTACATGTACATGTAAAGGGTATGATACAATATTATACACAAACTTCACAGAGCTCTTGTGACACTATGCATAAAAAAAAAAGTGAAATCTATGAAAGTATGGATGTTTCCATCGACCAACTCTTTTATCAAACTCCTTTGCAAATGGCAATAATTTTTGATGCTTTTATGCTGGTTGTAATAAGGGACTCCAAATTTGATACATTTGTACTTAACATTGAACAACATTTCCGTACATTCTATCTGCTTGTAGGCACTCAATAAAATACACTTCAAAGTCGTGTCTATTTGTTTGTCATTTGTTCCCCTCAAGCTATTGCCCAAACAGAGACATGAAATATATAATGCAAAGAAAATTGAGTATCATGGGTAACAGCGATAACTGCTGTGAACAAATATCGATATTGAAGCATGCTATTGCGTATGCACACCATCGCTGATTGAAATGCAGTGCATGTGGCCTTGAAGATTTTTGCATATAAAGGAAGGATTTACAATTGCTTTTCACCCCTCAGAAATACAATTACTATAGCATGACAAGAATACAGCATTAAATCTAAATTGCTGATTAAATTCTTCTCAGTTTTTCTGTGGAAAAGAGTCCCCTGCAAGTTGTAATAAAATAAATGCAATGTTCATTTTTATATTAAATGAATACACAATAATGTGTCATGTCATATCAAATGTGATAAATCTGTCACTTGTGGTATTTAAATACAAAGGCATACACAGAAAATGAGATGTTAACATAAATGGGCAGATTTCCACAGGTGTACAAATGTCATACATGTAGTTGTTCATAGAATGTAAGTTCAACTCATGCATGTATACAGATGGACAAATTTGTGACAAGTATCGCAATCAATGACAAACAAATATGTGCACAAACCAGCCACGTATTCAGTAACACTCATGCAGAATAGAAAGTGGGGTAAATAAATTCATGATTGACTCATGATATATGGATGCACACACTGTTACATAATTCTGGATGATCCCACAGGGAAATGTAGTACTACATGATTACCAACATCAAACAATTCACTTCAGTGATGAAGACAATTTGGTTTTGAGTATTTTAGGAAAATAGACAGAATTAACAGGAAAAGTTACAACATCACTGTTCCCTAATAGATAACACTGATCATTGCTCAGAACTGTTGCCACCATTTTCAGCTCACAGAATGTAAATTAACTCTATTACTGCGAATGCCATTTATACAATGTAAGTGCTTGAAATGAAGTTGCACCATCTGGCATAGCTCTATTGATAATACTTCTGGTATCATACATTTGTATCCTACAACCAAAGATTTGAATATTTGTGCAGACTTACTGTACATGTAGCTATCTATCCCCTAAAAATTGATTTAAATGAAATATTTTTGTTTATAGATTTTCCTCTAGCTTGAAATTTTAACAGTATGATTTGACTGTAATTTTGGAATTTCCAGCGGGTAAAATTTAGATTGCAATATTAAGAAATGACACAAGCACACTGAATCAAATTTCCCTTGCAGTTGATTAATGATAACGAAGCAAAACGAGTGTTTTGATTTGTATATGGACTGCTGCATCCCTCTCCACCAATGCCAATCCACTCTGATCTTCATCCAAATGCTGACTAATATCACAGCTTCCATAGAAAACAACTCTATCTTTGGGATAACTCTCCTACCAAACTCTTTAGAAATGGTACGAGCATGCCACAAATGGAAATTAACACAGATATTAGTACTTTAAAACTCCATTAAAATAAACTAATCATTTTTTCCATCTCTAAAGTAGATTCATACATATATATACAGTAAGAAGAGCTATGAAGACAAGTAACATTTTGTATGAGGTAACATATTGTTTGACATGAACAATGAGTGGCTGTTCTCATGACGACATTTTGAATGAATACTGGAAGAGCCATGATGTGATGAAGATGAGTTGTCCAGTAAAAGTAACTCATTCGGTAAAGATGATAGTGCATGTTGTAATTTCTCCAAGAAAATGATTCATAATATGATGAAATGGAGACATTTTAGGAGTTTCGATGAATTTCTGGAATTACTTTGTGAGTGGTGATGGCTGTTAATCATGCCTAACTTCTTCACTTGTATCTCTGTTAGTGTGTTTGGTTACATCTGTATCTACATCAATGTGTGACAAGTCTTCACTTGTGTTATTCTGAATAGATGTAATTTCAAGGGTACCTTTTTCACTCTCAGTCTCAGATTGCACGTCTCCTCTGTCCTCCGCCTCAGCATCTTCCTGTCCTGGTCCCTGAGTGATCCCTTCTGAATCACCATGCTCCAATTGTGTCTCCACATCTTCAGCTGGACTCTGTTCCACCACCCCCTGGTCCTTGTTCTCTCCCTCTTCCCCCTCAACTCTGGGGGTTGCATCACCACCGCTGGCATCCTCCTCTCCGGGGTTTGGAGTGGACGCATCACCAGCTGATCTAGGAGTGTCTCCTGTTTCACTTCCGGGGAGATCCTCCACACTGTTTGACCCTACTCTGTCATTCTCATTAGTCCCATCTTCAGTCTGTGCATTTCCATCCTCTCTGTTATGTGGTTCCTGATCCACGGGAGGTGCTGTCGCGATCAGATCATCTAATTCCTCTGGGGCTCCCTCGTGCCCAATCACGTCATGGTCAATGCTGCCCTTGGTCCTGGGGGTGTCCTCCGGGCTGAAGGTCTGGTCAGTCAAGTCCGCCAGGTCCACGTCGGACATGCTCCCAAAGCTGCGCTCACTGGGGGCCATCATGGTGGAGGAGTTGTCCCCGCCCTGGTGGGAGGAGGCTCCCCCGTCCACAGTTGTGGGCTCCCCTGTAGAGCTCTCCCCCATCACCCAGCCCTGTGCTGGGATGGGGCTTGGGTAGGAGCTCTCCCGGGACTGACTGCGTAGGGAGTCCTTGGGCATCAAGCTCTCTGTGCTCTGGTTTGGAGCTTTGCTTCTGTGAGGAACAAAGGCATTAAAGGGACACAGCTATCAGGTATCTTAAACCCAAAAAGATTTCCTCTTACATGCTGTCGCACTCAGGGGAACACAGTAAACACACACATACATAAAAAAGAAGATCTGACGAAGTCTCCATCGCATATAATCACTGTATCAAAATTTAACTTCATTTGCTTACTTTTGAGGATTTACTTAATATCCCAGATTAATCTAGATTTGACTGATGCATGAAATAAAGCTTCATTTTCCACGATTAAAACCAATCTAAACTTTGTCTTCTTGATAGATGAGGAGACAATGCATTCAAGTCTGTGGTAAAACAGAATAGTTTCACGTGCTGATTTACTAATGGTACACATAAACATAACTGAAATACTTGTTGTAATCACACATTTTTCATATCAATTCACCATGCACCCCAGTAAGGTTCACACTTGACAAAACTGTCTAGATTAGAACACCTATTATCTTAGTTATAGTTTGTTTGAGAATAACACACAACTCACCCATCTGTAGCTCTCCTCACTGTGGTTTATTTGGTATGAAAACAAAAAAGAAATCTTTATCAATGTCATATATACCAAGAAAGTATTGGGAAAACAGGAAAGAAATTTGCATTGATATCTTATAAACAGAGACAAACTATGGGTAAAACCATAAATAAATCTTTACAATCTTATATAGATATATGAAATGTAGTGAAAACCTGAAGAAATATACATTAAAGGCTCAAATCTTATATGAGGAAATCAATTTATATTTACAATTGTTCACATCTAAATACATCTGAAAGGGTATTCCAAAGACAGAGAAGATGAACAATGATTAGAGAACAACTGTTACACATTCAGTCTTCACGGAGCACACATTAACCTGTTGAGAACAAGTCCCAAGTATACTCGGGCAGGGGTCGGATCAAATTATCCTACAACGAGCCAAACCACCAATCCTTTACACAGAAATGGAGATGTAGGTTACCTTTGATGTGTGCTGGGGTGCTGATAGACATGTATTGCATATTTGGAGGGGCACTCGTGGTTCCCGATTCCTGCAAATAATACAAGCAGTAGAATATTATCTCAAAAGACTTAATTACAAAGGAGATATTAACACTTGGTAGTTTTTAAAACAACACCAATAACAATTTTATGATAAAATATCCGTTTATGGTACTATCAAATCTGTGAGATATTTCTTCTTATTATAAAACTTTGCATTAAGATTGAAAACTGTTTTTATTGAATGGTAACAATTTGTGTGTGTAGCATGGGGAGTCAAGACATGAACTCATTCATGACTTCAAGCAATACAACGAAAGACTTGATCAAGTTTTAGCAAAGAGATCGGATCCATGAGATCGTTCTTCCTCCCAAGACAGCCCCTAGAGACAGCACACATAACCACCGTCTGACTAACTTGCAACAAGAATTGTTTGATATGACATCAACTAATTTTCTGTGTAACATTTATACTTACATGTACTTCTTCCCAGGGGTAGGCGCCGGCTTGTTTATGTCCCATTCTGGCACTGCATTGACAAGAAATTGTAAAGTGGAGAAAAAACTTTGTGTGAAAACCACCATTTCATGATCCACAGGGAATTATCAACTTTCACTTCGCACTGTCCATATTATCTTTCATACCTGCTACCAAACTGGATTTCTTTTCAAACATGCAGTGACTGAAGAGAAAGTAGTAAATAGTCTTTTATGAAATCGGCAAATCAGATGTTCACACCCCCCCCCCCCCCATTTCAGTTACTGTTACAAAATGAATTTTTGTGACATGCAATTTCTTTTTTTTTTTCCGAATTGGAGCCAATGTCCCTTTCTGTGTCATGAAATTTTCATGAATTGCCCCTGGCATTCAATGTATAACAGTGTAGAAAATAACTTTCACATGCATTTTTATTTCACTAATCTTGGCTCTTGTGAAATTCAAAAAATTAAAGTGTATGCAAAAATAGTACAACTATGGCTATTCTTCTTTATCCAGTAAATACTGCATATTGCTGGACATGACACATCAGATAGAGAGACTTCATCACTGTAGTCCACTATTCTTTCTTTTTCTCCATAGAGTGAGCTTGATACATACATATTTTTTCACAATTTTCCAGCGAATTTTTTTCTGATGGCATGCAGTGTGTATGAAGATGTCCATATGCAAAATATATCCTGCCTACTCAAGTGAACATCAAGTTCAATAAAAAAAGAATTAAAAAAAAGGAGAAAATCTTTGGCACATAATTTGGACAATTCTCACCTGGTTCTCCTCTTGTCCCCACCCAGTGACTTGATGGTTACCATGGAAGCGATGGTGGCAGGATGCATGGTGGTGCTACGGTGGCTGGCAGCCTGGGGCACACGGATGTTGGCCTCACATGCCTGGTTAGCATCACAACGAATGAATGCAAGAGTATTGATGGTCATGAAAAAACTGCCACTTGTGCAGACTCATCATCATTTCAGAAAGCTGATTACCTCCTTCTTCTTGTTAACATTACAACAAATGAACGCACGAGCATGGGCAGTCATGAAAAAACTGCCTTTTGTATTCACTAATCATCATTTCAGATAGATGAAATCTCCTTCTTCTTCGTCTTCTTCTCCATCTCCTTCCTTTTCTTCATCTGTTCCTTCTTCTTCTTGGCTCATGTGCTCCAACACTGCTTTCATTGACTGCTTTTTAGAGAAATCACATTAACATGTTTTATTCTTTGATTTGGGTCTACTGTATCATCCTCCACTCACCCTACAGGAATGATACTTGTTCTTGGAAGGGTCTGATGCGGTCTTTGGTCTGTTCCCACCCCGGGTGCTACCCGCCGTCCTCATTGAGGTTCTCGTGGGTGGGGCACTGTGGATTCTGTGGGATCAAATCGCACAAGAATTCAATTGTGTGAAAAGCATTAAATTAGTCTTTAAAAATTTTGCATTCACAATATGACACAATGTGCATTCCAGTCATGATGTAAGAAGTTATTTTGGATATTGCTCATCTGCTAGGAAGCACTTCTGTGCTTATGAAGAGAGTGGTGCATACATTGTACGTCTGAATCAGTGGGTACATGCATTGTGATAGTGCTTTGGGGCTTCTTTCTTTTTTCTCCCGGTGTCTCCATCAAAACTTAGATGATAACTTGTACTGCATTTCTAGTTCTTTGTGTACAATACATGTTGCAAAAGTAAAGATTGCAGATTTGAAATATCATTGACTTCACTGGTCTGAACATTTATATCTAGTTTCCTTTGGTTTTACATAAAAGTACTCTACAATGCAATACACTGCAGCACACTTATTGCATTGCAAACCCATGAAAGAAAACAGCACAAAACATGTTTTACTGTAGCATATACTAATATGGTTCAGAAGTGGTGATGGAATTACTGCAGTAGTCATCAAACTTCAGTATGTTTGTTTGTCTTTATTTCTCTTTTTTATCATGTATTTGTCTAATAACCACTTTATGGGTTTTCTGTATGTACATTTCATTAACTCTGTATAGTGCAAAGCCAGACACTGTATCATCTGAATTCAATTTAATAATGGTGCAAAATTGTACAAAGTCTTTCACAAATGTATGCATTCCAAACATGAACAACCTGAGAGAGAAAACAAACACAGCAAACCAATAGAATTTATAATTGCCTATCTGTGCTTTATTTTCACAGAATTTTGTTGTGGTTTGGGATGCTAAAACATCCTGAGGTTATTGTTAGTATATGTGCCAGTACAACATGAAAAACAACAAGAACAATGATAGCAACACAGATACCATAAATAGATTGAAAAAAAAAATATCTAACATACATTTTCTGATTCCCAGTGACTACTGTAAGCATTAAGTGCTCCTTGCAACAGTATGTACACCCCAGACATTTTATCAATCAAATTTGATTGAATCTTTCCCTTGTGTGCTGCAGGTCGAGGGCTATTAGAAGTGATCATCAAATGTTTGCTGTATTGAGATCAATTTGACCTATTACAGGTCCTGTTTACCTTTGGGAGCAGTGGTTTATAAAATGTTCAAGATATCACATTTGATGCAGATGCGTAGGTCAATTGTACCACAAAACATCCTGCCTTATAAAGTTTTTGCAATAAAGCCTCAAATATAAGGAGATATCAGTATTTTTCTCATTAAATCATAACTGTAGACAATTTAGTCTGGAAATATTTAATTATAACTATTGTTCACATTTTTCTGTATTTAACAATACTTAACATCGATTATACGGATTCAAATTTTCACAGTAGTTGTTTCTATCCCTAACTCACATTTTAAGGACTAATGCTGGGTTTTTGTTTCTTCTGCAAATAGTAAATTATGGCTTTAAATTCTTCTAGCAAGCAAATATTTCTCAAATCATCAAATAGCAAGGGATTTGGTGGAAACTTTGTTGCTACTCCAATGCCTCTTGTGTATTATGCACACAGTCCTACCGCTCTTATCCAGACATGTAAGGACCGAAGTTCATACAGACAAGGGATTTGGCCGGATATGGGAGATTCAATGTTTGATACACGCAGCTGCCTACCCAATGGTAGCTATATGTAACCTATTGCAGGTAGTGTAAGCTGAGGTGACTTGGAGGAAGTGAATTTCTGAATGCATGTTATTCAGATGAAAATCTGAGGTGAATGTACATTAATTATGCTGGGAATAATATGTAATTCATGTGAGTTTGTGTAGGAATTTTGTTTGAGTTTGAAATCCTCCTTTTCCCTGTAATTATTACATTGAAAAAAAAAAGGGAACAAAGAACAGAAAAAAGAGATCGTGTCTGGATAATAGAGAACTCCGGATAAGGGGAGGCTGGATCAGAGAATTCAGACTGTATTCTGGGGGGGGGGGAAGCTTATAGTTCATTGAAAGAGGCATCTGAATTTAAGGCTTTGATTCATAATTTTATGAGGAGATTTAATGTGGTCTGTTTCAATAATCAATGTGTTCACAAGTAAATCACGATTCTTCCCCCCCCCCCCCCCCCAAAAAAAAAAAAGAAAAAAGGCGGCAAATCTTCACAGCAACACAGTGCTGGGAAAAATGCTAAACAAACATCTGTGTGGTGCAGAATTTTAGTCACTGTTACATAGATAAAAGGTGCAAGGTTTCGGGTGAGTTGAGAGAAACGTTACAGAACACTGAATAAAAACAGGGGAGAATATTCATGCCTTTTGTATATTCATGCACAATCAGACAAAGACAAAAATGTGAATTCCATTCTGACGATCATGCGCACACTACAACACAGGTGCTGACAAAAATTGTAATGACTACTTTTTGAAATAGTTGCCTTGGTGTCAGTTTAAAAAAAAAAAAAACGTGAAAAACTAAGAGAGAACAAGTTTAGCTTTTAGACATCTCAGCAAAGATTAAGAAAATTTTGCTTTGTTGGTGCAAGGATGATAGTTTTGTTTACCTGTGGATTTTTCGATAAGTCATATTACCATGACCATCGTCACGCCACCTGTTTAGCAAAGGACACAGTTTGATGAAAGGAACATGCATTAGAATGATCAGCAGATTAATAGAAGAGTTTAAATCGCCCTCAATGGGCATTGCATCCCCTCTCTCTTGCCTAGTTTGAATTGATAGAAGAGGGGGAGATCAGCATCATTAACTATTGACAACCAAAATGGTGCTACATAAATCCTTCAAACATGAGGATTTAAAATGACCTCTTCCTTGCTCACTAAAAGTGTCATGCATATCATAGCTTTTACAAAAATTGGGGCATTAGCGAGCACTGGGGTTTTTTTTTTGCTGTGTACCGCTTATTTTTACTTGGAATTTGCAGATTTAATCACAGTCTTTGACACAGGCATACAGTGTCACAGAATATTCTACAAACTAGGCAAGAAATATGGGGATGGCATGATTGCTGAGTGCGACGCCAGGATATAGGTAGAGTATTGTAGATACAGCATAATCATTTCAAGCCATGCAGGAGAGTTATTTCAACACTGAACAAGCGGAGAAATCCCTACTGTGTAAAACATAGCAGGATTTTCAAATCGGGGGATGGTGGCACTATGAATATGATTGCAATGACATTTAAGCAGAAGCATTCACATTTGCAATGACTAAATGTCTATATGTAAAAGCTAATACTACACTACCATTCAGTTTATTTCAAATAACATTCAAATATTTCATCCCCTCCTTCTTCTGGTTCCACTATTTCCTTCAATCCCAAAGATTATCATCAGCACAACCAAGAAATCATTGCTGCATGTATAATGCTGCAATTCTGTTCTACTCTACTGATGTAATTCTATCAGCACTTTCATCATCTCAGCTGTAATTCTATTCCAATCTACTGCAATAGCTTTGTTACCACATTCAACACTTCAATGATACATGTATGTCTAACACTAAAAGGCTGCCAAGCATGATTTCAACAGTCTGAACTAGTGGAGTGGCTATGGGTAACATCTCAACATGCACATATCTAAGATGACAATGCACACTCAGCACAAAAAGATTCCTTCCGCAAACACGGAAAAGCAAATAACAAAGTATGGAGTACACTATGTACCTTCCTCCGTTTACGTGTACATTACAGACTAGTTTGAAGTTTGGCTAAATACCCAAAGCCCTTCATAAATACTTCCACATTAAAAAGTAGAGTCATGTCTTCCAAGATGCAAAGCATATGATCTCTATTGATGGGTAAGTCATAGAGGGCTATTCATTTTACACTTGCATTTGTTTTGTTCTTGTTTGTTTTTTAATGCAAGATGAACACTCTTCTCGGCATTCTCACATTCATTTTTCCTAATAGCTGTCTTGATGTTAACTTTTTGAACCATGTACTGGTCAAGATCATGACTGTAAGCCAATGGGCCACATGCATACACTTTCTGGAACAGAGTTAGTCATGGATGGACTTTGTTTTGAATCCTTACAGCCAGAGTAAAGAAGAAGGATGGAATTTGTCCTGACAGGAAAAGGAGAGAGAGGCAAATTGAGATGTTTTCTCTCAAAAAGATGCATGCATGATGGAACATTCTAGATACACCTACAATCACAAGATGGCTTGCACTTACTTGTATCTGGTTGCACCTGGGGCGACCATGGAGCGCTGACTGGAGATGGAGTGGGGAATGGTAGGGGAGGCTGGTGTCTGGATGTTTCTTCTGAAGTGAACATTGTAGTCAGATTGCTCAGGCAGGGCAAAGATGGGTTCACCCATTCGATTCCTGGGAGTGTATTCCGGGGTAGAATCACTGCACAGGAGAGATTTCACAAATCGATACGAATGTGAGTAAAAAACAGCATTTATCCACACAATCTTTCACATGACAGCCTACTACTAGAATGTCTTCGTTTTATGTTTTGTTTTGTGTTTTGTCTTGTTTTTGTTTTGTTACATCAGACTACCTTGCCCATGCCCAAGAATGCCTATAGATTCAGGAGCATTTAGACATATATAAATACAGTGCAGCCTTTTGGTGTTATCAGGACTAAGCATTTGTGATAGTTTCCCCTACACCACGAAGTCTAATGAATGTCTTTCTATCACTACCTACAAAGTGCGGTACGCAGCTGTAACAAAATAATCATACATATAGGTCCAATGAAAACTAAAAAGCAATTTAGGTGTGTATCTAATATTGATTCTCACCTTGAAGACACCCTACTGCTGTTTGGAGGTGGACTCATGCCGCCATAGGCGGTGGCTATACTGAGTGGGTGACCACTGGCAGGCTGAGTGTTAGGGGGCTGAGGGTTGGGAGCTGTGGACGGCCGTTTGGGGCTAATCTTGGAAGACGGTCTGCGGAATCCTGCCGGGAGTTCTGGGCCATACTGCAGGAAACAAAAGAAAAAAACATAAAACAGTAGGACAAATTATAAACAGCCTCAACTGGAAAAAAATTCTACATGGTCCTTGTCCAATATGCTCACTACTGTAGTCTGATGTTGTTTTGATATCAATATCCTTCAACACATTTTGTCTAAATGTTTTTTCATGTATTCAAAAAGAAAAAAAAGAAAAAGAAAAGAAGATACCATTGATGAAAATATATTGCAGAAATGAATAGAATGATGAAAGAGGGTACTCCAAACTCACAGACAATCATAATTCTTATAGTAATCTGAGACGTGCCATATTTTCTTTGTATTCTCCTTTACTCATATTTTTGTTGATGAGCTGTATTGCACAGGATCACAGTGCCACTATAGTTTTCTTCTTTACTTAGCAATTACAAGCTATTTTAAACATCTTTTACTAGCACCAAACCTCACATGGGAAGTATTTCATCACCATAACTTACCGGCTCTCTTTCAACCATCATCTGGTCACCAACATGGTCTGCTAGTTTCACCACGGCTCCGGCAACTACTGTAGCAGGTCGTTCACCTCTCCCACTGGGTAACCTGCACATAAAACAGGCATGCATGGATAAACTCAATTATTTTAGTTCTTTACAAGCCCTGCAAAACGTTGAATGCACTCTCAAAACCTGGTTGAGAATGGCATATTTGAAAGAACTATGCCAAAACTTTTCACCAATGAAAACGACTCGCTTGAAAGGACTGTTAACGTACAGATGCATTGAAAGTGTAACACCATTATGAAATTCATATTATGATTTGAATTTATTATAAAGTGCAATTGAATAAGATCAGGTACACAGTCACATTTTTTAGATGAATGTTTTGATGGAGGAAACATCAAACAAGGGTTCTATGTAAATGCCCAACTTTGCTGTTCATTGTTGAAAAAAAATACATAAAGCAAAATAATGCTCAATTCTCTAGTATAAGTGTTCATGCTCATATGTTTGCTTGTTTGTTTGGTTGTTTGTTTGTTTGTTTGTTTTTGGTCTGAAGAGAATATACCAAACTAAGCAGAGAAGCTTTTGCCCACCTCAAAACTAGACTGTAGTTATGCACTGTCATTAGTAAAGGCTTTTAACAACTCAGTCCAAGGACAAAACATATGCACAACAGCAGATATTCAGCAGATATGGATCAATGACCTACCTGGGGCTGCTTTCAGTTTTCTCGTCAAAGATGGTGACCTTCTTTGGTTCCACAAAGACCTGGGACTTTTGTTGCCTGCTCGCAGACCTCGGGGAGATGGGGTTCTGCTTCACCTTGGGTTCGTAGTCCATGGTCATCTTGTAGAACTGCTCAAGAGACTGGGATGCGAGACTATTGGCTGGCATGTCTGGGGCTGTGGGAAGAGGACAGAATGAAGTCCAAATATTCATCTCTGTCATCACTTATCATCCTTCTTGCTCTAACAAGGATCATAACTGTGTTAAAGATGCTAATATGATAACAATCATGGAATTTGAATCACCATCTTTCTACTTCTGGAAAATTTCTCCTGACATCATGACTACCTTTTTACTACAATATTGTAAAATACATTTCACAGCTATTGACACTTCCTTTAATGACAACATTTTGAAGTTTTCTGACTGTTGCAGGGCTGCGAACATTCACCATCAAAATCAGGGATATGCCAAAGAGCAATCAGGGAGAAACTTGTATGTTACATGCATCTCAATGGGCAAGAATGATTTCTCAATCAGGGAGATTTTTTGATATCTTCTCTGGACAAAGAAAAGCATAGCACAGTTTTCAGGACGCCTCCTGCAGAATGAGGGAAACTGTGCAGCTCTGCTATTGAAAGTCCCAGATTTCACGAATGGCTCTATCCCATAGTTAAAGATGCATTCACTCCCAGTCCCACTGATAGCAGTGTGCGTCGGTGCACCTGTACGCATTGGTGCACCCATACTGGCTGCTTGTTGGAGGACACTGTGGAGCTCACCAGTGTCGGTGACGAAGGACTCCTGTGCGGCATAGTTTGCGATGACCTGCTGGGTGAATCTCTCGGGGACCTCCGTGGTGACGACCCTGTCTCCGCTCTGGTCCTGCATCAGCTCCTCGCTGGCGCTCCTCAGCTGGTCCTCCTGGTATTCGTTCCACTTCATCAGGTTCGCTGCCTTGTGCTCCTCTGCATGCTGGCTACTCCTTTGCTGGTTTGCTAGATATATGTGTGGGGGGGGGGGGTTTCAGATGAAAGGACAAATTTGTATTTAGAAATTTTGAAATCAATGCTAAATCAGAATAAGGAAATAAAACAAATCAGTAAAACAATAGAAAAAAATCACTTTAGTTTAACATATAATGCCACACTTGTACTTTAATTGTACTTTACCATTATCTCTTATTTTCAGTATTACAGTATTCATGTACATATCAAAGATGGATTGGTTTTCCTCTTTTTCCTTTACTGTGTTTTGTTTTTTTCTCTCTATCTTTCTCTTTACAAGAGAGGTTGCTTGTGTTTGTTTGTCCGTCTGTTTGTTTGTTTGTTTGTTCATATGTATAGGTCTGTAAGTGTTATACACCGATATATTATGTCTAGCTAATTGCTTTTTGATGTTATTTAGTCTTTTTGTCCACGAGGAGACTGCAAAATACAAGCTTGCTTTTTAGCATGTCTCCTCCATTTCCTGCAACTTTAGTTTCAATTCAATTTTCATTGTTCACTTTGCTTTTGTGATGCGTAGTATTGTCAACTTAACATATTTTTCTTTGTTACTACATTGCATTGATGTTGTGTTATTTTGTGTATGAAAATGTTGTTGGAAATGAAATAAATGAAATGAAATGAATGAAAAAGACAACAATTCAACTCCATGTAGACTAATTGCTGTACTGTGTGTTTACCTCACAGACATCTACGGTAGTCTTACTTCTACAGAAGATAGTACTGCATTCATCATGTTGTTTCTCAACACAGAATCCACACACAGTGATAGACTGGCCTCACCTGGCATGTTTGGCATGTCCACCTGGATCTTCAGCAGGGAGCTTTCACTCATCGCCGGAGACAGACCTCCCTGGTAGTTCTCGTCAAAGGTCACCTGGGCTACAGGGTTCACCAGGCTTGATATGGGTGGTGGTCCTGAGGGGTCACAGGAAGAGAGGGCAACAGTAATCAAATTTTAGCTATATTACATGTACTTGCAAGATTGATAACATGCAAGTGCATCACCTTGACTGCCCTGCAACAACTTAACTTAAGTTAGTAATTAAAGCGATGGTTTACGTGTAGCTTTGGTTGTAATGGGGATTCAGGTTTGAACTTTTTGTGAGGTAATTACAAAGCACTTATGTAGAATATTCAAGAGCATAAATTTCTTAGAGGAATTCACAGTTTATTTGATGAAAGTTGGTTTTGAAATGGCCGAGATATCCAAAAACAAAATAAAACAAAGTGGTCCCAAAGAAAGGTGGGACCAAGCATTTATTAGGATCTCCTTTTTTTTTGTTGATATCTTAGTCATTTCAAAACCGATTTTCATCAAGTAAAGTTTTAATTCCTCTTAGTATTGTATGCTCTTACATATTTCATGACAGGTTTTTTATTATGCCCAAAAAAAAGTTAGAAACATGAAGCCCCATCTCAACAAAAACTATACCACACCTTTAATGTCTATACCTTTAGAAAAATCTAAATAATAAATTTGAAAAAAAGGACTGGTACATATTTACAAAACTGTTGCTCTCAATTCTCTTCTTGATAACAACAACAACATGTGTCATCAATCAAACTTGATTCCTTTACAAACACACGATGGTGGTTGTGTTATGACACTGTTATATCGACATGGACGTGTCCTCACTCTTGAAGAGCCCCACTCCTATCTTCTCCTGTGTCTCCTCTCCACTGGCCTCACTATCTGCATCCTGGTCCTTGGCAGGTTCACCACCATCTTCTTCTTCACCATCATCACCAAACTTTTCATCATCATCACCATCCCGCTGTTCATCCTCTTCCCCGTTTTCCTCAACGGGGACTGCATCATTCCCCCCAGGGCTCCTCAGGGAGGCGTTGGACTCGCTGCTGAGGGACAGTTCCAAGGACTTCACCGAGTGGTCATCCTCCTCATCGCCCACCCCTTCCCCGTCCTTCCCCTGCTTCTGCTGGGCTGAGATCTGGGCCTGGCGGATGACACCCATGGCGGAGGAGGGCCGATGCAGTCCCGCGGCCATGGGGGAATCGGCGCCGTTGAGGTACGCATTGATGTAATTGACTGCAAAGCTGGCATCGTCGTTAGCATAGTCATCCGAGCGATGACTTCTGAGTGAGTTATGAATCTGAAGATGGGGGTAAAATAAATAAAGGAAAGATGAAAAAAAAGCTTCTTGTTTCCCTCAAAGCAGGACAAATATCAATGCCTTAGTGTATATATACTTTGTTCAAGAATAGCATACTTCAATAGCATGGTCAATCTACAATATTGCAGTTGCAAGGTCTACTGTGTCCTTCTTTTAAACATTTTCTGTCTTCATTACAGAATTGATAATAAGACACATTTCATTGTTCAATTTTACAAAGTATTCTTTTACATACAAGTTACACAGGAAAAAAATGTGCAAAAATGTTCCTCATAGAATAAGAAATGATGAGAGATTGACTGCAATGTGCAGTTTTGTATCAAATGTTTTTAGAAGTGAAATAAGAGGATAAACAATCTGTTTGTTAGACTTACTTTTGGTCTGTTCAGGCTTGGAGGAGCTGTCGTGGGTCTGCTGTTATCAATCCTCAGTTCATCAAGCTCACTTGACCCTTGACCTCGAGGAGTGTTCTGCTGGGATAGCGAGGTCTGGAACCCAACCTTCTTCTGTAGCCTCTTGCCGGGTGGGTCAGAGTAGTACTTGATGGCATCAGCAGAGAACTTCAACTCCGGACGTTTGTAGAGCTGCTTGCCCGCTCCCTTGAAGTGCTGTACATAGTCAAAGAGTCGTGAGAAGTTTATGCTGAACTTGAATACACAGCATTTTATCACTGAAAATGCAAAGCTGTTTATACTTGATATGCAAATTGGATTGTATACTTTTCTACAAATGCAATCACTGTAATCTAATTCAAACAAGCCCTTGGTTGGAATGTATGCCAGGGTGAGGTATATTAAACATAGTTCACTTGTTTACATTTCGAGGTCAATTCTACCACAAACACAAATACTCCTGGCAGACAGCTTGCCTCATCTAATGTATTATCTTGTCTCACAACTTTGCCAACAAGTAAATAGTAATCATTCTAAGTTAGAATTACGACATCTCTATTGTATATCTTTGAAAAGCACTGTAAAAGGATTTATGTGCTGGAAGTAAGTGGCAAAAAGAAATTCATAATCAAGAAAATTTGGCATTAAACTTGGCCCTGTGAGCATAAATGTACAAAACCTCTTTTTGTAAATGTTCAACATTCCCACATGAATTAATCTCATGATGCCAAGTTAGCTTTGAGTTACAAAAGCTAGAATCCATATTTGGCACATATTCTTGAAATATCTGTTTTATCAAATTAGTGACAATGTGTCTTTCAAAGGCAGTTTCACGTGAGACTCCAAAATGCAATGCACAAAGTAAGAAAGAGTCAGACTACAACATTGATTAATGTTCTGGACATTTGAATTTCAACTTCAACATAAAGTGTAGTTAATGTCTGAGCCACCCCCCCCCCCCCCCCCACTTCCCACGTATTACAAAGTGTACTGGCTCTTGCTGGCATCACAACTACTGTAGCCCAGCTATGGTAACAAGTACTAGCATTACACATGAGGAACATGCAACAACTTGCTAGGGTGCCATTCTTTATCAATAAATCAACAGAAGTCCAAGGCATGCCTTTGTTTGTTTTTACTTTTTATAGATTACCAAAGCTTCTTTTCTATATGGCTCAAAACTGACTGACCCAGTGAACAAGCACAAGAAACTTTGTTGGTAAAAGGATTTTAGTAGTGTCACATGACTTCTAAGCAAGTCATATATTGTCTGATAAATTTTTGACATTGTAATATTTTTTTCAACTTTCTGCAGTTCATGTGATACAATGACTTAAGAAGTTTAGATTGCCTACAATTTGTATGTTTACATTGAACTTTGATACAATTTTCTATCAATGTTTTGCAAATCATTCATAGACAAACTTTGATGATAATGTCAAGGGCTGATAATGAGGCTAGCATGACTTAAAACTTGTAGATCTTGTTTGAGCGCCAAATCAACCAAATATTGGCCAAAAAAAAATATGTTTGCAACTAGAGTTAACATGTGTCAATCGAGCTCAAACCATGCAGGTTTTACTTGACAGGATTTGGAATAATTTCCTCCATCTTTAAATATCATTATACTCCTTTTTTTTAGTACATTAATATTGTAACTCATATTTGTTCCTTATAATCATGAACACTATTAAGCTGTGTGATAGAACTTCAGGACTACATTAGTAATGAACACTAATATCTTCAGGATGTATGATATTTCTATCTTCGGGATGTATGATTTTCCTTACTCAATAAAAATTCTATTGCAGTGGACTCACGGTACAACGAAGTCCTCATGACCAGCATTTTTCTTCTGTTAAATTTCGTTATAACCGAACAAATTATCAACTAGAAATGTCGCTTTGGCGACTGGTATGCCTCCGCCATAATACATGATTTTCCCAATAGGTCTAGATAGTACATGTGGACAATGTGTGACTACATTTTCACAAAATTGGCAAAATATTGAAATAACAAATGTGGAGAATTGGTGTGAATTTCTGAATTGAATAGTAAATTGTTACCATTTTCATCTGGCCCTTGACCCTAAAATTCATAAGATAATCACTTTCAGGTAGAACATGCACAATATGTACTAAGTTTCAAGATAACTTGAGCCACTTCCGAGATATGGAGGAAAAAGTTAGTTCAGCACTTTCACTTGATCTTTGACCTTTTGACCTTTGAGGCAAAAAAAAAAAAGAAAAAAAAACTTTCCAGAGAATTTCTATTAGGTTACACATGCATACACCAAGTGCAAAAAAAAAAATATAACCCTGCTGGCATTGCATAAATATGAGGGAAATAGTAAAATTTTGAAGTGTTGCACTTGACCTTTGACCCCTGACCTTTGACCCCATGAACCCTACATTCTCTAGATACAATCAATTCCAGTCAGTACATGTATATACTATGTTCGATGAAGATACCTTGAACAATTTTCCAAGGTACGGAGAAAAAAAAGAAGTTTTAATATTTTTACTTGACCTTTTGACCTTTGACCTTTGACCTCATGACCTAAACTTTCACCAGAGAATCTTCATTGGGTAATACATGTATACACTAAGTTTCAAGAAAATATCTTCAGGCATTCAATAGATATGGTGGAAATAGTGATATTTTATGTATTTGACCCTGACCTTTTGACCTTTGACCTTTGACCTCATGACCCAAACCTTCACCAGAGAATCTTAATTGGGTAATACATGTATACACTAAGTTTCAAGAAAATATCTTCAGGCATTCAATAGATATGGTGGAAATAGTGAAATTTTATGTATTTGACCCTGACCTTTTGACCTTTGACCTTTGACCTCATGACCCAAACTTTCACCAGAGAATCTTAACTGGGTAATACATGTATACACTAGGTTTCAAGAAAATATCTTCAGGCATTCAATAGATATGGTGGAAATAGTGAAATTTTATGTATTTGACCTTGACCTTTTGACCTTTGACCTTGAGCATGTGCACCCAAAAGTTGATAGGCACAACTTCACCCCCTAATACACATACATGCCAAGTTTCATTAGGATACCTCAACAGGTTTTGATAGTTACCTTGTCCACAAAATTCATTACGGACGGACGGAAGGACGGACGGACGGAAGGACGGACGGACAACCCGAAAACATAATGCCTCCGGCACCACTTCGTGGCGGAGGCATAATAAAAAACAAACAGTGCATGATGTTGCGGCCTGAATTTTCACTTCATTGTAACAGGAATTTTGTTACATGTACAAACGTGTTCGTTATAACGAGAGTGCACTGTACTAAACGTTCAGTGACTTCATCAGTACACTGAAATGACTGACAGTCTTTAAGTATAATTTTACACATACTGTACACATGGTAGCATACATGTACCTTAATGGATATTTGCACCACATACATTCCACCACAAATACCTACAGATCTGTAAGTCTCAAAATCAAGTACAGTTGAACCTCTCGTATCCGGACAAGTCGGGACCGGGGCTCATCCGGATAAGGGATTTGGCCGGATACGGGAGACTCAATGCTTTATACATGTATACATACACATGTACTGATGTAGCCCATTGTATTTTTGTAGTACCACATGTAGTAATGTGTATACTGCAACCTTTTCATTGTTACACTCAGTAACAGACCCCAAAATAGAGGTGTATGTTAATGTTGGAAGTAATATGTAATTCATGTGTGTTTGTGTAGGAGTTCTCAAGGAGTTGGGAATCCCCCTTTCCTCCCGTAATTATTAAAACAAAAATCACGGCGAGATTGCGTCCGTATAATAGAGAGATCCGGATAAAGGGAGGCCGGATAAGAGAGGTTCAACTGTACAACTGTAAATGACATGTCCACTTACTGGCTCACAGTGCAGAACCTCTTTGTTGACTTGATACCAATGATACACTTTCTTGAGGTCATCTCTCTGCTTGATTCCAGAACCTCTGTATTGAAGTGGAAGGGAACAAGAAATATGAGTTCACATCTGAACCTTTAAGTGGTAAATATACAGTGTACAAGTATGGATACATACAGTAGTACAACAGATTGATCTCCCCATACACATTATACAGCGTGTATTGATAGACTGATAGACAGAAAGATAAATGGATGGATTGATGGATAGTATAGAAAGATAGATGGATAGACAGATAGGAAATTGTGTACAATGGGCTGTATGAAGACATACATGCCTGTACAAATGAACAAATGAACTATCACTAAGCTTTGAAAGCACACAAATTGTATGAATGCAAAGAGGGACAGACAGACATGCACACAGACAGACAGAGAATGACCAACAGACAGACAGAGAGACAGAGCAAAGAAAGTTTGTCAACTAACTGCATAGAAAATTGAATTTCATAATCTACAGGTTGTATGAGCACATTTTGGTTTATTAGACCACTGCTAACGAGTTCTCTTTTGCCAGGTGGCTTCACAACTAATATATTATGTCCCTCATCATATAAAATGCAGCCATGCCTGAAGTGAATGCAAATTAACTGGTCTTGTACAATTGACGACTTTCTAATATTGATCCACATCGCATTATTTGTTCTGTTGGAACTGACTTCCATCCTTCATGCAGAGTGAGACACTTTTCCCCACTCCATTGAGCTACAACACCCTCATGTACAGGCTTTATGACAAAAACTGATCCAGTAAACTTTGCAGGATATGAAAGCACCTGCCCATGGCAATTTACTGTCACTTTTTTGTCTATTTCAATGGTTCATCGATTTAAAGGTGTCATTCCTTGAATCATAAAATTGCTTGCATTGTCAACACTGTTTGAGCCATGCAGCATTATGAATGTGCACGTAGGAAGTTGTAGCATAAGTAGTCTGTGGTGGTAGAACTGTCTGGCATTCTACATGAAGTAGCAGTAAAATTATCATACATGTGTAAATGAATATAAATTATATATCAACCTGCTGAAGACTAGCCCCAAGTATTCTCGGGCTGAGGTAAATGGGAAATGCATGTTATAGGAAAATCAGTCCGTCTTCAATGGGTTAATTATTTTCTTAATACTGGCAACCATTTGTTTTGACACACAGCTTCAATCACTTCAGTAAAATGCTTTACATTTTGTGTTGCCTTATATTATGGGCTTTCTATTTGAAGCCTCTCGGTGACCTGGTTAATGGCTATTTATATTGTACCTTCTCTTGGTTTCTCTTCTCTAAGGAGACTGGCATGAAAAGAGTGAAGGCTGGCAGGATTTTGAGGAAAGCCTCTTCTTAAACATGATAACAAAAGAAGAGTATCCTTAGACAAGCTTTAAGACAGCAGTGAAAGAGAGAAAGAGAAAGAAAGAGAGAGAGAGAGAGGGAGGGAAAGAGAGAGAGAAGGAGAGAGGGGAGCAGTGAATTAATGTAAAGACACACATCCAATAGAACCAAGAGGAGGAGATTGTCTTTAAATCTCCTTGCTTTGGGAAGGGGCAGGGGGAAGCTAAAAAATAAACTCAACATTCTATAATACAACCCCATGATTCATCTGGTCTCATACAGCCTGTGATGACTTACCTTGAGTATCATTAATGCATGCATTGTTGTACCTCATTTAGGTCAGTAACGCATGCATTGTTTGCAAGTGCCGTAATATGACTATGGAGCTAAGTCCGCTTCATTGGGATTTAATTGATTTTACTTCGAAACCCATATTACATAAGTGGCACAAAGTTAAGGAGGATAGCAAAGCATTTAATATTCTCTCTCCCAGACTGTGACTCTAACAACAACAGTGTGGCCGAGTGACTGTATTTTGCTTCTTTTAGTTGTTTGGGGCTGACTTTGAGTAAACTGGACTTACCAGTATTGTTATGAAAATCCTTCGTACACACAAGAATGCAGTGCACTTCCAACATTGTTTCTCAGTTGTGACATCATTTACTATGTTTACGTTTTTATATTGTACCATCTCAGTGCAGGGGATGTGAACTCATTATTTCCATATTATACTGGAGATTCAGAAGTAGTCAAAATGAGAGAAATGCCGCAATAAAGAGGAGGAGCTCAGGAGGGAGAGAAAAAGAAAAATTATGTATATATCAGCATTTCTATCTCTTGATTTTTTTTTTCTAGTTAAATACAATTTGTATAGACTAACCTGCTGACTTCCAACATCATCCTGAGAAGAATGCGGAAGAACTGAGCATCTTCTGCTTGCTGGGCTAGCTGGTTCTTGTCCTTTCTTGTCAGGGAGGAGAGCTTGGCGTCTCGCTGGAAGCGCTCAACGGCTAACAGCATTGTCATGAATTCTGACAATTTAGTCAGCTGGCAGACCAGGTGTGAGCATGGGGGGGGGGGGGGGGGGGGGAGAAGAAAATAATACAAATGTATACATACAAGTTGTACATGTACAGTAGATACACACATATTACAAGTACAATTGTACATGCTTGCTTATCATCAATCCAATCCTAAATATACAGTGCAGATCTCTATACATGCTTTTTATAAATTTAATTTGTTTTAAAATATGCTGATGCATACGGCTTGTACCATGTGAAACAGCCATATCTGTAATGATTGTATCATTACAATGTATATATCCACTTATACAGACAGTATCTCATCTATTTTTGCAGGACCTGCCAGCCACTGACAGCAGAGTGACCATCAACTTTTAAACATTGTACATGCAAAGAAGATCATTTAAAGGGGAATATATCCTGAATTTATATTTTAAGTTAATGTGGTTCTGTATTAGCAGTTACACATTGATCACTGAAGTTTGAGGAAACTTGGACAATCAATTCAAAGTGGTATGAATTTTCAAAGTTTTGGTTTAATCCCATAGTGTCATGTGCTGTCATAACAGGATTGTATGATGGATTTACAGTATTAAAGAAGAACATAAAATTCGTAGGTTTTGAATGAGTTCTCAAATTTTATCAAACTTCATGTGTATCACATACTATTTCTGCAATCACCAAATCGAGTATGCTTTGAGGCAAATTTCACTGGCAATTTAACATTATCAGATCATAATTTTTTCTTTTTTGAACTTTCTTAATTACCATTCTGATGTATTACTTCTAGTGCTTGTACATACACTGTATTTATGTTTACTAATGTGTAAATTTCTGAATTTCTATTCACCTTAAAATTAAACGATTGACACCAAGTTCATTCTTACAAGCATGCTATCAGCTCCACTTTTCACCAAGAGTCATTATACATGTACTCACTAAGGATAACAGTTTTTCATTCCTTTGCAGTATAACACCTTGCCCAAATCAGCTTGAAGTGATGTCTATTTCAAATTTTGAAAATCAGTTACATCTCATTTCTTACATAGTAAGATTTCACAGCAAATAGTATGAAATCCTATAAGCACAATGGCATGATAAAAGAAAAACACATTAATCTCTTTTCATTGAATAAGAGAACTCTGCTTGCATGATTTAGAAATTGCACTCTTGTAGCATATTCACACCACAGACATTCACTTCACAAAGTCTGACGGGTGTTAAAAGTGTATGTACATAGTATACATACATAATTGCCTCATTCTTGACAGTCAATAACATTATGCACTCTACAACATGTACTACTGTACTGCAGTGTAGATCTTGTACAAACCCATCATACATTGTACAATACAGAATGACCAGTTTGAAGCTGGATTGCAACTACGAAAGACTTTGGTTCATATTTAATGTACTCACCCGTGATCGTCGCAGGACCTTGATGTCATTCTCAAAATCGAGTCCTCGACTTGGATCAAAATTAAATGTCCGAACATTACTCTGCTTGGAAGTTGAAAGCGAAAACATTTTGATGCTGCAGGGATTTTGCCTGCATAGAAGAATATAATCTGTCAATTACTTCACAAGTCTTTGGTACAGTCACAGGCGTGTACAGCCAATGCAAGCAAGTCTCGACTGTTTAGCTGAGATAATGAGCTCTGCGAGCTGAGTCTGTCACCTTCTTAGCCTGAATTCACATCTAACTCTTTTTTTTTGTATCTGCTCGAGTCTTTCCATTTCATGCTTTAAAATACTAATAAATTAACACAAAATAGAAAAGCAAACATCACACCACTAACTGTTGTTACTGCACTGCATGGCAGTAAAGTTATGTCACTGTCAGCAGTCAAGATCCATTTGGCCTGATGGGAGGGCTGAACTAGTCTAAAGCAATCCACTTTTCTAGATGTATTTAAACATTAATACTAAATTGTTTTTATAAGTGGGTCACTGTCAGTGCCATCCACTAACTATCCGTAAACTCTAATTGGGTCGCGTCAACCTCGCTCGATCGAAGCCGCATTCACGTCAGCTTTCACGCAGGTACCGATGGGCCGACCCCACTGGCAGACCGCAGGTGTCCCCCTTGCTCGCTGGCGTGTCACCGTTCATCGCTGCCGTATGTACTGTGCGAGGAAAGCGGAATGTTGCTATCGGCAATGACGTGTCGAGTCGAGTATACAACAAACAACGACACAACAAAACTCGGTTGTCCACTAGAAGATGTAGCAAATCCTGGAACTCCAGTTCATATAGAACATGATCAAGTTGATTGCAAGATGCAAAACAATTTCCTTTTGACAGATATCATGATGAGATTCCACGCTACAAAAGTTGGCTCGCCAAAGATATTCTCATGTTACACACTAATTGGACTATTCCATTCGTCCAGTCTTCAGAGGGACATAGCTATTAAAAAAAAATGAATGTCTCCAGTGAAATAGATTTTAGGGTAATTGTCATGGAGATTCTTATTTGAAAATAGTTTTATGAATGAAATTATAAAATATACATTGATTGCAGAATCGTGATGAATCTGGAATATTGACTGCGTAATATCATCATACAGCCCTGGTACACATAGAAAAATGGAAGCGTCCACTTGTTCACTTCGATGTCACCGTTTCCAACACGACGTTGTGTCATGTGACCACCAGCTGCAAGCCAATAACAAAAGCGCTGGTGAACAAGTGGATGAAGGAAAGTGGATACTAAAGTACTTTACGCAGCCGATGGTCCCGCGCCCGAGTTGGAGAATAAATGGACACAAAATCACATCCTTTCCATGCAGTAGCAAAGAAAGACTTATGTTTGGGATGTCGTTGTCTCCTATGAGTAATGTCACGTTTCCATTATATCCAACTTCAGTAGTTTAGACAAGAACGTCGTCACTCCAGCCACGGCAATTATACATGTATTAATCTAACTCAAATGCTGATACAGCAGGCCCGTAAGTAGGATTTTTATGGGAGGGTTCCAGGGAGGGTTCAGAATAAGAAAAAGTGGACCTTTTAGTTCCAGTTTATATTCCACATTGGGGGCGCAAAAAAATATTTCTGGTGCCACTTCCGGGTTTAATCAGCTGACAAGCAAAAAAAAAAAAAATGGTTTCTTTAACAAAAATTAGAGGGACGCACTTTTCCTCTTTTTCCTCTCTTTTCTTTCATTTTTTTTTCACTCCGCGACTTATTTTTTCTTTTTATTTATCTATCTATCCATCTGTCCACTTATAAAAGTGCATGTCGCGTTTCATTTCGAATGATATTGTTGATATATCGCCATTCGGTGTTATCCAACTGAACAGATTTCATTCCATGTCGAATGATTTTACTAGATCTATGTTATACCCTTCACTCTGGTGTCACAAAGCAGTCAAAACAGTTTTTATTTCTGTTTTAAAGTGTATTATATCATCAATTAATCAAGAACCTGTGCATTTGTCTTCAGCTCAGCATTGAGAAGCCAAAGCGGTGGGAGAGACCGCCTAAAATTAAAAGTATCAATGAAAGAAAGATATTATTCAGAGGGGTGAAGGTTCAGGTGTGAGTTTCTTCAGTTGTCAGGTGTGACAGGTTCGAGTCCCACTGGTTCCCTTTTTTCGACATGTTTGTTAATTTACAGATCAGCAGTTGCGATCTTAACAAATTTAATTTGTAGAGGGAGACAAACTGAAGAAACTCACACCTGAAGTAAATGTATCATTATATCATCTACTCTGAGGCAAATAACTCTTTCCATATTATGTTCAAAGACTGTCATCGTCCAATTAAGCCCAAACGGATGGAAGTCTTAAAAATCAAAGAGCTATTGCATAACACAATAATTTATACGGTGTTGAATAATAAGGATATTTACGATCGAAAAAAATACTGACTGCCTAAAACTCACCGAACATGAGTTAGGAACGTGTGTGTCTACCTGTATGTTTTACGTGTGTGTGTGTGTGTGTGTGTGTGTGTGTGTGTGTGTGTGTGTGTGTGTGTGTGTGTGTGTGTGTGTGTGTGTGTGTGTGTGTGTGTGTGCGTGTGTGCGTGTGTGCGTGTGTTCATTTGTTTATGTTGCGCCAGGTGTGATGTTGCGTAATGCTTTCGTCAATTGACAATGGCAAACATGCACTCATTGGTTGCTTCCATCGAGCAACCGTGGAATATCATGAATCATCAAGGAGGTGAGACGAAGTCATGCAGCATTTATTCATCCCATATACATGTAGTTCCTTACCCGATAAAATATCAGAGTTCATGGTTTGAGTGTACTTGGACTGGTTATTGGCTTTGAGACTCTCTGCATGGCTCCTTAATTACATTGGGATTGCATCAATTTTCTCATTTCATGTACGCTTTATAGTGCATGCGTGAGCTTAAAATGGAGCATTGTGCATTATGGCATTTCAATCAGCATTCAATCAGATTACAGACATAATGGGACTATTCGAGCTTCAGATATAAATGTGTTTCTTTTTAAAAATATTCAATAATATAACAATAATAATCTGATCGCCATAGGCGTAACACCATTATCTTCAAGGAGAGGCTAATATGAAAATAATATGAGTGCTAGTGTGTGTGCGTGTGCGTGTGTGCTGTGCGTATATGTGTGTAAAATTCTGTTCACGTTTCTTGTGCTCCTTCATATGCATTTAGCAAGGAAGTGATCAACATCTTCAGCAGCACAAATCCAAGAGGGATGGTGCTGAACTTGACTAAGATAATTCAGTATAGGTATAAGGAAGATACGAGCCTTTACTATATGGCTGATACACACCACGTCAAGCCAAACTATTAAAGGGACTGTACAGTCCTGGTTGAGGTGGGGATTCAGGTTTATAACATTCCTAAGTGATATAATGAGAAACCTCTTTATGAAATATGAAAGAGCATGTAATTTTAAGAAGGATTCAACGTTTATTTGATGAACATTGGTTTTCAAATGGCTGAGATATCAAAAAAAAAAAGGGATAATAATAAAAGGCGACAGGCCACGCCTTTTATTAGGATCTCTTTGTTTAACCTTGCATTTGGATATCTCAATCATTTCAAAACCGATTTTCATCAGATAAACTTTTGATACCCCTTAGAATTGCATGTTCTTTGACATCTGAAAGAGTGGTTTCTGAATATCTCGCAAAACGTTAAAAGCTAAATCCTCACCTCAACCAGAACTGCACAGTCCCTTTAAGAGTAAACAAACGGTAACAGTAATTATAATTGAATTTAGGGATCCGTAGCGGAATACTATCTCAGAGGTATATACTCTTTATAATTTTTTTTTTTTATTGAAAAGGTCCACTATATTTTCAATATTGACCCCCTATGAAAAATCCTAGCTACCGGCCTGGAATGGGTGTGTGTGTGTGTGTGTGTGTGTGTGTGTGTGACACAACAAGTTGCGTGAACAATTATTTCATCTCTATCTCCCAGATTTCCGTTACATCGACCTTAGATGGTATTCTAATGCCTGCTGATAGCTATTGATATTGAATATCTGCGCTGATAAGTGAATAGTTCGTAGTCAAAATCTCGCATGGCATGCACTGGGTATCAATAATTATTGTCCACAGTCACTGAGAGAGTTTGTCACTTTTTCTGACCGCTGGTGCGTGTCAGAGCAAGTCAGCCTAGAGTTCGCTGGCATAAAAGTGAACAAAACAAAACCCTTGTGGGGAAAAATAGTAATAATAAAACAGTATTTGAACAAAAGAAGAGCGCGCCAGAGTCGTTACCATCTGAACCCTTTGAACAAAAGAGGCCGCCACAGAGAACGGCGAATCAGTCAGTTATGTGCCCTTGCAGTGGTTTGTACGGAGAGCAGCTTCAGTTCGTATCGCCGAAAGTGATCTCACATGTGCACGGGACGCTCCTCCTGCGCAACCATCGGCGAATACAAGACAACGCGAGTGGGCGTTGCTGGACTCAGGAGCAAACATTGACTCTCTATTCTTCCGAATATCGATCAGGCATCCCGTGAGGACGCCACAGCCACCCGCGTGCTCTGAGATGAAGTATAGGGGGAACTACAGCAGGTAAAAGATCACAGGTGATCAATACAGCCGATGAAAAGCTCGTATATTATGAGTCACCTTGGGTGTGGGTGTGGGTGTGATGCAACTCATACTACCACTGAGCGCATCGATGCTAATGAACGTTAAATGCGCCTCGGTTCACTGTCACTAAGGGTAGAGGCGTCAGTAATCGGTCTTATCACCGAGCGAAACACACCACAAGCTGTTGCCGACCATATCGACAGTGCTGATACACACATTATTGATTATGGATGTGCTGCATTCTTTACACACTGAGACACATTCAAGCCTGGAGATGTGAAATATAGGCATATTCAAGCCTGGAGATGTGAAATATAGGCATATTCCTATCTCTTTCTCGCACCATCGACGGCAGTGGTGAAAGAAATTTGGGACAAGCGTATACGAGCATTGCTACATCGCCTTTGGGGTCGTCACTCGCTACAAATATCGGTTTGTTTCTGAGCAATCTTTGAACTGGAGGTGAGTTAACAAATATTTCAGTATTTCCAAAAGCAATATGATCATGGCTGCAATCCTGATGTTTATGTACCGTAAAATTAACGTTTATAATAATTGCACATCAAAGCAAGGTGGTAGAGCTATATGCTCCTCCGAAGAGCCGGTCCTCTAGTAAATCCGATTTAAGTTTGAATATCTGGCATTTACTTATGGTTCGAGTACTGCAAAATTAGAAGCCGAATAATGGCGAGGTCGTTTGTTAATTTCGGGCGATTCTGCTGTCTGATTCCACATAAAATGAAATGAGTGTAAGACCATGCACTGGCTGCATGCTACACTGGCCACCTCAGGACACTGGCAAGCTCCCCGTAATCTTTCCTACAACTCTGGTAGTTCATGATGTGGGACATACTGCACTTTGAATCTTAAGTATCATAATAAATACACTAGAAAGCGAAATTTATTATATTGCGTTGTTATATTATTAGATTGGTAAAACGTCGGTAAGCATAATGTCGGCCAAACGAATTTGTTTGCTGAAGCAGAATCTGAATATGTAAACTTGTCCTCTTTTTTTTTTTCTTTGAGACACCAAATAGTGATTTCCATGGAAATCCCGTCAGTTTTCGATAATTCGCTCGTTAACCATGAATTCAAGGAGTATAAATGTCATTTGTAAGATGTGATGTAAGATAAACGAAGCACTGAAACTTTGAAAGCTGTGAAGTAATCTTTTTAATATAGCATACATATATTCTAATGACTGGCGACTGATATTTGACGGTGGTAAATTTTTGATGATATGCATTGATTGGCGTATAATTCAAGACCATCTCGGTGTATGTGAATTGAGTCCACCCTATATTGCGAAGGTCAATGACGAGGAGGTGAAGGAGCTCTCCATAGCCACATACTTTTCTCAGTGACGTCTGAACAAGAAACAAAAGCAAAAACACTGTGTATCACATTGACGTCGCTTCCCTAACCTTTTGCTCAAGATGCCTTTTTACAAATTGGGTCGGCTAAAAAAGCAGCTGTTCGTTTTCTGACTCGGCAATGTTACTAAATGTGAAGGGTATCATAAATCCCAAGGGAAAATGAAGCTTCTCCCTCGCCGTTGATCCTTTATCGATTAGCCATAAGTTGACTGATGATATTTCAATTCAATTCAGTTCAATAATACTTAATTTATTTCCACCCAACAACACTGCCAGCTAATACAAATATAAAGTATACATTTAATGAATTAATCGTTAACAATTTGTGAAAGATGCAAATCATAAATCTGGATAGAAAAATCCTATATGAAAAAAATGAATAGAGAAATAACATGTTCCATGAAGATGACGTTTGTGTATATACCGCCATGACAATAGCCATCGTTAATTAGCGTACGTGAACACGTCATGCTTCTGTACCAAGAGCAGTGTGTTGTCACCAATCAAAGGAATATCAAAATGACTTAGGAGACATTCATCAAATATCAAGATGAATTAAGCAAGTACTTAACATCGCGTCTCGATTCCTACGCCTCATACAATTTCTAAACAATCAAATCTCAACGCCCATAATTATCATTGTGCATTAGTAACTCGGGCAATGAATACGTACATGCACCAATTAATCTACATCGACGTTGTTTCCGCAGCTGGCATTATCATAATATGCTTCTCTGTTTCAATTTGCGGTGGGAAGCAATTCGTCTCAGATCGTTTCCCTCAAACACCACTTTATCCAACCGTGGCATGGTCGAGTGTTTACTCATACACAGATACAAGCGAGAAGTGGAAGGCTGGAATTCTGTTTGTTCTTTATGAACAAAATTCTTCAGATTTTTCACATTCCATTTACAACGAGCTACTGTTATTCGAGCTTTCATTCATTGTCTGTCCCCCCCCCCCCCCCCACTCCATATCCATAGCAATATTAAAAGAAGTTATTTGTATTGATTTGGTGCAAAATACAATCACAGAACATCTGTTCTGATGCAAACACAAGAGGGGCTACTGAAAAGAACACTATGCTCCTTTCAGATGATGGAAGAGATGGGAGAAGAGAAGGTGTCAGGAAGTTCGTGAGAACACCCTGCTACCTAGAACAATGTCCTTATCATCGTGTCAGATGATATGGTGAGGCAGTGCATGGCCATTTTCATCGACACTTAACCCGTGAAAAGTGGGATATTCTCTTAAATCTAAAACCATGATAGCGTACTTCCTTCACCTGAAGTACGTTTTATGGTGGATATGTTCGCGAGTACGAACACTACACTCGATGAAGCAAACACATTTTCATTATGCTTTTCATTATGGCTAATAGACCCAACCTAGCATTTGATTCCCTTGATGATGATGAACTCTTTGATTTGTTTAGACACTCCCCTACAGAATCAAGTCGGAATAATTCACATTCATCTGCTTTTATTGATAATTGTTTTGCCAATAATGTTAATTCGTCTTCACAAGATTTGTATAATGATTTTGATTTTGAATATGATCCGGCCCAAATTTCTTCTAAGTATGTTACAGTTGATCAGTTTAAAGGTATCGTGAAAAATTTTTCTGGAAATATTTTTTCTATGTTACATTTAAACATCAGGAGTATCAATAAGCACTTTGATGAATTACAGATATTATTAGATAATCAAAATAAACAACAAATTTCAGTTATAGGTTTAACTGAGACATGGTTATCATCTGATATTAATTTACCGTATGCAATAAATGGTTATAATTTAATTGTTAATAATAGATTGAATAGGACGGGTGGTGGGGTAGCGTTTTATTTGTCTCATGAATTTGATTACAACGTTTGCGATGAGTTAAATTCAATGAATGATATTATAGAATCTTTATTTGTGGAAATATCTGTTCCACAAAGTAAGAATATTATAATTGGTATTGTTTACAGACCCCCTAGTTCTAATCCTAATGATTTTTTGAATTGTATTACAAATGTGTTAAAGAGTCCCCTTTTTATTAATAAAAATGTTTTTGTAATGGGTGATTTTAATATTGATTTGATAAAAAATTATATCATGTCACAAGAGTTTCTTGAAATTCTTTTATCAGCCTCATTTTTGCCTTTAATCTCGAAACCCACACGTGTTACAAATCATTCCGCCACCCTCCTTGATAATATTTTTGGTAATTTATTACAATTTTTAGATTCTTCTATAATTTTATCCGATATGACTGATCATTTCCCAGTTATGGCTTGGTTTAATCTTAAGCATGCGGTCAATAAGTTTCATGTTCCTCCATCTAGACGAAGAGCCACACCAGAAAATTTAGCTAGCCTTGGTGCTAGCTTAGAAAGAGTTGATTGGTCTGGTGTTTGTGATAATGATGATGTTAATGTATCATGTGATAATTTTTTAGAGATAATTAATAGAAATTTAGATGAATATATTCCTAAAATAAAAGATAAGTTAGTTAATTATAAAACATCCCCTAAGCTTCCATGGATTTCTAAATCCCTTTTGCGTTCTGTGAATAGGAAAAATAGGTTATATTATAGATTTAAAATGAAAAAAAACTGAAGAGTCAAAAAGGAAATATACATCGTATAAAAATGTTTTAACTAAAGTTATACGATTTGAAAAGAGGAAATATTATGCGATTCAGTTAGAAAAATATAAACATGATATGAAGAATACATGGAAGGTATTGAAACAGGCCATGAATGTATCAAAAAAGAAATCAAGTATTACAAAAATTCGATTCGATGATAGAATTTTTGAAGATTCTGGTGATATGGCAAATATTTTTAATTCTTATTTTTCAATGATTGGAGAGAATTTGGCGAAAGAAGTACCACCGTCTAATACACATTTTTCACATTTTTTAGGTGAATCTAATTCTAGTTCTATTTTTTTCGTTCCAACTACGAAACATGAAATAATGGATATTGTTACTGGAATGAATAACAAACGCAGTGCGGGTTATGATGACATAAGTAATTTCATTTTAAAGGGTATTATATCTTCAATTGTGGACCCACTTGTACATATTTTCAATAAATCTATGTTATATGGGGTTTTTCCTGATCAAATGAAAATTGCTAAGGTTGTCCCTTTATTTAAAAAAGGAGATGATCTTGATGTTAGCAATTATAGACCCATTTCTTTACTTTCATCCTTATCTAAAATTTTAGAAAAATTAATATTTAAAAGAACAATTAATTTTCTTAACTCTTATAATGTTTTTGTAAACTCTCAGTTTGGGTTTCGTAGGAAACACAGCACTATTCACGCTCTATTGAAGTTTATTGATAATGCCGCGCATACAATAGATAATCATTCACATCTTGTTGGTATCTTCCTGGACTTCTCCAAGGCCTTCGATACAATTAATCATGACATTTTATTTCATAAATTGTCACATTATGGCATAAGGGGGAAGGCCTTGGAGTGGTTCAGGAGTTACCTGCAAAACCGAAAACAATATGTATCTCTGAACGAGAATAACTCAAGTTTCAAACTTATTAAATGTGGCGTCCCTCAGGGTAGTATATTAGGTCCTTTACTTTTTATTGTTTACATCAATGATTTTTGCAGGTCATCTGATACACTCTCATTTATACTTTTTGCTGATGACTCAAATGTTTTCTTTTCCCATCAAGACCCAGTTACTTTAATTGACACCGTCAACTCTGAATTGAAAAAAGTGACTCAATGGATAAGAGCTAATAAATTATCACTTAATCTTCAGAAAACTAAGTATATGCTTTTTAGTAAATCCATAGAAACATTAAGCACAGATCTTATTTTTGATGGTACTCACTTAGAACGTGTATCCCACATAAAATTCCTTGGTATTACAGTTGATGATAAACTTTCGTGGAGGCCTCATATTATCAACATAAGTAAAATAATTTCACGAAATATTGGTATTATCAACAGACTTAAGTTTCACATTCCATCGTCGTCTTTGTTAACGTTGTATTTTTCTTTAATATTACCTTATCTTAATTACGGAATTTTAGCATGGGGTAGCGCCCATCAAACTTTATTAGATAAATTATTATTGTTACAAAAGAAAGTACTTCGTATTATTTGTGGGGTTTCGCCACGTTCTCATTCAGATTCATTGTTCATTGAATATAAGATTTTAAAAATTAAAGATTTGTTTCTTTTTCAACTGGGCCAGTTCATGTTCAATTATAACACAAATGCTCTTCCCAATATTTTTAATTCAATGTTTCCACGAAATCAATCTTTTCATGATTATCCTACTAGGAGGTCTAATGAGTTTCACTTACCCCTTTTGAGAACCTTATTAGCTCAGAACACATTTATCTACATCGGCCCTAAATTTTGGAATTCATTAGGTCCTGAAATAAAAAATTCTTCATCGTTGTACATTTTTAAGCGTAATTTGAAATCTTTTTTGTTAAATTCTAGCTGAGATATTTGTTTTCATTACCTATACAGGTTACAGCAAACATGAGGGTCATCATCGGTTATTTAATTCATTATTACGCAGTGAAAAACGGCATTACTAGGCAATGAAATACGGCATGTTATTTGCATAATTTCTACACAGCTGCGTGCAGTCACCAGCTGTTCGAAGCACCTCATCAATTCTCTCTTCCGTTTCTCTTGTTCAGCGTGTAGGCATTCTCTATCTTTCCTCTCCCTCACTCTCCCCCCTTCTCTCTCATTTCTCTCTCTCTCTCTCTCTTTCTTCCTTTCCCTTTCTTCCACTAATTCTGTTTTTGTCCCATTCCGTTCGATTGTATCTCCTTGGTTTAGTTATGTCATGTTGTTGTGTGTAATGTATTTGTAATCGTATGTGAAGTAGGAAGTACTGTATTTTTGGAAGAAATTCTTGAGTGGTCCACAATCTACAAGCACTGCTTTTTAGTGGACCTCTCAGTTCTCTTTTTTTTTCTCCTCAAAATATAACTTTGTATTTTCCCGTATGTATACATGATTCATCTCTATTAGTTTGTTGTATATCGTTAATCCTTCGCACTTTGTACTGTATACATGCTTATGATGGATTTTCTGATTTACCTCGTGTTATGTTTTGTTGGAAAGAAAATGAGAATGAAATAAATGAATTGAATTGAATTGAATTGAAATTCACTGTACAATACACTAAATACACTAACACACACACATACACGCGCGTAATAAATCAGCCAACATAATAACTTTAGCTGATTGGTGATATAATCGAATTTGGTTGTGCATCTGCGCGGTCGAACAATGTTGTCGTCCAAATCTTGTCCCCATCATCAACAGACCCCAACTTCTGGCATTTTTTCCGTTATGCTTTATTGATATGATGGTATACATGTAGGCAACCTTGTCGTCACTAATATATTAGGTGGTTGGCACTCCGTTGATTTCAAAATGGCACGGTAGCAATTTTTGAATAAAAAAAAGCGCAGCAAAAGCTGCACAAAAGCGCGTTCAGTTTCGCAAGATTATGTAGTATTGTGACAAATCAGACAACGAAGGGAGATATCTGTGGCAATAAAATCCCCTCTCGTTCCCCAAGGAATCCCGAACGGAGTGATGAAAAGCAGAAAACCACTATAAAATACGAATCTATCACCATGTCATAACTATTATCTATAGTTTCTACTGAATGAAGATGTGAAAATAGAACTTATAATGATGAAGATTTTTTTTTTGACGCATTATTCCCTTTTCTTTTGGTGGATGGGGGGGGGGGGTAAGGGGAGGCGTCAGCTTCATTCATAAAGGACACAGAGAGCCTCAAATTAATGTTCTAATATAACATCCCATTCTTTGTATAGTCGGCATCCCTTGTGCGAATTCTATAAGTGGCATTGGTTGCGATAGCGACGATGATCAAGGTGACATAAGATCCAACAACTGCAAACCCGTATGGTGCGGTTATGCCTGTTGCCCCGGTGACGATGAAGGAAGTTGCATTCGAAAAGGTGGCTCAAAAGGAATAGAGATTGACAGACAAAACAACAATCAATGTCTGGAATGTGATGGGGAAGTACAATTTTTTAGCAGGAGGAAATTGATGAAATAAAAGGTATTACCTCCTGAGAATTAGAGGTCACAATTTGAGGTGATGGTAATTGATTTGATTTGATTTGATTTGATTTGATTTGATTTGATTTATTGGTTCCTGTATTATCATTACCATCATTATGTATTATCATTGTACATTGGGCGTAGCCATATATATATATATATTTTTTTTTTTTGAAGAGTTTTAGATAATGTCCAGGCATGTATTCAACCCCAAAGGGCGCTGGGTTGACAACAAAGATGGATTAATGCAGAGAGAAAGGAGAGACAAATATCAAAACTCCAAGTACCCTGTGTTATAGGATCCCTATCGAGTGAGTCCAAACTGAACTCCCTTGCAACAAACCAATGTATTGTACTCACAGTATTGACATGAAACTACCAACGTGATTCGGTGTATCCTCTTGTGTTTACCTTATTCAACAATGCAAAATATGCCGTCTTAAAAAAAAAAAAGGGGGGGGGGGGCTGACAGCGTACATAACCAGTAATCAATCATGCTCATACAGAGACGAAGCAACGCATAGTGAATATGACAGACGTGTTACATGGAGGGTTTCGTGCCTCTTAAAATCGTATTTCAGTCTTGTGAACTAATTCAAAAGATATTATTATCGAAAGTAACTGGGTCATCTTCAATAATTTTCTTGTCGCTTTCTGTCATTTTGTGTTTCTCTGCTTAACCGGCATGGTTGTTTTCAGCCAATGAGAATTATAGTTACTGCCGTTTTAGCCGTACAATTCGCGATGTGTACCAGAAATATTTTGTAGAGCAAGAACACCAACAAAACATGGGCTACAAACTCTTGCAAAGTCTCCTGTTAGCTCGAGCCGTGCGTATAAAGCTGACGGGGGGTGGGGGGATAAGGGGATAACCCTTTTTTTAATTGAATTATATGCTTTATTTGAATTTCGTTCATAATATCAGCATTCGCACGATATTCGCAAGGAACGAATACATAAAAAAAAACCCTCAGCTATATTTTCCACTCACATATGCTGCCTAATTGGACATTAGTATATACATATATTTACCTGCAGAGAAAGTTTCATGTTGATTCATACAAAAAACAACAACACCTGTATAACCTAGCATGCATTTGCAATAGCCTTACTATACAGACTTAGACATTATTGTCTTTCGAAATTCACCTTTATTGATTTTATAAAACTCATCGATATGAATCTGCTTGATCGTATACACATGAAAAGACAGCATGAAACAAAAAGCTTGCCATAAACTAAAATCACATAAATAAGAATACAACACACACAACACATACAGTACACACATACAAACCACAAACACACACACACACACACACACACACACACACACACACACATATATATATATATATATATATATATATATATATATATATATTTATATACATACATACAGACTATATGTTAATGTTTATGTGTTCTTGAGTCAGATTTCTTTATTGATTAACAATCTCATATGTAATGCTATAAGCAACAATCATTGAATGATATCCTGTAAAAAATCACAGACGTGGGAAAATGAGAGCCAAATATACGATATTGTTGTTCCGACAGTTACAAACAGAAATTCATGAGAGAGAAGAACAAGTTCTCAGCGCTTCAATGTACAACTTCCTTCAGTAAATGTTTGACAAGTATTGCAAAAAGTGTGGGAATGTTAGGGTGTTCCTGATTTTCTTAAGTACAAAATGTCTGAATAAATAAAACCAACAAGCAAACAGACCCGCAGTGCAACTCTCGTCATTTTGTTTGGTGTCTGTTTCAGCCAATATGAATGGACACTATGGACCCAATCAGCTGAACTAAATATTCTCTTTTATAAAACTATATCAATGCCTTGAGAATCGATGGTAGTTACACTAGTTACACACGTGAGAGATTTGACATTGTCAAGCGAAATAATATCTTTGTCGTCACGTAGATCCTAACAGCGTGAACGAGGGAGCAAAATAAAAGGAAAAAATTCAAACACAATGGACAGTATTGTATTGAGTATGATGTGCATATTACAGTGATGAGTGGGTTGTTTACGTCATGACGAGATTGGCGTGAACTCTCTCACGTAGTAACCGTCAAAATGTAGTCAAGGTATACAAACATTACCTGTTCTCAATACTATTACAAACTAAGAAGATTTCACAAAACTCGTCTGAGAACGAAAAGACAATAAAACTTATGGGATAAAAGGGTAGATAAGATTATGTTAAGTTTCTCGTATCTTGTCAGTGCAGAGGGCAATGGCGTCAAAACAGTGCCGATCACCGATCCCAGAAAATCGACAAACAAAATCAAAATATCGTCATTGGAGTCACCTTGCGCATACTATGCAGTAGTTGGTCACGCAAACATATAAGACGTGATCAGATGAAACGACATAAGTCTGTCACGACTACTGAGTAAATAAACGCAGAACGCCAGAGCTATACTTCGTTTACATTGCAAACAAAACTCTCTTCAAAAGCTAGTAGCACGTCTAGTAAAATTTCATAGTTATTTGTGAATGTTTCTTTTACATTTTTTCGGGCTTACAAAAAGAGAAAGCGCATAAGGAATGGCTCTCTCTTGTGAAAGAGAAATGAAAAAGAATAAAATGGACAGCGTAGGCCACTCTGAAGGTGTTCAATGCGTGGCGTCGAAGACTTACTGAAAACAAACAGAACAGTTAACTCAACTTTTGATGGTCTCCCTTTCTCTCTTCTTGTATCTGACCATGGTCTGTGTATTCTCCTTTTTCCGATTCTCCCTCTCTCACTCTCTTCTTCAATTTCTCTTGATTCTTGCCACTCCTTTCTATTTTACATTAAACTGTAACTTATCACATATGCTCCTTACATTTGGCCTTCCAATTTTGATTAGTTTTCTTTTATATTCTATTTTCTCTCTTTCCCTCCTCTCTTTCTCCAGCACCTATTGATGTGAGGCATAATTATATCCCTGGGATTTTCTTTTCTCACCTTTTCGCCTGTCATCTGCGATAACGAGTTGAACCAGATAAACAGAGAAAAGCATGATATACCACATTGTTATAAAACAAAACAATAAATACGAGAGAGCAAATAGTTGAATACTGCAGTTGGTTTTTTTGTGAGGAATCCCATCACATAAATATCGTTGACTTATGATGATCATTGTAGACTTTGTTGTTTTTTAAGGACTCTCAGCATAATACTCGTGATTTTGTTCATCAAGGCGCATTGACCTTTTCCTATTCATTTTGATCTATGACTCATACTGTAATTGGGAAGATGACTCTGTGCTCTGTTTTCGCTTTTTGTGAGTTTTTTTTTTTGTCAAGGGTAGACGAAAGGTCATACGATTATCAAGCTAATTTGTTCTTTATGGCAAATTACATCTGTGTCTATTAGTGCAAGGAGTACTTATTTTGTTGTAGAATCATATTTCGTGTGAGAAGTACATTCCTGGTATTTTCTGTTCACACCTTACATGTCTTTCTTCTGTGATAATGTGATTATGATGAGTATTTATGAATTGCTGTGTCAAGGAAGATTGCCGATACACGTTAACAGGATACCCACTGAATATTTCTCAAGCAAACAGTTGTGATATCGGTCAGCAACCAATCAATTCTGACTTTAGACATTCTTGGATCGTTAGCAAACAGTGGACGTAGCTGTTGTTGTCGTTTATTGCTGGCTTTGTTTAATGATGGTTTGTTCATTTATCTTTTTGTTTATTTCAATAATTTTTGCTTTTTAAAAAAAAAAAATCTCCACTGGTAGCCACTTTCAGGCAAATGTCTCTTCGTAAAATCATATGAAATGATACTACAAAATTGTGATAAGGTGTGACGAACACGAAAATATTAAGACTTGTCTCTATGCCACAAATGTTTCCCGTATACAGATAGCGCCATGACGGACACTGCCGATGCCCTGGCCAGAGATCTCCGCCAAGAGTTTCTCACCTGCTCCCTGTGCCTCAACTGCTTCTCCCGCCCAAAGATGCTTCCTTGCCAACACGTTTTCTGCACCCGCTGCCTCCACAAGTGGTACGAGTCCAAATCCAAGCAGAACGGCACCCAGGCCAAGATAGTGACTTGCCCGATGTGCCGAGTTTCCCACGCCGTCCCCGCAAACGGCATCCTGGGATTTGTCGACAGTCAGATAACGTCCTCTCTCATCAACTTCCTCGACGGCCGAGTAGAGTCGACGCTATCGTGGGGGCCAGACACCATTGGTCTCATCCGAGAGTTCGGGACGAAAGGAAGCCAGGACGGACAGCTGTACAAGCCCCTAGGGATAGCCGTGAGCGTTGAAACGGGCGAAATATTCATCGCCGACAGCAAAAACAGAATACAGATCTTCGACAACGACGGTCTGTTCGTAAGAAAGTTCACCTTCCCTCAGCTAGCCAAGAAATTCACGCCAACGCATCTGACGATGACCCGGCGGCTGAGCTCCGACTCGAAGGAATGCTTGCTGGTGTCCGATGTGAACAATAAGCGCGTACTCGTCTGCTCCTTGAGCGGAGAAATCTTGATGCAACGGGGCGGGAATGAACTGGGAATGCCGGGCGGTGTGGCGGTGACAAAAGACGGGTCCATTCACGTTGTCGACGTCTATGCTCGCGTGGTTAGAACGTACAATCGTATCGGACAACAAGTTCGAGTGTTTAGCGGACAGACGGGTAGTAACCAAGGCAACTCTGATGATGAGTGTGTGTTCCGAAGTCCAACGCACATTGCCGTCACGCGCTCCGACATCCTTCTCGTCTCCGACAGCCAGTCGCATGTTATCTATATCTTCGATAGCGATGGCGGGTATCGAAACAAATTTAATACCATTGGGAAGAACGGCGGACAGCTGCAATCGCCCACGGGAATGGCTATCGATAGGGTCGGTAACATTCTTGTGGCGGACTCTGTCTTGAACAACATTCAGCTTTTCGACAGCAGAGGTCGGTTCCGTGCTCGCGTGGACGACAGCTTCGATGGATTACGTAATCCACAAGGAGTCGCTGTCCTAAACGACGAACATGTAGCAGTAGTGGATGCAGATAATCATGCCATCAAGATATTTTCTTATTTGTGACTTGTCATGGATATCTCATTCAAAAACACGTCCAAAATACGTGTTTTCGTTATAATTGTGTCGGGTTGTAAACCTACAATACCTGATGAATATGAACAATGAATTCCCCTCCAATGAAGTAGTCGCATGAAGGAGACAAAACTTTCATTCTAGGCCAAGGAGACAGTTACTATAGGAAAACAAATTCTAACTTGCCACTATACCATGCAGTCTGCAGACATTGGACATACTCGTAACCTTAACCATGTAGGTCCTACTCTGAAGCGCCAAATGAATGACGATATGTCGTGCAGAGGGCCCGACGGAAGCGATGGCGTTAGAAATGGTAGTGATGACACTAGAGATGCCTGCTTGCGGTGATGATGATGCTGAAAATCATGATTATACTGATATCTTTTGATTATGAAAAAGGATACTAACGATAGAGAATCAATTACCTATAGATTGATAGCTGTGACAACAATTTCAATGAATTCATGAAAATCAAAACCTTAAGGCGGGGTCATCTGAAGAATATGCTTAATGATTACATTTTTATTGAATTTAATATTTTGATTAAGATCAAAGGGAAAAAAATAGTTGTTTTCCATAAAATGAAAGGTGGGTTGCAAAGTGTGTGAAGTAATCAAGTCAAGCCCCAGAAAATAACAGTATGTCTCAATATTGCTTAGTGCTAAGTGTGCCGAAATGTTTCAAAGATATGCAGTTATTATTCATGTCTATTTTTCATTTCTCCCCCTTCCCCTACCTGCTCGTCCGTCACACTATGTCTCTTTTTCGATGTTTAATTGTGCTGGAAAATCATGACAAGAAATATATGACCATCTCTTCCCTTCTATGTATGTTCTGCTCTGTGATTACACCAACTTGGTCACTCCTTCTGGTAACCTTGTTGTAACTCGATTTTCCAGCAGAATTAAGCCGTCCTTGTATGAAACAACCTTCAAATGTACGCACAACAAATTTGGTGTGAAAGAGAGCGTGTAATCTATATTGAAAGAAACATCTCGTGTCAAGACTATTGTGTGAAGATATATGCTTGCTGTATGACTGCTTACCTGTCTTTTGTTGTTTCCTTTGTACTTTTATATGGTCTAAGAGTTCATACATCTTCTGCTGCACTTTAGGGTATGCATTTTATTCAATTTAAAGTCTTGCCTCCTGTGAGAAATTTAACGCATGAAATGTTGTGTTCTTGTACCCCTTTTGTTGTTTTTCAAAGTTGTATCGTGATCAGTGGAAATATTCAACAACAGAAGAACAGTGTTGTCATCAGACTGCGTCTAATGGGGGAGAAAAGTGTGCCTTGAATATCACACAAAAATCGGGTTCATGAGCCAACGGCGGTATAGAGCTGCACGTATCCAGCCAAATCATGAACGGGGTTGGGAACTTTGGAACATAACTCTACCTGTTTTATGGAAAGTCAATGTGTTTTACACCACATAACAAATTGTTTGTGCATAACGAGTTAAATGCTTGACTTTATCCTCAGAATCTCTCGACATCAAAGTCAACGTTTGTCTTAAAACGAACCATTTACTATTTCTACTATACTTCTACTATTTCTACACACACATTGACGCTACTTTTAATACAAAGTTGCATCTTCTCCAGATCTGTGGACCCGGCCTGTGGAGAATAGCAAATGAAACATGAACTTTATTCAGTAGTGATTGAAAATTCGCTGCATAGAATCAGGACGTATGAGCTGACAGCACACTTAGATTCTCTGATGGACCGTCATATTAAAGAACGGAAACAGAAAGGATCGAGAAGAAGACAAACGAATTTTAGGTTTTTTATTTCATGCTAAGCTACGGGATACTACAGTGTGTGAATGAGGCATCGGTATTCCACGTCATTTGTCAAACTATATTATAGTTTGACAAAACAAATATATAAATCGGTGGAAAGGATTCTGTCATTTTCCTACATATCCCAACTCTACTTTGGCGTTAGTCGAACATCCTACTTGGGCATTTCATTGTGACTGTCTTATTTTATTTGTTTGTTTGTCTGTTTGTCTTTTTGTCTGTTTGTTCGTGTGATTTTATAGCATCTTGCCAGTCTCATATTGGATTTTTAGCAACATTTTCGAGATAATCATTTACTTTCAAGTATTCCATTCTATTCATTCGGTCAGCATACTTTCAAGTATTCCATTCTGTTTTTTCGGTCGGCATACTTTCAAGTATTCCATTCTATTTATTCGGTCAGCACTAAGACTCAAGAAATGTGTGAACAAACTTGAAAACAAACAAAAAAATCAGCTTGTACATAAAGTCTTTTCGTCCAATATTCAGTCTCATTTAAGAACGCAAATCCTTACCAGAGTATTCACAGTTTGTTGATTTATTCCAGTATACCCAATATTTATACAGATTTATTTATGGTATAGATTTTCTTTTTCTTACAAATATGTCAAGAACCATTTCTATTATGTATAACCAGGCATATGATGTAAACCGGTTCTCATTCAAGCATCTGTGAGAATGACCGGGAATATTTTCAAGCATTATTGTTTTATGTATGTGTAATCATGTATGTATGTCTATGTTCTTTCGCGTCATAGACGAATAAATCTTGATTTTGAACACGAGAGCGTTTACATAATTTATGAGGTATTTCTCTGTGAAGCTAAAATGAAAGTGTCGGAAACCTGAGGTTACCTGTTTTATCACATAAAATATTCACGGAAGCACCTTTGATGACCTTTAAATTAACATGTGTTATATTGATTAGTCCTATCAGTTCATGAACATTATCCTCTTGACAACACTAAAACAATCCAGTAAGATAAGAAACTGTTGTTTTATTTTTCATTGCTGATCAACTGGTAATTTTTGGTTCAATTGTTCATTCGTTTTATTGCCTATAAACATTGCAAAGATATGAAGAAGACATTCAATACATAGAATGTACATACAGTATTTATGTATGATTTAATAAATAGGTGTAATGTGATATACCAGTTCTTGTCAAAAGTGCAATAAAGTAACGACAATGATCAGGCACACACACACACACACACACACACACACTCACTCACTCACACACACATAATCTTTACGTACAGGATGTAGGGCAAATACCGTGTAACGGACCGAAAACTTGGCCTATAAAATATCTGTTGAAATCTTACCTATACGCCTAACGCTATTTCCTACTTCTCACTATACGTAATTATCATCTTTATGGATTATGATATACTAGTATTCCAACAATCTGTTTAATCAAAATAAGGGAGTAACAAGGTACACATGACTTACTGTAGTATGATACTTTATGCGGACACTGATGGGTTCTGTATAAGACTGCCGCCACTCACATACAACTTGTGACATACTTTCCTCTGAACTAACCAAGCCTGGAGGACTATGACCGCCGATATCTGTAACAGACCGGGGTTCATGAAACGTCCGTTACATGACAGTCTTATGAGACACTTTTCGCTCTTTACACACCCCCATGAGAGACTTAAAGGAGACCTCCAGATGATTTCCAGAATTTTACATTTGAAAAACTATAAATCAGTTATACTGAGGACAGAGTTGTAGAATTTATGATAATTGGGATAAAGATTAAGAATGATTTCGAAATTTATAACAAATTGCAATGAACTAGGACGATGACATGGCAGGGTCACCATAAGAATGCATGAGATGGGGCTAAAGGAAGCAGCACAAAAGAAGAAGGCATGCATAGATTATACACAGGTGAACTCGCAAGCAAGCGGTATTGTAATGGAATTACACTGCTACATTTCTGAACTATGTGAGCCTCGTACATATATGTCATCATTCTTGTTCAATATAATTTGTTCAAGGTTTTTCAAAATATGGTTTCTCTGCCCAAGAACCACGATAAATTCCACAAATCTATACATGGAGCTGTTGATTTATGTACTACACGATGTGAAATTATGAAAATTGTCTGGAATGCTCCTTTAATGAAATGGATTTGAAAGTCTCTTATAGCTAAGTATGAGCGACTTTGCCCATTCTGAGATTTATCGTAATACATGATTGCATGTGGCGACTTTATGAAACGGACCCATGGTACTGGACGATTATTATCATCAGCGCTGCTGCGGTCATCATCATTTTGATAAAACTGGTGAGTGTCAACACCCCCACTATCACAACATAACCCTCCTAGGTACCATCTGGTGAGAAAATGCCGCATTATCGATTAAGATACATAGTTTACAAACAGATCGATGAAAAGTAACCTTAATGTACCGTCAGAAATGAGGGATACAAAAGCACAGGCATTGTTCGTTTCACCTGGCTGAATATGCGTGACATTTTTGTCATCATTCCTTTGAACAAACACAATCCTATCAAGGATCTCCATTGTTGAAAACAGGTGAGGAGTTAACTTTAAAGAAAGTGTTGGCAGTTTGAGGGAGTAATGTCCACAAGCAAAATACATGTCAGAGTTGCTACATACGTTTACTACAGTCAAAGCTATTTTGATCGCTCATGTCTCAGAATAGGGTCAACTTGTTTAGACATTACCAGAAAATGTCATCGATACAGCGAACGTGAGAGAATATTGAAAAAAAAACAGTGAAATAACTGCATTCGCAACTAACTGCAATGATTGATGAATTAAGAATCCATCCGTTAGAAAGTGTGGAAGGTCAAAACACATAAAGTGAAATCATTTGGCCCAATTAAACAAGGTTGATCAAGACCAATATTTATTCTATCTCTGCCACCACTCATACACTCTCCTTGACGTATCTCATCAAGCATTATACTCAAAACAGCATTTTCCCACGCCAGCTTGGCTTCGAAAGGGAGGGCCACTTCAGGGATATCTCACTAGGCGGCGAATGTTTTTTTTTTTAGGTTTCATCAGGGTTCGTGAACATTTGCGATCAAGTTCTTGAACAGTTGCAATCAATTTCTCAAGCATTTTTTTTCTTGTCTCAGAGCCTAATTTCGAACTTGTTCAAAATATTTTACGACAAGAAAACTGCTCGCGAATTCGATTGCAACTGTTTTATGCCAACCCTGACGAAACCTAGCATTCGCTAAAATTTGCTACGTTCGTAAACATTCGCCGCTCAGTGAGATATACCCCATGTAGTAATGTTTAGGGGGTGTACTGTATCACAATGAACAGTGCAGTGAACAATGCAGAACAGAGCAGGCTGGCTTATTAACGAATGCATGACTTGTGAATATAGTATACTGTATTCATAAGTCATGCATTCGTTAATAACATCATTTATCTATTGCAGCCAGATAGACTGACTGCGCAGTAGAGAGCTTTCTACGCCGCAGACGCTATATAAAAAGGACGACGCTATAAGGCTAAAATGGTGTTCTGCACATGCGCTAGGCAGCTGTGGCCATTGTTCAACCGGGAGGCCGCGTCGTCTTAGCGTTCGCGTCGCAAATCTATGTAATGTAAAGTGCGCTATTGCCTGCAGTGTGGATTCCGCGTACTCAGATTCGTTTTGAATGTAAATGTGAATAAGACAGCCAGACACTAATTATTGTTAATCATGTCCCCAAAGAAGAAATTAATTATGAATATTCCAAACCAAATTGTAACGCAGAGGGTAGCTCCTTGGATAAAGTTTGTAGTAATATACACAGCACACAAATTTCTTTTCCATTTTATGCATATAAGACCGTATTATTCCAATCCATGAACTTCATTTAACCGTCACCTTCTACAGGCTCTTGCTTCGGTGGTTAGTTCTATCATTATCAGACACTTTTAACCCCAATGCCTATTATACCAAGTTTCAAACTTGAAGCTTGCTGTCCAATCTCTCATGGGTCATTATCCTGTCTTGTTTGTCGTTGACAATGAGAAACACTATCCTGGTTGTGGAAAAAGGAGGCAGAATTCTGTTAGAGTGACCTTGTATTTGCAGGGATGACCTGGAAAGCAATCATGCTGGAGGGCATTAGATTCAATGTGACCAATCTGAGAGCACTCAAGTTGATTGTTTTCCTTTGTCTGCAGAATAAGTTATTAATAGTCCAAAATACGATTATGATATTAGTTAAGCATCGTAAGTATAACAAATCTCAATCTCCCTCTCCTTTGTCCATCTTAGCAGTCAGAAATGTATTCATTTTAGAGAAGATTTGGGCCTTCATGGTTCTGCGAATTGTAATTTCTGTTGCGTGAAAAATCACCGTCGTAATAGATTTTCTCTTTTTTTCTGATCGCAGTCCTCAGGCACTGACAAATCTATACTGTAAAACATGACCTTCTTATCTGATTGAAAATATGTACGCAGGAAAGACCACGCCCTTTTGAGTGCATGATTACATACATCTTACACTTTAGAATGATAAAAGCAAAAATTGCTATACAACCTCTAAGTATCAGCGTCTTTGAATAATATGTTTTTAACAATGACGAGCTCATTGTATGCCGTTAGACATCAAACAGAGGGGCTAGCAATGTCCCTGTCTTTAATCAATAATGTATTTTTAGTTACAAATCTTAGTCTTGAATATGAATCAACCGAGCTCATGGCAGAAAATGACTTTTCGTATATTGTTAGAAATGTATCAAGTCTTGTGTTTTTTCTTCTTGCTATCGACAAGTTCACCGCCGTCAGAACTATGAAGATTTTGTGAGCATATCTCTTTCTCTGAACTTTTAATCAATAGTTTTCAATAGTTTAAACTGAGACATAACTCACCGAGGTTGTTGCACGACGAGAATTATGACATTAGCTTCTATGTTATTTAAGGCAAGCAAAACTGAAAAGAGATGTTTTGCCACTGAGAGGACAAGCTGACATACATAAGTGAATTCATAATACGTTCATGTGTTTGTTCATTTTATATATCTGTGTTTTCTGCAAGCCAGACACGAAAATAATTCAAACGAAGTGTATCCCAATGTGATTTATTGATTTCGTTTCTTGTGCTGGTAGGATTTATTTCCATTTTCTCTTTCCACACAAAACACGAGAAGCGACAATAAACCTCCAGCGGCATTCAACATTCTAGTCAATTGATTTCACATACAATGGCAGCCTATCTATCCTATACCTGCTGTTCATTCATTGCACATCATGCATGCTATTTCTTTTATGTCCCGAAAAAAACTTTTGACGCATTTCTTCCTCATAATACACGTCAAGGCATATGACTATATAGTTTTTAGCTTCTTGGTTTAGACGCAGCAATTTCGTCGTTGTTGTGTTAACATGCATGGTTATTATGAATCTGGATTCACAACACGGACTCGCAGAAGAACAGCCATTGGCTGAAGTGAGTGATCCGTGATGAAATAAATAAATTCAGTCTGCGAGAGGACAGGTATTACGCGATTGTCGTAGAATGAAAGTAATCTCTTTTGCCGTTAAGGGGGGAAGGCCACTCTTTGTTATGGTATCTTGATAGCCGCTTCTGCTATAAGTACACGGGTAAATACATTTTTCTACTGTTCATGGATGGTAAAGAGCAATGGCGATCTTTTTATTGGGAGAGGGGATGTGAAGGGACAATAATGACATTAACGAATCCATCCCTGGTTTCCGATTCTTATTAATTTTGTCTCTTTCAAACTGGAATTGAATCAAATTTCATCCCTGCTGATTTGATCTGACTTCATCAAACGCACACAGAACTCATATTTCCATGAAAGTAGTTTAGCCGCGACAAAAGAGATATACAGGTTAATGGATGTACTCGTCATCGGTTCTCTTGTAGCTGTATTGCTAAAACGTTCTATAACAGAACAGCAGTACATATAGGTCCTAGTTACATTGGATATATGCAAAATCTGAGCATGGACGAAATTGACGATGATTCAACCAAAGAAACAAAAGGTGATCGTGGCGGTTATGATGGCGACAGTCACAGTGACGTTGACGCTGCTAACCGCTACCGACACTGGTGATGGTGATAATGCCAATGCAAGGAAATAAGAACGCTAATACAAACTTATGACCATTATACTGTTGTGATTATACTGTTTCCGCATCTGAAAATACGTATTTTTGCGCCTACAGAGCACGTTCCAGCGTGCCTCCCCCTCCCCCTCCCCCATTCCATTCATGTCAAATACCTTTTGTTCGAAAGATTTTATAGCTACCGATACAATCAATGCAGTCAACTTCCCCTTAGGCCCCTTATCAAAAATTATGACGGCAAAATAGCATTCAGAAAGAGAACAAACTCCAGATTTGAAACTGCTTCAATCAGACCCCATACCAAAAACCACATTTCTTTTTCAGAAAAAGAAATGTAACGATTATTGTTAGTGTTTGGTTAAAGGGATGGTATAGATTTTAGTTGAGATAGGGCTTCAGGTTTCCAACTTTTTTTGTGAGATAATCAGAAACCTCTTATGAAATATGAAGTGCATACAATTGTGAGAGGAATTCAAAGTATTATTTGATGAAAATTGGTTTTAAAATTGCTGAGATATATCAAAAAAAAAACAAACAAACAAACAAATAGGACCTAGTAAAAGGTGGGGCCAATCTTTTAGTAGAATCACATCCTTTTACTTTGTTTTTGGATATCTCAGTCAATTTAAAACAGATTTCATCAAATAAAACTTTGAATTCCACTTAGAATTGTGTGGTCTTTCTACTATTTCATATTTAGTAATTCAAATTATCTGGTAAAAAGTTAAAATCTGAATCCCCATTTCAACTAAAACTATACAATCCCTTTAGGGTAGAGAAGAGATGTTTTTCATTTGACAGTGTTTGAGCCATTTCCTTTTCATATATAATTATATACACAATGATATATATATATATATTTATATATTTCTCGCCCTGATTTTTTTTTATGTGTGTGCAGATTACTAAATTGAGTTACACCAATTCTCGTAATCTTTCTTTAACGCACAGACACAGACACACACACACACACACACACACACACATATATATATATATATATATATATATATATATATATATATATAGTGAAATTTGAAATTTGGAGAGGCCAATTCAAAGAAGACAAGATGATGAGAGGAAAAAATATAAAAGATACTCTCAGGATTGAAGAATTAAATGTGCTTTGTATAGAACTTTTGCGCACCATAAGCGCTGTAACAAAAGCTATGCATAACATACGAAGTTGTTTGTAGCACAACTATAACATCAAACAAGAAGGGATCAGAGTAACACAACAAAAAAGAAATGACAATCGCTCGTGCACACACACACACACACACACACAGGTTTAGTTTACGTGTAGAGTAAAAAAAATAATAATGAAATAAAAAGCATTTTTGGTCACTTAACTCTTAACTTTATGAGTGTTTTTTTTTTTTTTTTTTTGCTTTGTATCTTTTTTCTCTACAGCACACCAACACTTAACCGTCTTTCCAAGGTCATAAAACCCTCAGTGTAAGGGACTGACGTATCATTTTGGAATGTCAGTATGATCGTAAGCACTCTAGTCATTGCGTACAATGTGAATGCGGTCGTCACGAAGTAATGTTAGAAGACAACGATCTTCGTAATATCCGTGTGATGGGTAAAGTATGATAATGGTGTATGATAGGACATGATATGACTGTGAAAAATATATACTTTTTATCGAATAAGTAAATACACTCTACAACAGTTGTCGACTTTCAAATTATCAAATTCTTTATTGTTCTTGTAAAACATTATGTCAAGATAGCAATAAATATAAACTGGCAATTCTTGATCTTTGCTTTTTCGCTTTGACATAAGGCTGTATTCCTGTGCAGGTGAATTTCTGTTCAGCATATTCAGCAGTGGATAATTAATGCACACTGCTTGAGGCAGTGCAATACAAAATTTGACAAACTGTCATTACTTTATTTTACTTTGTTAAGGAGACAAGAGGAAAACATTGTTTCTTCGAGAATACATTCCACCTATTGATCAACGCTCACACTGATTGGAAATCAGGAAAGTTCTTTTCATAAAGTGTGCAAACAATTTATAGCATGTAAACAAAATGAATACAGTGGACTTTGAACATCATACATTATATAGATTTCATCATCACTTTGTTTTATATTCAGCAATGGAATGAAATATGCCATCTGTGCTCACACAACGCACTTGCTGCTTTGCTAGCACGAACCTACAACTTCAAATACGATAACTTTACTTTTTCAAACAATGTTAACAATACAAAGTGATACCACACTACTCCCTAGCGAATACAGAGAAATAACACCACCTGCACATGTCGAAGGATAATATAAAACCATATCCATGACCTCTAAACACTCATCGATATTCACATTCGTCCTTGAACAACGAAATACAAATTGTCAACGCATGTTAAAATTGCACATGCGTCGGAAAAAGACTGTTGACAAACATTTACATCAACTTATTATTATCTCTATTGTTTCACTAAGAGAGGACTTGATAATAAAGTGTTTCGTGGCAAACTCAAGTATATACTGCGTCGATATATGGATGCCTTTTTAAGCTCTTTACTTGTGAAAGAATATATCAGACTAACATTCTTATAAAGTTTCCTCACACAGTGCCGTTAAAGGGCCTTTCTGAATTTATCTTGCGCACACACATCTATTCAATGATGCGCGGAACGCCTCAGATGAGAAATCCTATGATATGCATGTAATCATCACATTTGATAAACCGATCGTATATGTGTATTTTCCACAGAAAATTCATATTTGGCAAAAGGTAGTCTACCTCCAAGTCAGAATAATGCGCTCGACGTGCACTGAAAGTCATCGGAGTACACACACATAATACATTAAATATTTTCACGCAATGCGTTGTAATTCAACGATCATACTCAGCCGAACTTATTAAAAGTGACACTTTAATCAATGAAGTGTCTTGCACGCTTCACAATATCTTGTGTTGAAAAAGGGAGCGTACCTGTGTTTATTACTCTAATGTGGAAGTGTTAACATAAATATGTCTGCTTCCATTAACTTCTTTACTACATGTACAATACCAACTTTCTAAAAGATCATTAAAAATAATCACACAAATTCGTACATGTGAAAAACAACACAGCTGAACAAGCTGTCGGCTTTATCAATTCTCATCGACAGATGGCAGCATTCAATATTGTGTTGTCATAGAGGACCACAGACAACGCTTTGTCCCGCACCCTGTTAACAGTCTGAAACCACAACGAAAAAACAGAACAAAGCAAAACAAAATACCCTATCACAGTCTATGGAATACAAATCTTCGTCGTTAATATTGCAACCGAGATTGGGTAAAATGAATTATACAAGATTACACTACAGCTGTTTCTTGACTTAAAATCATTTAATGCTGTAACATGTGACCTATTAATACCCGATTATACATTATTAGGCTATACAATTATCAACACACATATCGACAGAAATTGGGACATACAGACAGAAACACGGAAAATGTGACAAACATTCACTCTGCGATTGCATCCATTCGGTAACCATTTTGATACACAGTGACTTATGAAACATAGATTCTTGAATTCAAGCAATTTTAGCACCTTTCTTGTAGTTAAATTTACAACGCTAATAAATTCCCCTGTTGTAAGCGCAAGTGTGTGACCGCTATCATAACTTAAATCGAAAACAAAATATTTTGAATACAAGACAGAAAGCAGTAGACTTTACAATGCCAAGTGAGTGGTATATTCACCTGGAAATAAATAAATATATAATTGAGAACCAACAAAGAAAAAAAAATCATCAAAGACTGTTATAGCAAGTTCGGATTGTACGTAAGGTTCTATAAACAAGGGAAATAAGTCGATGCTCATTAGAGCGACTTTCAAGCACTTCTTCATTTTCATAGTGAATAATACAGTATGAAACATTAAATCCTGTAATGACTAATCCGTAGAATACAAGAGTGTCATCGGCAAGGTAATAAATGTACATAATAACAATACTTGTCGAAAATAGTCATGTTAATGTTATTTAGCACAATGTTAATGAAATTGCAGAAAATTGATGTCCTTGTTAAGAAAATGGCTTACAAAGAATAACTCAGATCAAATCAAAAGTGAGAATACAACAATCATTGTTCTGCATATAGATTTCTTTCGTATCTGACATGTTAATACATAATACAATGTATACTTAATAATAGATTTCTATTTACATTCAATGAAAGACATAGTGAGAATTCAATAAATTCATTTCTGAATTATAGTTGTTGACACATTATTATCTACAAATGCTGTTGCACGCAAAAGTATATCACGATCTATTTACAAAATATATTGCACATTTGTCCGGCCAATTAGTGAATCACATTATCATAATGAGTTTCACATGACATGATATATCAACAAACGAGGAATAAGACAAAATACAAGACAATCAAAGGCAAATATATTAGTAGTTTCATAACATTAATGTAGAAGAAAATGTTTGATAAAACGATCTGATAATATTCCTCCTAGAAATGGATGAACATTTATAAAGACATTGGTAGTCTCAGTATAAAATTACTGATATATGTATATATATACCAAAACATGGACCCGGAAGAAAGACATGAAAGTTCTGAATAGGCTTCCTTGAAATGTAAGTGCAGTGATTGTATCCAGAAATATCTATGATTTGACTGCAAACTCGGATGTAAGTATGTAAGGTAACTTCATTGCCCATTCTTATAGGAGACTATTGTTATAGCAGTCAAACAACAGGTTAACAATATATACAAAAAGAAAACAATTTTCACACGTGCAAACAGAGATGCACTTATACGATAGATTCTATTTGGCTTTGCACGACAAGATTCAAACAATATTCAAGAACTCCTTTGCCAGTATTGTGAGTTATCCATCTTCATACATCTCACCATTTTGTGCACATGCAAGCTTTCTACAGAATTTCTCGTCATTGTTCTGTCAAGGTGTCTATTCTACATACGAATTTTGTTCAGTTAAAGCTCTGCTTACGGGGTCTTGGTTTGGGAATTGGCTTGGTCTCTGGCTCCGTCGGCTCGGGCGGGGCCGACGCTGCCACGGGAGCAGTGGGAAGGGGTCTGACATCGGCGACAGGAACAGGTGGTGGCGTTGATGGCTGCGAAGGTTGGTTGGTCTGCATCACCCTCATGGCTATCATGATTTCCTTCAACAGCTGCTTAGAAGAAGACAGGATGTACATGTGCTTACCGGGAAACAAGACCTTCCGGAAACGCGCTTCACCCGTTATTTGCTTATTCCAGTCGTCCAGGAGAGATGGATTGACGAAGGGGTCACTCTTGCCTCCGAACACTGTTAGCTGGCATGGTAGTTTATCCTTGTGCCTCAGGCGATACTTTTTACACGTGATGATTGCAGCCTCGATGCTTGGGATAAGACGGTTCATGAGGCGGATGTTGTTCATGACCGACTGGTCCAGAAAACTGAACTTGACAGGCATAGCGTCAGGTAGAGGTGTCCTTGTGGCATCGAGGTGACTGGTGAGGATGCGTTGCATCTTGCGGTAAACATCACCAGTTACTTCCAGTTCCTCAGGATGAGGATAGGGCAACGTAGGAGCATACCAGGCGCTGACAAAGAGGTGAGCTGGACATACATTAAAGTTCTTCAGCAAGTAGTGCGCCAGCTCAAATGCGATCAAACCACCCAGGCTATGCCCGAAGAAAGCAAAGCGTCCTTGCAGCAATTTCGGCATGAGTGCTTCTGCAAGTTTCGTGACGATATCCTGGATGTTGTGCAGTGGTCTCTCATGCTCCCTGCGTTCCCACCCAGGAAGCTGTGTCGTAATCATCTGAATGTCGTACTCAGCCAAGTGACTTTTCCAGGGCAAGAACATTGTAGGACCACCGCCGACTGAAGGGAAGCAGATCAGCTGCGCTGCTGGTGTGTCGAGATTGTCTTCAATCCTAAACCACATCTCACTCCGAAGGCTTTGAGTTGGTGTGACCTTTGCTGCATCCTCTTCTCCGTCACCAGCGTTGGACAAGACCCTCTCGTAGATGGTATCCGTCAAGCTTCGCAGTGTCAACGTATCATTCAGAAGTTCCATTGCCGTCAGCGTAACCCCAAAGTTTTCATGTATGACACTGCTGAGCTCAGTGGACATGTGAGAGTCCAGTCCGAGTGACATCGGAGTAGCATCTTGTGAAACATCTCCACTAAGTCCAAGGCGCTCCACTAGATGTGAAGACAAGGTCTGGAAGATCAAAGTTTTGGCTTCTGTTGGACTAAGCAATTTGATGCGCATTCTGATGTCGTTGTCGGCAGCAAGGAATGTGTCTCGATTTGGAAACAGTGATTTCAGGATGGAGAAGGTGCCACCTTGTTCGCTGAAATGATGTGACAGCATGACGCTAAATGCTCTAGCGTATTCCCTTCGATCAACAGCACCAGTGAGTCCCAGCTGAGGGTAGTCGGTTGCAAGAATACAGCCGAGGCCTTTCAGAATTTCCGCCGGCGGTAGACTGCCGAGTCCCACATTCTCCCATCGCTTTACAAAGCCTTCTCTCGCCGCGAATCCGTGTGTGTTAATGACTCCTGGACATACCACAGTGGCGGGGAGTCCAAACTTTCGTCGCATGTTGCATAGTGCGGAAAGAAAGCTGTTGGCTGCACAGTAACTCCCTTGACCTTCATTGCCAATCATCTCAACGATTGATGACATCATGACGAAGTGCTTGATGGGGAAGTTCAGCTTTGTAGTCAACTGATGAAGTATCAGCGCTCCGTAAGCCTTAGGAATCATGACGTCATTCCACGACTCTGACGTCATGTGGCGCATAATTGCATCATTGTAGACTGTGGCACAGTGGAAGATACCTTCCAGAGGCTGATCCTCGTTGTCCTTGATGGCGCAGAGTGCTTTCTCAACCTCATGTTCACGCCCCATGTCAACTTTGAGGTGTGTAATCCTTGCTCCTGAATCTCGGAATGACTTGAATCGGAGTATAGTTTCTTCTTCTGGTGTGTTTCTGGAGATCACGTATACGTGGCGCGCCCCACAGTTGACAAGCCATTCGACCATCGAGAGACCGAACCCTTTGGAGCCGCCTGTCACGAGATAAGATGCTTTGGGGTTGGCGGAGAAGCTGATATCGTCGAAGTTGAGAGTGGCCGGGATGCTGTCCTCATCGATGTAAACTGTAATCTCCTCTAGTGATGCGTGAGGAGAACGCGCCAACTTTGACACGGGAGCTGTGGGAACGGTGAGGGATTTGAGAGCCTGGAATCCGTTGTGTACACTGAAGAGGTGAAGGAGGCGAGACATCGCATCTTGCATCCTCGAGCGCATATCCTCGAATCTTCCAAGCGCCATGTCGATTGACAAAAAGTAGATGTTAGGGGGAAGATTGCTGATTCTCGAGTCACCAGCCACAGCATCTCTACCGTGAATCTGCACGATGGTTCCAAAGGGACGGAGCTTACCCACTAATTTCTTCAGGCTTCCTGTGTCATGTGGAAGTTCCCCAGCAAACAACAACACATCTACTGAAAAGTCATTGATGAGTGTGTTGAAGTTTTCATTTGATGTGATCACTACTCGCGAGTCACCCAGAATTCCAAGGAGCTTCTCCACGGGCAGGATATTACCGTCATCAGATTCTACATGAATAAAAACCGTAGCTCCTTGTTCTAGCGCCAAATGAGTGGTGGCAAGTCCTACACGATCGCTCAGAGACGACAAACAGACAATTACTGTGCCATTTTCAGTGAGTTTCAAGGTGTCATGGAATGCTACAAATGCGGGGAGATAATCTCTCACGATGTTGATTGCCTCGATTGGAGTTAGGTTTGCTGGTATCGGTATCAGGTCCGCAGTTTTGGCATGCAGCGACGCAGTGATCTGACCACCAGTCCGAAACCCGAGCACGTTTGTTCGCATTCGGAACATGACCTGCACCTCTTCACTGCAACTGAGGATTTTTCCCGCGTAGAGATACCCACATCCCACCTTCCTATCGTTCGCATCCACTAGCTGCTGCACTGAGAACGCTGACACTTTTACTGCAATCTCGTTGTCCGCATTGGCAGGGGGCATTTCATGACTCTGCTTCACTGTCAGTCGTTTTTGCTTCAAGCTCTCATTCAAGTCCACTTGCCAATTGGTTGAGAGGGTTGGCGCTGAGAAGCTCGATTGTGGCTGCATAACAATTCGCAAAGCATGGGCTTCAAATGACAGTTCCTTCGGATCATCTCCGGCTGGAGCTGGCACCTTTCTCCTCAAGGCTACATAGTTCTCTTCATTGGGTGCAGATTTCATGTACTGATACAGCCAGTGGGCAGATTCCTCTGGTTCTTGCATTGACGGCAGATCCACAGTCACCACCGGGAACTCAGGATCTTCGTGCATGAGCGTCAAACCAAACGAGCCAGCTGGAGCCATCATTGGATCTACAACATCGACATCCATCACAGCATGGGCGCCACGAGTGATCATCCAAAGCCTAGGTTTAGGTTTCGTGTCGTGTCTGCTGACGGCTCTGTAGAGACTAATTGGAGATAGTGCTGTCATTGTCTGTGATTCTTCAAAGCTTTGCTTGCTAATGCCTCCGATAGCCCCAAATTGCTTGACATCCAGTGTAGAGAGCAGAATGAGATCTGTCACCATGCCAAGGGATCGAAGTACTCTCCGGAAGCGTTCATCACAGTCAATGAGAATTCGTGGGTCAAGGACACTGACCACACTTTCTACCTCCATGCGGCGCTTAAGTTCCAAGGATACCCCCTGTTTGTCTTTGATGATGATGATGGCCCCGGGAGCTTCAGAGCCGATAGCACTCAATGGCCTTGTAGGAGGAGCTGCTTTTTGAGGAATGCGAATGGCACTATCATCTGGTTCAACATGGATCGGCACCCATTCTCGCCTCCACAACTGAACTCGTTCTTCTGGTTCATTGGAATGTACGTTCTCAAACATCATGTTATCCACCTGAGCAAATACTCTCTGATTAGTAGCGTCTGCTACCACAGCATCACCGTAGGTTACTCCATTTTCTTTGGTCATGCGCACATGGAATGCCATCTGAGTTGGGGCTCTACCCTTGACATGCACTTTCCTTACGGAACGGGGTACTTGAAACCATGTCCGAAAATTTGTTTTCGCTGTCCTAGCTCTTTCTTGTTCTTGGAACATCTGACAGATCCCAAAGCCTTGGAACACACTGTCAAAGAGGGCTGGATGGAAGGTGTACTGTTTGAATTCTCTCTCGAGCGTCTCTGGCACTGATGCATACAACAGGGCTTCATTGTAGTCGTGGCTGAAGTACGCTGTGTTGATGCACTTGAACGTCTCTCCAAGATGGAAGCCACCTCTCCAGAGCCTGCCGTAGAATTCTTGTTGATCGATCTCATAGGGACACTTTCTCCTGATGTCATCTGTCGCTAGTTTCACTGAGTGGAACCCCTCCTCAAGCTGGTGGATTGAGTTTCGCACCCTTCCCGGTACATCTATGGCAGCTTTGCTGTGTAGTGTCCAGCTGCGATCAGTGTGGTTGAAACTACGTAATGCAAAGAGAGCCTGTCTTGACCTTGTCTCCAGGCTGATCTCCAGAACTCCTTCAAGCTCTGATGCAAAGACAAACCTATCAAACTTAACATCCCTCAATGTGACAACCTCAGATTCAGGGTAGACTTCTCGGGCAGCTGCTAACATTGTTTCAGTGTGTGCTGCAGCCGGGATGACGATGTTACCTTGGAGCTTGTGATCTCGAAGCCAGGGTACTGTAGACTTGGAGAACTTGGAACGCCAAACCTTTGGTGCATTTTCTCCATTGAAGTGAGATAGATGCTGCTGCTTGCCAAGAAGTGGATGACATTGGATAGGGAACCGAAACATCTTCTTACTCTTTTTAGTGGTCGCCGAGCAAAGCATGTGCTGCCACGGATAGTTTGGAAGTGAAACGACCTTATATGGACCTTCTTGGAAGAGATGGTGGAGGTCGAATGGGTATCCTTCGACATGCAGCTTTGCCATTGACCTCAAGAGGTTGACTCTATCATCTGCTACTTCTCTCGTGTCGGTTGGCCTACGCAAGGACCCTGTCACGACCACGTGGTTGCTGTTGAGCATTGAAGTCCCGAGGGTGTCCCTTATGGCCGGAGAAAGGACTGGATGAGGACTAATCTCCAAGAAGCAGTTGTATCCGTCTTGAAGAAGCTTTTCGATTGCCATTTTGAACTGAACTGGTTGACGGACGTTCTTCCACCAGTAGGCGGCGCTGTTGACTTGATCCCGATCAAGATACTGATTTGTTACTGTTGAGATGAGTGGAACAACAGGTATCACGTTGAAGTTTTCTTTGGATGCGGCAGCATCCAGATACTTCACCTTCTTCAGGAAGTCCTTGCGGATTTCCTCTTGCTGATAGCTGTGGAATGCGTTGTTGACTTTGAGCGTGACACATCTGATGCCTTCTCGCCGCAGATTTTCAGAGAATGCTGCCAACGACTCCTTGTCTCCAGACAAGACAATTTGACTAGGGCTGTTGATTGCAGCTACGTCTATGACGCTCACGTACTCGCTACTCTCTAGGCGGGACTGAATTTCTTCAGCTGAGTGCAAAATGGCAACCATACTTCCCATTCCGCTTGTCTTCCTCAACTGCCGACCCCTCGTATAGATTAGACGGATCGCATCTTCTAGAGCTAGAAGACCAGCTGCATGGGCAGCTGCGACTTCACCTACACTGTGTCCTACGATTGCATCCGGGGTAATGCCTCGAACACGGTAGAATTCAGCGAGGCCAATCTGGACGGCGCAAATGCAAGGTTGCGCGATTTCTGTATAGAGAGAGTGAAAAAATAAGGTTGATAGACATACATGGTTAATTTTGAAATCTATCATTCACACCCTCCCGTTCTCCATGCGTTACAACATGTAAAATTGGGCCTACCTATACACACATGTTTAATCTTTTTAATCTTTTTGATTTACTTTCGTTTATTTCATTTCCAACAAAACTAAATCACAGTATAAAATATACACATACATAGTTATACAAAATCAGTGCAACATTATGTTAAAGCAAAATACTACGAACAGAAATATGATATTTTGACTGTTATAAAATATATATTATATGATATAACTGTAAATACGCATGTTCAGATTGGTTCTAGTCAAGAAGCTTGATTGTACTCACCAGTCTGGTTGATTTTCTCTCGATCTGCTTCCTTTGTGAGGAGATGAATGAGGGACCACTTTGCTCCACACTTGGTCAGGATCTTGTCTATTCTCTGCAGGGGGGGGGGGGGTAAATTAGAGTAGTTTTACTCAATCATTTTGAGTGAATTGTGGCGTCATATTAGATACGTTATAAAAGGACACTCCTGTTTCCATTTACTTCAAATTTGCGTTATCAAATTTTATGATGGGACCATTCTGCTCCACATTTGGTCAGAATCTTGCTCATTCTCTTAAAATTGAGGTAACCGTGATATAATATACTAATAATGAGCGCATATAGATTGTGGTATAGTGTAATTCATTTACTCATATTTATTGGTTTTATAACAACATGTTTTTCCCCATTCAGTTGTGATTATAACTTCATGTTTCATTCCCTGATGCAATTTAGTTTCATAAGATATGTCAATTTCTATCTGTACGTACTTAAACATGAACTTAGTGAGGTCTAAGAGAGCACAGATACGCACAGATTCGTATACACCTGATATATGCATATTGAATACAACCTATTTCAAACATAATTTTGGGGAATTCTCACTTTGTTAAACATGTTTCATCCCTTCATTGTCAAAACATTGGAATATTTTCTTTTAAGCCTCACTAAATGTCCACCATTCATACTAGACCTTTTTCGGATTCTTCAGCAGAAAAACCGTGGAGATGATATTCAAGATGAATGGAAGTCAAGTGATTGACTCGACGTCTTGATTTTTAAACATTCGCACATGTTCGATAATGTAATTCTCAAAGACGCATCTCTCACATTAGTAGTTATAGTGTATTTGAACTTTCTCTAACTTGAAATGCTCATTTGATATGACAATGTGTTGCACCTATCTGTCTACAGGGCCTATATGTAGAACAATTATGAATTACTTTTAAAAGCTGCAGTTAACTATAGACAGACTGTTTCCTGTCTTTGTGATCAAGTAACACTTATCGTTACCTTGATGACGTTTCTGAAGTGAGGTTCGTCGTCCATAAGTTGTCTCGCCATGGCCCACCACTGGGAACCCATGCCGGAGAAGACGAAGACCAATCGATGGACAGACAGGTGTGCGTCGGGGGCTTTCCCCTCGATGACATTGTAGGAGACGCGCGGATCCTGGTCGAGCTTCAGTCTAACCTGCTCAGTAGCATCACGCGGAGACCTGGCAATGATTCCCATGCGGTGCTGGTGATGAGTGGATCGCACTGCCGCCGTATACAGGGCGTTGTTGTATGCTCGTACGTCATTGCCTATGACTTCGCTGAGGAAGTTTCCCCAGTCTTCCAGATGTTGCTTCAGAGCATCTTTGCTGGCTGCAGACAGGAAGAGAATGGACGGCTTGCCTGCATCTCTGTCATTGGAACCGTGCGTAGAGTAGACGCGGTCATATCGATTGCAGTTTTGTTGGTAGCCTTCGAGAACGATGTGAGCGTTGGCACCACCGAAGCCAAAGGAGCTGCAGCCAACTATCTTCTTTGCAGACTTGGGCCACCTGGTGAGTTCTCCAGGCACCCGAATGTTCAGCGTTTCGAAGTCAACGCTTTCGTTACCCGACCTGAAGTGAACCACCTTAGGAATCTGTTCGTGGTACAGACACAGAGCTGACTTGATAATTCCAGCAATGCCAGCTGCTCCCTCTGAGTGCCCGAAGTTGGACTTGACGGATCCGATGTAAAGAGGAGGCTGATCTGGTTTCCGGTTCATTCCCATGGCTTCCCCAATGGCATTAGCTTCTGTCCTGTCACCAACCTGGGTTCCTGTGCCATGCGCTTCTACGTATACCACTTCTTCGGGAGCAATGTTGGCGTTTTTATACGCACTTTCAAGAAGTGTCACCTGGCCGTCATAACTTGGCAGAGCGATGCCAGGCGTGCGACCGTCATTTGCCAGGGCGCCTCCACGAATGACGGAGTAGATCCGGTCTCCATCATCGATTGCGCGCTGAAGAGGTTTCAGAATGATGGCCCCAACACCTTCGCCTCTTGCGTATCCATCGGCCGATTTGTCAAAACTCTTGCTCTTACCATCGGGAGCCATCATACCGGCGTGGCAGAATCCGATGCTGGTGATGGGAAGCAGCGAAATATTCGCACCACCAGCTACAGCCATCTCACACTGACCACTCCTCAGCGCTTCACAGGCGAGATGGACAGAGTACAGGGACGACGAACAGGCTGTGTCTACAGTGAAGCTTGGTCCTCTGAAATCAAATTCGTAAGACACCCTGTTTGACGTCATACAGGAGTTGGTTCCTGAATTGGTGTATTGATTGATGTTGTCGTTAGGCATACCCAGCAAGACGCCATACTCATGGGCAGTCACGCCCATGTACACACCAGTCTTTGAGCCGCGTACAGACTGAGCCGGAATGCCTGCATCTTGCAGAGATTCCCAGACCACTTCGAGGAGGAGTCGCACTTGCGGATCCATGTGGTTCGCTTCCTCTGTGGAACAGTAAGGGATGGTAAAGTTTTTATTATGACAGAAAATTATCAAAAACTTACATAAGGAGAAAGGCAACAATTATTACTGCTTGCATACACTATGTATATTTACAGAGTTGCCAGCAAATGTGTGGGGGCCTACATGTGCGTGATGTGCAAGTGTGCGAATTTTACGAATATTTTTGTTCGTACAAGTAGTTGCATATAGACCTATCCGGTTTCAAAACGCAGTAACTTATTGACCATGACGGGGGGGGGGGGGGCTTATGATGAGAAAAAATTATTAAATGGGTTATGCAATGAGTCAGGTGCATTGCAATGTCAGTGCATAAATTGAATACTGTAAGACATACGAAGCCGTCCAATTATGGCTGAAATCGACATTAGCATAAAAAGCAGTGCCCAAACCGAACAGGTCTATACTTGAGCTCAGATATTACACAAAGTGTTGTTGTTTTGTTTTGTTTTGTTTTTCAAAATAACGCAGGGGAAAAAGAAAGAACACTTCGTTATAAGGACAAAGTCAAACATACCTGGCGAGATTCTGAAGAACTGTCTATCAAAGAATTCGGGATTCTGTGAGAGATATCCGGCACACTTGTTGTACATCTTTCCGGGGATCTTCCCCCCTGGGAACAGGAAGAACGACGCATCAAATCGGTCCGCCGGTGGTGGCGTGGTGCAATCCAGACCTTTCGCCAGCATCTCCCAAAACTTGCGCACCCCGTTGATGCCGTTGGCGTACCGACAGCCGATACCCACGATCGCAATCTTGCGATCTATCGGCATCGTGGGATCGTCGACGGAGTTCATCGTGGCGCTCTTGTGTTTCTTTCCGGTGATTTCAGTCGACACAGTCTTGGTGAGGCGCGCTCCTCTGCTGAGCGTGAGAGCCCCTCGAAATGTCCCTGACCGGCTTCTGCCACCTGTGGCACCCTTCCAGCTATCTTCCATTTCTCGACAGCAATATTGAAGATCAGTCTGTAAAAGTCATAAAATACGCTCACATAAACAATTTTGTCGCTGACAAACACGTAGAATAAGCACATCCGCATGTCATCCTTAGTAAGCATAATATGTATAAATAACGCAAACCTACACACTATAGATAAAATACCTTATGATTACTGAACACAAAACAAGGATAGAAAAATTCTTGTGTATAAAAGTCGTCGAATTCCTAAGTAGTGATACAGCATGATATGATGTCATTGCAAAATGGCACAAATATATTGATGACAGAGATATGGCCTCAAAAAAAAAAATGACCCAATACCTTATATCTATCATCAATGTGGCAGATCAACAACAACAACAGCAACAACAACAATACTAATTTTTGGATCAGGACTCCCTCCCCCCCCCCCCTCAAAAAAAAAAAAAATCCCGCTTGAAAGAACAGAGCATGAGGGCAACGTCCCCTTGCGAGTCACTTTTGTTACCCCAAAGAAGTAGGTTAGAGGAACTCTGTGCAATGTGAAATACTTCTACCCGACGAGAAAATTCGTGATGATGACTCTATCGCAGTTATTGCCACCCATCGTTGTTGTTTTTTTTTTCTGTGTTTGAACGTATTCGTAACAAAGCATTGGAAGAAAACGTTTGAAGTTAGCGTGTATGACACACTAATGATTACTTTCTATATTATTAAGTGAATGCATGAAATTGTAGCTAGTGAAAAACTGTTGTGATAATCATAATGAAATAAAAACCGGTCTTTGCATTTCATGGATTCTCCTAAGTGATGATTCATTAACTATATTGAATTCTATGACGCGTTAATTGACAATCCTGCTTGAGGCGAGTACGAAGTTAGTTTTTGATCATCATTTAGAGAGCATGTATTTTGGAACATGACAAACTGTTTCCTGCGACAGAACTAAAAATGGAAATGCAATCCAGCAGCATGTTCGGTATGACCGTTTGGCAATTATACTGCATTTATAGGGCAAATCCAATGTTAATGTTTTACGGTACCATGGTGAAAAGCGGATGGTGATGCTGTTTGGCAGACGTTTCATAACGGATGTATCCTGCACAAACACTCAAAGGATGAACGTTAATTCATGCTAATGACTTAAAATCACAGGAAAGAGAAAACATGGAGCGTGCTTACAAGGGAAGACAGTCTGAGGAAACGACAGGCCATACTAATACCCGACCGAGATTTCGCGGATCGAATGAAAATATAATCTAGCATACGCGTTTCCAAGCCAGTGGCCTTATTATTGGCGGGGTCTTGCTTGGCTCACGTCCGAACCTCAGTGCCCTGGCTAGACTTCAAAAGGAAAGTTCCTGTGTGAATCACACTTGCTCAGCACAAGGTGATGATTCTTTTGTTGTGTGGCATATCATCCGGGAGTTTTAGACTATACACAGAATATCACTTTCGCAATCCTGATTGTAATTCACTGTGTGACTAATTTTCAGTGTCGGCAACGAAATTCTTTGAAAATGTCGAAATGATATTTCTCTGCTTTCTGTTCGTCAACAGAAAAACAGTGCAGAGCATTAAAAAAACAACAACAACATACAGAATGGCCAGGAATTTTTATGGTGCTACACGGAGGGGCACATAAACTATCATTGCCAATTTGAACGGAAGGACATCATTCATCAACCACAGGAGGAAAACGATTATCATATAATATCGACTGTATCACTTCTCATGCTTTTAATAGGACCAAAACTATCCCCTGTGACACGTTGACTGGAACTTCCTGAGAGGGTGAATAAAAGACAAAAAATCATCCAAATGAACAGATAAGGAATTTTGGTTGAATGGAGATTGGCTAAGAAAACATGAGCGGAAAGTAAAACCATCCTATAGAATATTACATGAACAAGGCAAATTGCACGAAACTCGGACCTCAGCTTAAAGCATATGTTATTTGATGTTGAAAATAATGACCTGTCACAGGCTGAGACCATAGTGAACTTCGGATTTGTTTTATTACCAATGTCTTACAAATGTTTATTATCAGGTTGATAGTTGTGACAGTCAGATGTAATGATGATAGAAGGAACAGAGGGTACAAGGAAACGAGTGAAACAGATAGAGGTGTGTAATATACAGACAGCAATAGATACGTGGAAGAATGAAATGGAAAATCATCCATAAAATAAATAAGCAAGACATTAGAATAAAAAGCAGAAGTAGGTGTTTAGAAGAAAAAAATATTCGTTTTTTCATATCATTTGCACTGATGGACTGGGTATACAAAATGTTTGATGACACGTTAAAACTCATTATTGTGCAAAATAGCATATATTTGCTTAACTTTGAATTCCCTATTTCAATTGTCAGACGACCTTGAGCTGTTGCGTTTATGTACAATGATTATCGGAGGCTTATCTGCGATGTAATTCGTATTGTTGTTATCATTTGTATAGTTTGTATTATCTTAATTGGGTTGGTAAAGTAAATTGAAATTCTTTCAACTCTGAAATGCGCTATGTAGAAACTTGTTTTTATTATCATTATCATTGTTGTTGTTATCGTCATTTTTACTATTGCTATTATGTTCTCTGAAAGAAGAAAGCCCGGAAGAAATGCCTCATGCCAATTTTTAAGTTTTGGGAGAGAAGACCTGCGGCTCTGTACAAGCTTGCTTTTACGCAGGCCCCATCATATTATGACCCAAGTTTAACTCGCATGTATACAGACCATGTGTTTATATCAAGACAAACTTTTGAACATTTCGATGAAGTTCCATTTTAAATTACGTTCTGTATAACTTTCGCATTCATATACTTTATTGTGATATATGTGAGAAATATGAAAATAAATTGAAATGAAATGAAAAAAAGAACGTACAATTGTAATATCGAACTTAGCACGAATTCAGGTCCCGAGTCCTGATTCCGCCTGCAAGTGGATAAATCGTTCAGGCTTTCGTCGCAGTTGTCTGAGCGCTTACTGATGAAGTAAATCTAGCCGTATTTGTGGATCAAGCCGTTCTGATTAGCCTCTGGATTCCCAGAGATTTATTTCTGTCCCAGGGAACACTCCACATGCAAATCGAATTGACGCTATCTCCGTAAAACACGCCACCACGATTTGACGGTGATTTTTCAAAGACAGTAAGCTGGTTGGTCAAGTGTGGATTACAGGATTGAAAAAGAGATGGAGTGCATTTTCCTTCTAGACGAGCGGATTCGTGCTTTTATCTTCGCAAAGACGGTGAGTTGAGTCAAAGGTTGAGGTGCGAAGTTAACAATATCTTCTCCTCTTTCCTTACTGTGAAGAATGGATCAATCAAATAAGAAATTGATCAAAACTATTCTATCAGGGGGTAATGATGTCAGTCGCAGATTTTTAACATGTATTCCACGTCAAATGTGGGAATTAGAGTCAAGCCTGCCTTAGCAACCATCTGTCTCATACGGCCACTACCAAAAAAAAATGATAATAATAAAAAACCTTCTAGAGAAAAGCCATGTTAAAGATCCTATAACGGCTACTCCTTTTGTCTCCTTGGATGGCCGCTATAAACATGTCTGACTGTGCTATGAACCTGCTACTTCCGAAATGACACTGCGCTTGCTGGTGTACAAAGTGAAGCAGTCAGAGAGAATGAAGCTCGACCCTTTGTCTGTCTGCCTGTCTGTCTGTCTGTGTGTGCGTCTCTAAAAAATACATAGACTCACACACACACACACACTGATCCACAAAGACGTATCTCACTACCATGATGGAAATGCTGTCAAGAATGAATAACTTTACACACTGTTAACAACTTGTTATAGGGAAACGCCCTCTCGTCCTCTCATTTTTTGAACGTTTTTACGACGATGCATGGAGCAGTTATATGAGCATGTATGTCATATCTTTATTAACCTACCTGTCAATTTTATTTCTGGCTCCTTTTCCGTCAAGTTGTTTATTCACATTACATTGATTCAAGGTACAAAATTGAGCGCCCAAATAGAAAGTGGAAATTAAGACTATAGTCATTAATCATTATTTTTTGATCGGTTGGTTATTTTCATGTCAGATTGACAGTACTTACAACTTTAGGTCTTGAGTCTTAGAATGTGAGTCAGAAAAAAAAAAACCACTCCCCCCCAAAAAAAAAAAAAAAAAATCAATGTTGGTGTCACATGCAACCTTAACTAAATATCTCATAACCTGAAATGTGTATACCGAGTAGAGCACTTAAGAAATGTTCATCATATTCATGGCAAAATTTACATGAGAACTCCATGCATTCGGATGTAAAATAACATTGATGAGTTATAAACGCGTAGAGTGTGGAAGTACAAGAAGGGCTTACGTTTGCTTTTTCATTAGTGTGTGTTGATATTAATAGTAAATACACCTGTCATCGACAACAATGCATCAGCGTAGCACATGTTTGCCTATAACTTTGAATTAAATTTTGAATTTACATCCACTTCAGGCTTTAAAATATTATTGGTCATACAGACAAAACAAAAACAAAACAAAACAAATCAAAGCAAAAAATCAAACATATAAATTACAGTGGAGGAATCTCACAACACCAGCACATAATAGAAGCTTGGAAAAAGTGATCCTTGGACACAAATAACAGAGATCTGATTTACAAAGAAACGTCATCAATCAAAATCATGCTTGAGACATTCCAAGCACGAAGGGATATAAGAAAATAAAGGAACAAAATGAAAGATAAGTTGTCAGTAAACACTTAACGTGAAAAAGTTACGTAGTTTAAACATAAACTTAACAATTCCCCAAAGTATCAATTCATTAACGGGCAATAATTTTGTTTTTCGAATTAGAGGTGTGCTGGTGGACATATAAATAATTATTACTTATTCTACCACGAATAACCAGTTTTTGTCATTAACACGCTCTATATTTTTCTTTGAAGTAAAATCCTAAACAGCACTGCGATAACATGTCATGAGAGAAGTGAATGATATAACACCTTTAAGATATTTTGTGGTGGAGAAATTGTATTCTACATACATTCTGCTATATGACATGAATTCTACGGCACTGATGAGAAATAGGCTATAGGCGTTGGCACTTCAATGACAAGTGTGCCTAATCTGCATCAGATCCCTATAGAGAACAGTATTACATCAAAATGGTAGCAAACTTCAGAGTTATGAGAGGGAACCATTCTTCGTCCTCTCTACGTTTTCTCAGCATCTGGAAATATTCATATTTGTGAAGACAGATGTCAGTTGAGGCTAAGTTTAGATCTACTCATGACTCGTCTGTAAGGGGGAAGTCTTCCTCTTTTGCCATTTATGGGCCAGAAATACTTTCTGTTGCTGGGAGAGCGTTTCAGGGGGACGTCATTTTGTCCACGACCCCGGCTTACGAGGGGGAGAGGAAGCGTTGATTAGGGGGACTAAACCTGGCGTTCCTGTTATTGAAGGTACGCTTTATGTACAGGGGCCTAGTTGGTCGTTGAATCCCTATTCGTGAAACTCGTTGGTGGCTCTTAAATATTATAGCCGCACAAAAGTAGAGACAACTCCAAGAACCACATTGTCTACCCCATGTGTGCATGAACATGAATCACGGTGACAACTTAAACATCGCTTTAACAAAAACTAGGAATGCAGTAAAACTGAAGGGAGCGTTTTCGCGATGTTTGATCGTGATGTCCGATACCTGAAGTGCGCTTGGTAAACTTTGCTATGTATAGGTGTGACTTATTGCACTCTCTTACTTTATTAATAGGTCTACTTCACGTCACTGTTATGTTTCGAATAGCTTTAGTGGATTGTGAACCATAAATATAAAAACAATGTCTGTCCATCACTCATGGAGAACCTGTCCATCTGCCAATTGTACTAAGAGTCTGTTATAAATACCACCTTTGATAAGGAGACAGAAATAGACTCCCTGTGTCCAAAATTGAGTTTGACCGACAGAAAATGAATAGGTATATAAATGAATAAACAAACCAAAAAATGAATGAGTACAAATATAAATAAAAAAAGAAAATCATCAAATCTAGAGTACGATGTTAAGTGAAAGATAACACAATGAGTAAGATGGAACTGTATGAAATGGAAATGATATCTGACAAACTGATAGAATTTAACATGAATGTTTAAGATGCTTATCCATCATCAGAAAGGAGAGAAGAGAAACCTAAACGGATATAGATGAATACAGAGATAGATATAAACATCGACATAGAGATATGAATTTGATACTGCATATCCCTTAATCCAGTGAGCTCATGATAACAAATCCAGTATGTTAGTCTTACAACAGGTCTCACTAAAGAATATCGAGTTCAGATGGAGAATCAATAGTCATTGTAGAGCGCGGTGTTGTTTATAAGCCAAGACAAAGATTACAAGACAGACACTTCGGGTTAACATATTATTTTAGCTCTGAGGACTTCATGTTTGAATGTAATGTATACACACAACATACACACACGCGTAGTGTCTGTTAGATGTCATTTGATAGCACAAAACTGTGTTCTTTTTATATTTAAGTGTTTTGAAGTGTAATGTCACTAAATATTTAGGTTGTCTTAAAAAAAGGAGCATCAAACCCATCAAAGTTCCCATGAACCCATGAAATTCCATCAAAGTTGGGCAAGCAAGCAAAGAGTTATGTTTCACGTTGAAATTAATTCATAATGATATCAGCCGAAGCCACTGCAATCATGATGGCGTGGTTACGTAATCGCCTTACACGTGTCTCATTGGCCTGGACAGTACATTTCATTCTTTTGAAATAAAATAGATTTAAAAATGTCAATTTTACATCAAATCGATGTCGTGGGTTTTAATTAACAATTAATAATCAGGTTGATTCCAAATGATAACCTCAGGTGTTAAAGCATGATTTTTGTTCTTTTGATGCGCTATCATGAGTTGTGAGGTATATTGATATTATACTTTGATTGTGAGGTAATACCTCATGGTTGTTACTGACGTCATGGTTTAAGAGAATAAAAAGTTATGTAAATGTGAGTTTTAAAAGAATGGTATTAGTTTTGGTTGAGGTGGATGGGTCCCACCGTTTATTAGGACCACTTTGGTATGGAGGTCTCATCCATTTCAAAATTGATTTTTCATCAAATAAACTTTGATTTCCTCCTAGACTATTGTATGCTCTTTCATATTCCATAATATTTTCTCATTATCTCACAAAAGAAATAAAATATCTTAAGTTCCATCTCAACCAAAAGTATACCATACCTTAAATGAAGGAGACAATTTCTTGCATTTCAGTTGTAAGCTAGTACCTATAATTGCTCATGATGTTACAAGCGATTCTATAGGCCTATAACCGTTTTAAAATGAGAGTAAATAATATTTGGGAATAAAACTGTTTAACAAAGGAAAGGTAACATTGAGCACACGTTTGTCTTCGAGCTTAATTCGAGATTCTGAATATGTGATCATTTATTAATCTTGACGCTCTCTCTTCGTCCAAAAATGAGAGAAAGTTAAGTTGAAGAAATCTTGCGTGCTTCCCAAACCGTCAAACGCGAGTAGATATACCTCCACCCTTCCGTCTCATCAAAGCGTGCCTCAACAGGTGGTCAGGCGTGTGTCGTGTCATTGTCTAGTCTGAAATTAAATGGCTGTAGACACCAATAAGCATAGTGGATCAGCCACCGCGCCTGTTTCGTCTACCACCAAACAAATCTGTTAATTGGTATAAATGGTTGGTCATATATTCCGCATTTGAAAAAGACACAAATATTAGCCAAAGTGTGAATTTTGAGACTTTAACTAGCCATTTTCCTTATCCATAAAGTATTTGAGGATTTAGGTCATGCTCCCAATCATTTTTTTAAAAAAAGTCAAAGCCGAACTTGCAAGCAAGTGGTTAAACCAAAGTTTCTTCGTTGATAAATAGACGCAGGTATACTTGAATTGAATTGGAATATTTTGTGGAAGAATTCAATTCTGTCATCTCTTCCAGATATCTCATTATTTTGAAAGGGTATGATCAATCAAGACGAATACCTTTTATAACCCGCATTCTTCTGAAATGCATTCGAGACATCTCAACTTAACTTCAAAATTGCAAAATTTTAGTTTGTGAAGGTCATGATGGGGTACACAGAAACAGTAATTCTTTAACTAATAATGTTGTTAGTAAACATGGCACATTGAAATCTTTTTGAGGAATGGCGATTGTGGGGAAAAGAAGAAAAAGAAGAAGATGAAATAACCATTGTGCCGACCACGAATTAAAAAATAAAACTCGGAGATTTACTCACGGTTTTCCATTGACGCCATGATGAGATAGAGAAATCCTACAACAGGTTGAGTTGCCCGTCTGCGCAAGGGTCGAACTCAAACAGCAGACAGCTCAAAGTCTCCAAGATAGTGCCACGTTGACGTCCACCATCACCGGACAAACGGAGGCGGCTAGAGGATCTATTCCCGTACACAAACTCAGGCTTCGGTTTGAATATATAGAATCATGTTACGAATAGAAGGTATTGATACGTAGACACAAATGACTCGTGAAAGTTCGGGAGGTGATAAAAGTGGACTGGGGCAAGACTTTCCTCCTTGAAGTGCCGAGGTCTCACCGAGACTTGATCTGTCGGGGATCGCAAGGAGATGGTAAAATGGCTTCTCTCCCGTGTGGTGGATGCGTGTGGGCGATCTGAAAGGGTGTATGTCCGTGTTCGAGAAGAAATGACAGCTTTTGCCTTCAGCTGCCGGGTTATAGGGACTAATGAAACTCTTGCCGTCTTCTAACCCCGTCTCTTCCTCTCTTCAATAGCACGTCAAAGCTATTACACAGACTCGTTCGAAAATAATTATAAGTTCCCTTGAAAACTCCAAAAGGACTTTCGTCAAATGAGCGCGTCCGAGACCGTTCTCGACACCCCTCGTTGGCTAATTAGATTTCATGCGAGTCATCCTCAACACGAGCTGTGGCCGTGCTTTCTCTACGGGAGTGAGGACAGAGGAAGGGGTAGAGCTAAATATTGCCCCGTCGTGTAAGGATGCACGGAGCAGTAATCTGCAGCAGTAGATCGACGCTGCGGCTAGTCCTAATTCTAGGTCTGACATCGTGCTTGCCTTGCAGGCTAATCTAACTTCCCTTGATGATTCATCGCCATTTTTCCTCCTCGACTGCTTCCCCTGTACCCATCTGTCCAACTGTATTAAATGCAGGCATAAGCCATACACAGGCACTTTCTTCGCGTTGGATTCTCTCACTTCATTTCTGTCCGATTAGTCTGCTTCTTGATGCCCTCAAGATGTTAAACTCCGTCCAAAAGAAGAGTCGTGTTTACTTTGCATCATTCTATGATGTTATATATATCTTCTTTCTTCCAGTTTCACAATTTCGTCATACATACGCGTCTTCCATGTAAACTTGTGCGATGTACTTTAATCCTATTTATGATGGGGGAAGTACAGAGTACAATTTGTTTCTTTCATTTGTTTTGTGTGACTATCACACACTGAAAGGAATAAAAGGATGACTTAATTGTGATTTGAAGATGAATGGGATTTCCCTATAATCGATGTAACGCGAAATACCGAAACACTGAAATCGGAAATTGATTGCCTTTACTCACACAAAATCCCCTCTGAAGTCGGGGAGAGGACTAACAATTACTCTACGTTTCATCTCATCTTGTGTTTTTTTTTTTTTTTGCCAGCATTACTTTTTTTACACAATCAGCGCATGATCAGTGACAATTAACAGACTAGTCGACGACATTCACAAGGACACACATACACAAATACATAAAATTATGTAAACCGGTAGTTATATAGGCCTATATACATTTTACAACAACGCGGTGGCCTACTTTCATAGAAACATTTTGAATTATGTGTGTGTGTGTGTGTGTGTGTGTGTGGTGTGTGTGTGTGTGTGTGTGTATGGGTGTATGTACCTCTCATTTATGGTCTGCATAACTGTTTGCGTGTCGGTTGTGTATGTATAGCTGTGACACAATTATTAGTTCATCTCAATACACACACACACACACTTATATATATATATATATATATATATATATATATATATATATATATATATATATATATATATATATATTATATATATACTATTCTAAAACGGCCACCAAAGATGGCTTAATGTAAGCTTTATATTCAGAGCAACTTAAGTTATCTGGGTCCCCGATGCAGACTGATCTCACAATAAACGTCAACAGCCAATCAGCTTTAAGGATTCCAATTCGTTACCATGGCAGTCCTCATTAAATGCAAGTTTCTATATTAAGGTAAGTCTTTTAGGCGAGGAGGGTGGAGCTTTCCTCCTGTCTCTGGAGCATTTTTTAAAGATTTGAACTGCTTGTCAGATGATATAGACAAGTGAAACAGGATATTTGTGATTCAACATCAGCTTTGATACACGCAAGAAAACCTCCTTTTTAACCTATTCTGGCCACATTCTTGTCCTAAACTAAGTAAAATGAACATAGTAACTGGTGTCAGCGATTAGAGGTTTTTGATCATTAACTGACAAGGAGAAGCTACTTTTAGATCATTTTGTTGGGTGATGCGCGCACAGATTCAGGCGATGGATGATATCGTGTGAAGATAATTATGTGAGTGAGATATATATATACATGAGTCCAGCGAATATATGGATCATACTTCCGCAGACGATAAAGAGTTCCACAAAGTTTGGAGTGTTAATGGCAGTTAAAGCGATGGGTTCATTTCAAAGGAAATATAGATGATCAAACTCCAATCCAACTGACAAGGGGAACTCTTGTTTTTATTTGATTTATTTTTTTATAAACAGAAATGATAATATTCAAAGAAATAACACTATGCAGAAAACTAACAGAAATTATATAAACGATACATATTTCAACAGTATATCTTGAACTGGCAAAAATGAAGCAATGAAATATCATGGAAGTAAGAATAGATAAAAAAAAAGAGTATATAACTTGTAAAGATTACCAATTATTGGTGACAATGGCCAGCGATATGGAAATTGAAGATAATTACTGGAATATTATTTTTACCATTAAAGTATTATATCAGTCTACAGATAATGAATTAAAATGTAAATGTACAGCTGCCTGTAGGCCTACATAATTATCAGAAGATAGTTGATGGAAACAACTGTCATAATTTATCGAGTGCTATGAATGACAACGATGAGAGAACACTACAGGAGCACTGACATACAAACTGAAAAAAAGGAATATATATATATATATATATATGTTTGAATTTACACACACACACACACACACACACACACTTTTATGGAATTCTTCATTTGAATTTCATTCAGTACCAGGCTCATTTTCACACTGAAATTAATACGAACAAAAAATAAGCAGCTGTATTTTTGCACATGTGCTGCTGAATAACATTCTTTTTTTTGAACATATACAATGCAATATTTTATGTGCAAATCATAGCATGACTACAAAAGTGATACAAAATTCTGCATAAGTCTCATGACAGAAAAAAAAATAAAGTTATCTTAATCAGCTTGATCAAGCTATAATCAATATCTGCTTCATTACACAAACCGCCCACTTGAGAAAATAGCATTTCACCTAAACCTGCAGTAAACTAAGATCTCAAAATTAAATTAATCGAACAAAATTCATCATTTTTAAACCTATCACCCTACCTCCCCCACATCTTATTCAATTCAATTCAATTCATTTATTTTCATTCTTCTTTTTTTTCCAACAGAACACAACACAGAATTATTGTACAAAACAGAATAATTACATATACTCACACGCACGCACACACACACACACACACACACACACACACATATATATATATATATAATTATAGGCAAAATACAAAAAGAGAAAGAGGTGGAGAGAGGTAGGAAGCAATCTATGTCTACTTATCAAATAGTCCCTCAATTTGCTTTCAGATTAAAAGACTCTCGATCGTTCTATATTCCAAATGGTACGGAATTTAAGAAAAAAACTAAAGTAAAGTAATGTTCTTTGCATCAATTGGATTCTCAACAGGGGAAAACAAGAGAACTGAGATGATGATTATAATTATTTTAATGATGAAAAACCGTCATTTCTAACAAACTAAATAGATAAGGCTGCAGCTAGGACGCTCTTGTCCGTGAAGTTAAAACATAACGGTTCAAATCTGAAATTATTCTAAATTCCGGTAATTCAATATTCATTCTGTTGTGTCTTGCCATACGTATAGCATTGTTTCTGAGTTGTTTTGTTTCTTAGTTTTTGTTTCCTAGTTAGATAGCTTTACTCATCTTCCTGTTATCTTTTAATTCAATGTTAAATTTTTATGTTATTCAAGCATCAACAAGATATTTTTACTGTCCATGTCTAAAATGAGTCTTCATTTCAATCTTTTAGGAGCAGCACATTTTAAGTGTAGTTTGTTTGTTTGTCCTTACTTTGTTTTTTTCAATGTCCAACAAAGAGTAATGTGACCTGTATCTATTTAAGGTATCGTTTAGCCTCTATTAACTTCTGTGTGACCGAGGTATTTCCGTAATGTGAGTATTGCGATAATTCATCGTGGGCTCTGTGGAAAGTATTACCAGATGACTGCTTGGAACGTTTAAGACGGGGTCTGTATAGGAATCTAATAGCCGCAATCGGGTATCTTTAACAAGGCGCTACCGGTAACATAAGTTAATGGGCATTGAGATGTTTTGCATGTGTGTGCGTTTGCGTGTGTGCATGTCTATGCTGCAAAGTAAAGAGTTCCTGTAAATCAAAGGTTATGTCACCCCTACTTTCTCTAAACAAAGAACCGCCCCCGTGCTTTCCTTAAAGGTGATTGGTTGTGAAGGATAAGGGGAACAGTATGCTACGCACGAATTAATGTATATATCATGTTTCTATATAGCACAGGAGTCAGATTTCAGTAAGCCATGCACATTAAATGACAATACATCGCGAGTATGGATAACAATGATTTATTCATCACGATTCTATTTGTCGCATCCTGTTATTTCATTCCAAATTTAAAGGTTATTCAGGTAATAATTCGAATAAATTGAGTGTACTTTTATTAGCATCGCAGTTATTCAATATCCCATTTTGCATTCTCTGTTTTTTCAGTGTCACACTATTTCACAGAGAATCTGCGAGAAAAAAAAATATAGATTCTGCCATTCGTTATTCTTAGACATTTGCCTCAAAGATTAACACGTTAATATAAAGATATCGTGGTTCACGTTAAACATCATTGAGAGAACAAGCTGAATTTAGAAACAACAACGACAATGGTAAATTACACTTGATAATAATAATAATAATAACAACAACAACAATAATGATAATAATAATAATAATAATAATAATAATAATAATAATAATAATAATATTATTATTATTATTATTAGTATCATTATTATTATTATTATTATTATTATTATTATTATCAGCATCATTATTTTGTTATCATGATAATTACTTTTTTTTTCCCTAGCTGGCGATGATTATCTTTGCACAGCGTATTCAAGTATCAAATTACTAAATAATACATGTTATAGTGCTTTGTTTGAATATCTGCGCAGTTGTACTAATCATCCGTATGAAAAAAAGGCATACAAACATGACCAATCTAGAACTGTTCACGTCTCTATATGATATGAAGAAAAAGCGTATCAGGGCAATTACCCTCACCCCAGCTAAATACCGGTTAGTGATAAGGTTTAGAGTAAAGATTAGGGTTGTGTTAGGTTTAGGCTTAGAGTTTGGGTTAGGGTTAGGATTAGGTTCAGGATTAGGGTTAGGATTAGGTTCAGGATGAGGACTAGGGTTAGGGTCATCAGGGGTAGAGTCTGGGGTAATTGCCCAAGGGTAATTGCCCTACAGACTCGAAAAAAAAAAGAGTACGGCTTTATAAGCTATTAAAATTCACTAGAGTATAGTATAAGAGCTGTGTATCTCGTACATGTTTTTCAAACTATTCATGAAAAGAGTGCATTACAGCATCGGACTTGGTTCCTCCGTGCTTTCAGGGTAGCGCGGAAAAGTGGACTGGAGAGGCGTTGAGTGGAATGATGATTACAACAAAAACTAATGCTACAGGTCAGGATAGTTTCCGGATAAATATCAGGAGCCTTTGTTTAACGTCCAAGACAAGCGACAAGCTACTCACTTATAAAAGACCAATCACTTCATCAACAAAATACCTTATACAACAACCTAGACAATAGGGAAGGTATTCATTATTGGCTGAATTCTCGGAACCTTCGATTGATTAACATTTTGTTTACAATGTCAGTTTTCACACACGTACGTGCTAATGAAGAGATTCCACGGAAGGGTTCGGTAACACATAGCGTGGAAAAAAAAAATGGCGTCACACCTGTGATTCAGTGAGAAAAATATTTGTATTTGTTACATCACAATACACTTGATCACGTGATCACGTGTGTTGAAGCGAGTCGAGAACATAGTGCTCACATCTTTGAAGAAGACGTTGCGAAACACGTGAAAAGTTTACGGGTCTGCTGTGGTCCGGTGGTGATATGCGTGTCTTTGCGTTGACAGCTAATGGAAACTGATTTCACCTTGATCAAAGCATCTGAAGTCTCCTATTTGTTACATATCTGTTATCGCAGCATTCAGCCTCAGACATTAAATCAAGGGGGAAAAGCAAGAGTGGCAAACTTACTCACCAGCAGTATCTATATTCATAAAATAACAGATCGAATTCCAGTCAACACATTTGTTTTGAATGAGGAGACGGAAGGTTCCACCCAGAAACGTGAGGGGCGTCTTTTAATAATCAGATCCTGCTTGACAAACAATAAAGAAATGTCGTTATATTTTGCTTTCAACAAGGTGTTTTAATGCCTTTCCCCTTCGGAAATTCAGTTTTGAAACTTCCCTGCTCCGTAATTGGTTCGTTCCAGCATAAGCAAGAGGGAAGACCGGGGGAAAACTGGGTAAAACACACTCAGACCGATATAATACCTGGCCAATCACTAACTCTGGATTCCCTGTTTGAAGTTTGGTGTTGTTTAGAGACAATGAGACAGATAAAAGTAAAAATTTTGAAAGGTTGTATGACAGGTGGGTCACGTGTTTAAATGAGACGGCGTGAAGTAAATTCTTGGTATAATAACATAATCATGTAGGCCTATATAATTGACCGTTTGACTGTAATTTCTATTGTTCTTGCGTCAGTGTAATAATAATAATAATAATAACAATAACAACAACAATAATAATAATAATAATAATAATAATAATAATAATAATAATAATGATAATAACAATAATGATAATGATAACACATGTACCTAATGATGATGATGATGGTGGTGATGGTGGTGATGGTGGTGATGGTGATGATGGTGATGATGGTGATGATGGTGATGGTGATGATGGTGATGATGGTGATGATGATGGTGATGATGGTGATGATGGTGATGATAATGATGGTGATGATGGTGATGCATGATGATGGTGATGATGGTGATGATGATGGTGATGATGACGATGATGATAATAATAACGGCATTAATAGTGATAATGACAAAAGTAGTAGTAGTAGTGCAATGACTTCTGAGGATAATAATATGAATAAAGATAATAATATAGGTTTTCCCGGCCAATTTTGCACTTTTTTCAGTCCAATTCCTAATTGGTGCATTCAATTTAGCACAATTTAGCCTAGACGGCATGTTCGGTATTTCAATTTTATAACCTTTTCATTCAAATTCATTTTGGAGCATTCAAATTACCTATTACATCATTCGAATCAGCACTTTTACAGTTCAAATTCGTAAGACAAGCACCATTTCGCAAATCGTTCATTCAATATAGTCACGTGATCACGTATACGCTGCGCTCGTTCATTCGAATTCATTCTTGGGCATCCAATTTCGCATTTACTGCAGTCAATTTAGCAGACACGTTTATGCTTTTATTCTGATATCACCTTTGCAACAGTACTTTCAAAATATGTGTATGTGTTTATAATGTTCGATAGCATTATTTCATTCACAGATACATTGATCTTAAGTTTGTTTTGTCAATAATTGGGAGAAAGAGGTTTCAATTTACATCGTGATTATTTCTTTCATCTGCATGTTTCATTATTTTCACTTGGTGGGTGCTAGATACGTTAATTATCATTAGGAATAAATAAAAGTTCTTGGATCAGCTCTAGCCATCAATTTGTCAAGGTTATTACCCTCAAATGCTTCTATGATTCTTTCCCTGTTTTCTTGAGAGATACGCCTGTACTAACTCGTGCTGCGATGACTGGACATAAGAAAGTGAAGTGAATCTATGGTATAACTGGTGCAAGCATGGCAAGTATAGTTCTGATATCATGTATGAAAGAACAACAAACAGAACAACAAACTTGAGCTATTTAGGGTCAAAGATACCTTTACTACATACTTAACAGTGTGTGGATGAAACAAAAATTCACATTTAAATACATATAAATCACGGTTCTCGCCTTTTCAAAATAGAAATAACATGACGCCAATTTGAATGAACATATTTGGAATTTGACTGCCCATACGAGAAATTGAATGACTGAAATATCATTTTCCGCCAGTGCTGGCGAATTTGAATGACTGAAGAGCACGTGCCAATGTGAATGCCCGTTTTACGAATTCGAAAGGCACATGTGCGAATTTCATTGACCGAAATGCTAAATTGAACGAACAAGTTGCAATTTTGAATGACAGAATGTGCAGTGACTAGGATTTTCGCTACATTGAATGAACCTTTTATCAAATGGACTGACAAAAGTGCGAAATTGGCCGGGAAAACCTACAATAATCACCTGAGATGATAACATCAAAACTAAAAGATAGAATCATTAATTCAAACGTCTTTTTATGAGATGCATGAGAGGGGCTAATTTTGAATCCAAGAAATGGGCATGAAGCAATGATACATTTTATATTTCAGTCTCTCTTGTCATTTTATTAAACTTTTCAAAGGCATGAAGCCAATTATGCATTTTTTTGTAAATCTCTCTTGTCATTTCACTATAAATACTTTTAAGTGTACTTGAAACTGCGTTAGTTTGCAGGAAATGTGACATTTATTGTCGGAGAAGATCATGAGCGCGAATCGCAAATCGTTGATACAGATCTGTGTGAGAGGTATCTTACGGCGGGTTCCTGACACCCCGGTTATTACCCTTTCATTGCTAGCTGGCAGGACAGACTATTATGAAATCCTTAAGCTCCTATTTAGCTCTAATTAATGGCTGGGTCGTTAACGATTTTTAGAAGAGGGTAGATCACCACACCCACTTCATCAATTTCGGTCACGTCTAAAAACAATGAGGTTGCGTTTTCAATGACGTTCGTATTTTGTCTCATATACTAATCCGCTCTCTTCTTTGAAACGATGCCGCACGTCCGATGCCAATATCTTAAGTACTCTTTGATGGCTTGTTTTCGAACGGGGGAAAACCCCATACAAACCCCATCCAGGCATTTCGTCACAACACCTTTCCTTTACAAGCGATTTGTGTATTTCTTCTACTATTTTTGAACTCCTTCGAGTGAAACGCTTTGGAAAGTCTTTTCCTTTTCTTATTCATTGTAGCCAATCAGGCAGGATTCATGGCTTCGCAAAAATCCATCCCATGCGCTGTGATAAATGTTGCCAAAAATGTGAGATCTAAAACCCATTTTGTCTGATCTGCAACTGTACATTGCATTTAATGTTATTGTTTTCCAGGCCTACGTGGAAATGTTGTCAAGGTTATCGTGACGATGATCGATATAATGTCAATAATGAAATGACGATAATAATGCTGTTATTGTCATTGTCATTATTATCATTATAATTCTTAGCGAAACCATGTATTGCTCCTGCGTCATTTAAGAACTCGACGGTTAACAATTCATCACAAAGTGTTCAGATGCTTCCTTGTCTGGTTTTCCCCGAACTTTGAACAGACTGAATACATTCAATCGTGTTCTCTACTACATCTTCGAGTACAGCAATTAAACAAATGCTCATAGATTATTTTTTTTTTTTGGTAATAATTCCAGGGGAAAAAATGGCAGTCAACGATATTTACGATATAACTCGTCCTACCAAAAGGAATTACCGCTGTACTTTTCTTCTAGTTGTCATTTAACCCCGTGAAGACGAGTCTTGCGAGTACTCGGGCAGGTGTCTATGAGAAATGCGTGCTGGAGCAAAATCAGTCGGTCTTCAACGGGTTAATAAGTGGTCATATCGAAGGTAGAGGTACAGACGCAACATAACCGCCGCGGGGCACGATGTATCATCACCCTCGACAATGTGCACCTGCTATGAATGCAGACCTAGGAATGTATAGCAAGGGAGCGGCGAAGAAGAGCATGCGGAACAAAAGATAAGAAGTTTAAAGGAGCCCTTAACTATTTTAAAAGCGTATTGTTTATATCTGTGAATAATTTAAACCGAATTGTTTGTCACAATAGATTGAAATAGAGCTCGTTATTTCGATTTCTTAGTATTTGTTTGTAGGCCTGTACCATGATGTTCACAATATGATGCAATAGATGTATACCTGGTAGTCGTCAGCCATTAACATCATGTGTTCATCCGAAAATAGATTAAAGTGTAATTTCGTGTCATGTTAAGTTGTCTTCAGCTATTATGAATCAGACGAAAAGAACACTGGAAGTCTCATCAAAATCGGACTTTTAAAAGAAAAGTGACTCATGGGAATATTGACAATTACACGTTTCCATGAAACAGTCATATTAGGAGACACCATACACACGAGCTATTTTATTATGTTTTGATGTCATCACCTCAGAAAGCTTATCAAAAATTGACTTGCACATTACTCCCCACTTCGAAATTAACTTCGTGACACGACATAAATAGATATACTGTGCACGTGTCTATCACATCGAATCATTGTAGTTTTGTTCTAAGGGAGAAATATAGGTTGTAGTTACTAAATTATCGACAAAATGACGATTTACACATATTAATTTTGTGTTCGTCCAAAGGGAAAGAGATGTGGTAATAACTATGTGGCATTTGCCTTTTTGCGTTTGATTTTGCAACCGATATAATGTACTATCCATTGAAAATATGTGAAGCTTTAACATCCCTTTCCATCTATAGCTTATTGTTCAATTTAGACGAAACTTCATTAAAGTGCTCTTCCGTACTGGTTCATCTGATTTTATCATAATCAAAGCCAACTTCATCACTGTCTGTAATTGTATTAGCCGAAACTTTGAATTATCAATATGTCGTATAATAATGAGTTCATATTCCTTTTTTTAATAACCGTTGTTCACAATGCCATTTGAAAGCCGATAATTAAGCACAGATCTGTAGCAGTGTATTAATATCCATACTCCTCAAACATGTGCACTTCTTTCTATCTCCTAACCATTTTCAAGGATATTCTTTGCCCACCTCAATCGCAACACTGAATCTTATCTATCTATTTTTGTTTTGTTTATACAGTCACAGATACAACTCAATGATTGCTTACGTGGGATATGACGCAGTCAAAGAAAATCTTTCTGTTGGCTCCTTATAAAAGAAAATATAAGTACGATTAAAGACTCCACTTGACGAGGAGGAAGAAAACGCAAGATGGAGAAAACTTGTGTGAAGAACAATAAGGGTGGCCATCCGTTGCGTATAGTGTCGACTGAAAGTGGAAAAGCACAGGATGCCGGGTAATTTGTTTTGATGGGGAAGGGTAGAAGCTGAACGGTGTGTCATCTCTGCTTTGTCTGAGTGAGTGATTTGGTAACGCTGGATACAATACAATACAAAACAAAACAATACAAGTACAAGTATGCTACTACCGTACACGCGAGCAGCAAACTGCGGCGAATCCGAAACACACGGACAGCTCTAATAAGCAGATCTGCGTGATGGGGACAGCTACTTTGCATCCGATGTTCGTAGTCCTCAAATGCCGGTCGGACGCCGGACGTCGGAAGAAAAGGAAATTAACTGGTCAATGCAGCGTATTGAATTGACTTTTCAACAGAGGAACACTATACTTTGAAATGACCCTGCTTACTCTGTCTTTGATGGTGACGCATTCGTACAAACCCCCTCCCCAAATGAACACACACAGCAAAGACACAAATACAGACAGACAGACACACACACAGTGACACACACACACACACACACACACACACACACACACACACACACACACACACACACACTTCTTAGTTTTTCTCTTTTTTTTTTTCTTTTTTTTAGTTTAGGACAATGAATTGGCACTCTAGTGTAATTTTTGTCAAATGAAGTGCGCAAACAAACGCATCCATGATCCATTTGTTTAGTTTGCATACATTTCACGACAATAGATCACAAATTTCTCGCTGATTCAATATAAAGACATATCCCTGTACTCTACTCATGGTATAGGTATCATAAAAGAAAATACAACCCCGAAGTCATGACATGTTCCGTAGGTCTATTTCTGCTCAACTTGCGTGAAATGTCAAGCGATCATGAACTTCGCGTCTGCCTCGGTTGCACATTACATTAGGTGGCCAACATTACTAACTCAAATGCAACCTCTGATTTCATATCGCCAAGATACATATCTGTCGCAAGAGACTAATCTGATGAATTCTTGCGTCAACTGTTTTGTGACACACGCAGATAGCATCTGCCGAGCTTGGAAATGCTGATCTCGGCATATTAATTAAAGTCACAAGACTATCACTTTACTCGTGCTACACTCACGAAGCTGTGTTTGGGGTCTTTTGAGATAGTGAAAAGATTTCGATATATGCAAAATGCGAGTTTTACACACGATATGAATTCCCCTACGTGAGCTGGTGCACGTGAGTACACCATACTCTTGAAGTTTACAAGTACATGCACTTCTAGTGACTTTTTTTTTTTTTTTTTTTGGTTGTTGTTGAAATAGAAATCTCATGATCCATCTATTTCAATGAATATCGTATGTGTGACATAGAATGGTAAATAATGTTATCCCAGTGAGAGAGAAAACAACATTAAAAAATGTGCGTAATAGCTACAGCAGGAAGCTTTGTGCTAGAAATATCTACCAATCTATCTTTTTCATGTTTAACCCGTTGAGGACGAGTCCCGAGTATACTCGGGCAATTAAGTGTCTATGGGAAATGCGTGTTGCAGCAAAATCAGCCCTCCTCAACAGTTTGAAGTGTCAGCTACATGTACATGGGATGTGTAAATGTAAATACATGTACAGAGGGAGAGAGAGGTGGAGGGGATCGACAATCATTTCAATTAACAAACAGGCACACACACAAACACACGCACGCACGCACGCACACACACACACACACACACAAACACACTTTGGTCCTGTAAGATAGCAATGCACACCTGTAGTGACAAAATCCCAACTACATAAAGCTGGCAATCACCTTGCACTAACTCCAAATACAATGTACAGTGTACGTGTCCACATGGATCTTATAGGGCTCCTTTGTGGCAGTTAATTGTTCAATGCCATATCAGTGTGTTATGGGTTCTTCTTTCTAAATGCAGGTCCAAGTTTCTAGAAAAGTCAACAGTAAGAAAGTCAGACAGACAAACAGATGCATACAAACACAAATGATAACGTACCGAGACAGACAAGATGTCACAATCTTGTTACACTCCATATATGAATATTTTTAATGATTGTATGATTCCGCAAAATCAGCATAACTGAATTCCATGATTCACTTCAAGTCAAATAGAATGCTGAATTCAATGCACACCTAATATAAATAGACGGAATAAAACACTAAGAGAGAAATAATCATGCAGGTGATATTCCTCCAGACGTCGAGTTCCCTCTGGTATGGTAATCAGGTTGTTTTAGCCCAATTTTACCATCCCTGGGGAACGCCATCAGCTGAGTGACTCAGGGTCGGCTTCGTCCTTCCTAAAACTCCCTTACATGACTCATCGCCAGCAAGCAACTCCCAAAATAATCCGACAATTGAGCCACAAATAACACATTGCTAAAATGGTAGGGTTTCGAGAGGTGAACTGAAAAGGCACTGGTGTATTAAAGAAAAAAAAAATCCCAAATCAAACATGCACTGAATGCAAAGTATCTAAGATGGGAAAACCTTACATGACAGGCATGATAAGTAAAAATTCCTGAACAAAACATTTTCCATTCAAAAAAAAAAAAAAAAAATATATATATATATTTACATATTCTTGAAGAATAGGATTGTACTCAATATTGTAAAAAAGCAACAAAAACAACAATAACAAACACTAGTCGGTGACTCTGCGCTTGGCAAGTACAGGATATCTACAGCAAACATCATTATTACTCTTATGGAAGCAGTGTCCATTGTGACCAAAAAGCAATTGAACATAATTTATTTGATATTATGTTTTCTATATAGAAAACATAACTAATAAGATGGTTCCAAGTGAATGACGATGGGCAATATTTCCCTCCTACTAAGTATTTGATACCCCACATGTGTGACTGCATTCACGGTTGTCCATGCCCTTACACATGTTCAGTAGAAAATATGTGTAGTGATAAATGCAAGTCATTCATCCCGTTCAATAGAACAGCCCATTCAGATACATATCATCACTTCAAACACTGCTTCAAAAGGGCTACCAACTGCTAAAAATGAAGAATTTCTTTGCTTTCTATTCATTTCAATGCACTTCACATCAGCTTAGAGTTTTGTGTTGTTTTCATTTGGAGTTGAAACCCTGGCCTCTAAACTTGTGAAATTTTTATTCTAATCTGATATCTGTAAATAGAAAGTCGAATGACAATGACAAAATGAGTATTTTGATTCTGACAAAGAAAGGAAACATGTGCAATTTCAATGTCCTGCTCTTTAGAGAAACAAAAATACCACAAAAGGAGATTTACTGCAGCAATTTAAAGTGCACAGAATATGACCCAGTACACACATCACAATAGACTACATGAATGAAAAGGTTGGTGGTAATTGGTATAAAAATTGTACATCATGATCATTGAATCTCTCGTGTCTAATTCAAATACATCTTCACAGATATTGTCATGTACTGCCAAGGAATTGATACTGGACAAGTGACAAGTGCTAGACACGAGTCCAAAGGACTTAACCCATTGAAGACGAGTTCTGAGTATACTTGGGCAGGTGTCTATGGGAAACGTGTGCTGTAGCAAAATCAGTCCCTCATCAATAGTTAATGATGGTTTGACAAATCACTATACTCCATCCTTCAAGCATAACCGCAACTCATATTGTCAAAGACCTTTGTGATCAAACATTGGTCCATGGGAATTTTATTAAGTGCTTTGTCAGATATTCTTTTTTTTTTGACAAATTTGCTCTCTGCTAATCAGATGCAAGGATTTCAGTTGTTTAAAACAGTTTGTAAAAAAAAAAAATATATATATATATATCTGACAAAATGCTTAATGAAATCCACCTATCTGAAAAAAAAAAACCATTGTGGCTCAACAGACAACCAACCTTTAATGTTGGTACTGGTCCAATGGTTTCAGACTGGTACAAATCACTGTCAGGCTAGTAATTTTTCAGGACTTGCCAAATTTACTGGTCTGACATGACCATAAAAAACCCCCATACAATTACATTGGCAGGGCCAGGTGAAAAAAAGAACAGGATCAGATAATTATAGGTTTGAACCAGTAAAAAATGGAAAAGCTAGGTAACTACTGGTTTGGCGTGGACAGGTCAGACCGGTAGAAAAAATGAGTTAATGTGCAGCACTGGGATAAGACTACCAGCTCTACATCACGAGGTCCCTGGTTCGATTTCCCTGGAAGCAGTGGGTTGTGACCTTTGGCAAGGCACTTAAACCTCACTGTCTAGTCCTTCAGATCCATGGGACTTAAAAGCCATTAGTCTCATGGTAGCTTGCTCCAAGACATTTAAGTGTGTCCATAGTTTCTATTATATGTAAAGTAAATCCACACAGACAATTTTTTTTTCTTTTTAACAAAAGTGGAATTCATGGAAGAAGAATTACCAGCCAGGCACTTGGAACAGTCTCAAAAACAATGCAACACTAATAATACTAGTATAGACTCCAACAACAGGCTCTTGGCAAGTTACAAATTATACACACAAAAATGCATGTACAGGCAACTTCTGCTATATCAAGGTCCTTGGGATCAGCAGTTTTCTTTTACTATGACAAAATATTGTTATAGCTATACAATGCATTATACAAATAAAGATATAAAGATAATAATTTTGGGACCTGAAACTTTTGATTTGTTGTCACATAAGTTTTGTAATAACCGTGTTTGTTACAATGGGAGTGCACTGTAAATGCACTAGAACAGAGGGTGAACAGCTGGCAAGATTCTCAAAATTCTGCATCACTGTTATGGTTTGTTTAAGTGAACTTACATGTACTCACAGACACGTGAACGGGATGGGGGGGGGGGGGAGAGATTTGCTTCACATCAAGGTGAAATAACAAAGGGTTCTCAAGATAACTATCTAAACCCACAGAAAGTGTACGACTCTGTTTTTTGTTTTTTCTGCTTTTGGCAGATGGGCTCTGGACTGATGTCAATAGGATGAAAATACAGACAGCCACAAGACTGTGCGAGAATGCAGACATAGTCACATGACAATGGCAGGGCAGGGGCGTGGGTGGGTGATGGGGGGGGGGGGGAGGCAATGTACTTAAACACTCAATCCATTATTGGCACAACCAGTCCTCTTCAGCCCAACAAAGCAACTTTTCGACAAAAATACCGGCCCCTTTAATGAAGCTTTTAGGGTGATGACAGACGTGTACATGCTAAGAAAATTGTTGTTATTGCACAAGGTGTTAATTACACTGCTGATTGCATCCAGGCCCAGGATGTCAAATTTTTGAATACTCCACTTACTAAGTGTCACTGGATGAACAAGTGCCACTCACACATTATTTGACTCTTTTAATGTGCCATGTTTACACGGCCAACAGAGTGAATGGCTTGCAAAGTTTGCATATTTTGCTTAAACCGACAACCCGCCCAAACCGATCAGCATTTCAATTCCTATTTGGAGCTACTTTGATGATGTCTTCCTAATCAACATGTACAAATCACTGCAACTTTGATGTTTCTGATAGAAAGGGATGAGAAAGTCTCTGAGGGGGCAGCTTGTAATTCTGTCATAAGTAAAACTCCAGCTTTAAATACTGAATGAATAAACAAACAGATTAAAATCATCAATAAGAATCATTGAAAAATACAATACTGATACAGTACTGGAAAACTGAATTGATTACATATCGTCGCTGGGGTGACAAGACCTTGTATCTGCAATTTCGGTGAAAATGACTTTTTTTGGATTAATGGTCAAATAATGTGTTAAGTGATATCCTGTCCAAATAACAACTGTCTTACTCCAAAAATGAAGTCACCACGGCATGTCAAAGGAAAGGCTTTCCCATTCGTTTCAGTGCATTGGCCGCCATGTTTTTTGGCTCTCCTGAACATTTGACATTTTGTAGATACGAGGTCTTGTCGCCCCAGCGACGATATGCTGAATTCTCTTTGATTCTAAACATCAGAACAAAAACAATAGCCAGTCAGATTACTAACATCAAGAAATCTGTTTTACTGGTCACACTGCTTGTTCTCTAACATGTAGTGTATCCTGCCAATAATTCCTTTGGGAAAATGGAGATTTGTAGTCAATCCATCTCATATTCACATTTTGCAGGTTTGTAGAAAGCACTTGAAATAGTTATTGGCATTCTCTATTCCCTGTGAGTGAAAAGACAGGGAAACTAAAATCGGATGCACAAATTTCACTTTTGCACATTACATAATACAATACAAGCTCCATCTGTCAAACGTAACAGTAAGAACGCAAGTGTTGGAAATCTGTGGCAAGTCCCTATCACAAACTTCAAAATACACGTAAATATGGTAAGTATGGTAATGGGAGCATACCTACTGTTCAAGTAAGTTTTATTTGACTTTGACACAACTGTTCACACAAACATAAACACCAACCACAATACAAGGAAATAGAACTTCCTTCTCTAACAGCTAACGTGCCCCAGGAAGAATACAAACGGGTCTAGGATTCAGTTCATAGCGAGGACAGCAAGTCTATCAACACACACACACACACACACACACACACAAACACGTCCATTAACCCATTTACACTCACGTCAACGGATGATGTCTGTACACGGTGTAACAAGTGCTTATGTTCACTGTATGAGTGCATCCCCCTCAGTCTAATACCTTTAATGAGATGGGCATGACTCAGCATGGCAGCCTGGATTATCAGTCTTTGTCGCTGGTGACCCATTCACAGACCTGCTGCTACCTAGAAGGCACAAGGCTGGCTGGCTGGCTGTGGAAGAGACAGCCTGTGGCTTGCCTGAGCAAAGAATGTCAGCTTCAACATCATGCCATGAGGAAGTGACGGTAGCTCAGTCCATGGAAAAAAAAAAAGAAATGTTTAACACTCCACAGGTCCCACTTTCAATGCCCAGAGAGAGCAGATAGTCCAATGTCATACCTGCCAACATTTCACGATAAATATCTTACTCGTGGATTGCAAAAATCTTATTTTATATGCAAACTGAAGTTAAAAATCTTACTTTCAGTCAAATCTTCCGAAAATACACATGAAAGGTATATTTAAATATTTTTTTAAAATCTTATTTCTCTGACAGAAAATCTTATTTTGCTATTTTTAGTGTAAAAAGTCTTACTGAATCTGATAAAATCTTATTAGTTGGCAAGTATGCAATGTTAATTGGGGCATCATGTTGCCAGCAGCTCTGATTAGAGGTAAACCACTTTGTCCCATGGATATGACATGAAGCAAAGCCCCCACTGTGGGACACTAACAACCTTGTCATGTGAAAGACCCTTCATTCATTTCTTCTCCTGGCAAGAAGCAGGCTGGAATCTTTATGAAGTGCCCTCTTTCATACACCTTCAAGAAAACTGATGAAAACACAAAAAAGAAGGGAAAGGAAAGGAAGAAGACCAGAGGAACGAGTAAAAGAAGGTGAAGGAGCAGGAAGAGAAAATGTAAAAGAGGAAGAAATTAAAAAAGATAGAATAAAAGAAAGAGAAGGAGAAGGAGAGGAGGAAGAGGATGAGAGGATGAGGAAGAGGAGAAGGAGGAGGAAGAGGAGAAGGAGGGTGGGGGAGAGAAAGACAAGGACAAGAGAAAGGGAGGCAAAGATGATGAGAGGGAAGGGATGCAGCTGGAACACTACTTCATGCGAGGAGACACGCCGATCAGCAGGTTGTTCTTGGGAGAGCAAGCAGCTGGTTTCAGAGAACACACTGTGACATGGTAGCCATGTTGTCTTGACAGCTCTGCACGATCCTTATCAATGAATCCCATGCATAGCTTGCCTATGTACAAATCAATCAGACACCGACACAGACATTAGCTCTTTGTCAAACAATACCTAGATCAAAAAGTCCTAGTTTGAATGAAAATACACAACAGTAACTTTGACGCTCCACATAACTCTACACAAATACACAAACAATAAAATTTGAACTGAAAAAAAGAATTCAAATAAAACACTCCCTTTAGGGGAAATTTCTTGTACTCTATTCAACTTGATTGGTCATCATGTTGCCTTTAGTAGCTGAATGTGGGGAAAGTGAACAGTCAATACTTCTAATAATGAAACAATATTATTACAGCATGCCAAACATTTTTATGCCATGTACCATGTATAAGAAATAACAATGAACAACAACAATGAACTTCCACTTGGTATTTTATTTTTGCATAACAGGTTTAATAATTAAAACATATTATAATTTCATATTGGATAGATCACTCAAAAGATTAAGTGGAACATGAACAATGCTGCTATTGAATCACTGCTTGACACTGCTGGCAAAAGTACCTCCACATTAAAAACATCTAATGCTTATGAAATGAATGATCATTGGGCACAGCCCGTCGTTTTTCTGGGCTTCAGCTTGTTCAGAACAGGCAAATCAACAGCGCCCTCTTGAACATTTCCAACGCCAACCTTTTGTGCACACAGCCCACCTCTATCTCTCACCGAAGCAATAGCCTAAAGTAAGCATGCCTTCAAGGCCTGTTAAGGATAATGATTCAGCATCAAAAATATTCAGTAACATAAATTCAACTCTCTTGCAATAGATGAATTCAAATACTATATAAAAGTAGTGAATATATACATATAACATACACAAGCAAAGACCTCATGTATACATGTAACAAAAAAACAAAAACAAAAAAATCCAGAGGTTAGCCCTATTCTCTTAAAAGTACTAAAAAAAGACTGTGATATATCAAAATAAACTGCGTATAGCGTCAAAGAAAAAAAAAACAGACCATGAACAGTACCTTGCTTTGCATGGAAGCTCTCAAAATCCCAGCAAGTCTGTTCTGCACCATGTCCAAGCAGAAAATAATCCTGTAAGAGATTGACAATTCCAGATATATACAAACCCAATCTATAGATGCATACGGTAATGATATATAAGTAAGTCTAAAATGATCAGCAGTACTTTGCAGAATGATTCTTCTCAGTCATAGGGGATATGGCCTTTGTACGAACAGGATTGTTGGTAAGGAACAAATGAGAAATGTTTTATCTGTTGAGTCTTTCCAGAACTGCATTTGTTTGTTCGTTTGTTCATTTTCCATCAGAGAAGATGGCTGGATAGCCCATATTCAGCTACATTAAGCTGGTCTTCCATGGGGTCCAGTTGGATGTGAGGTGGGACCACTTCACCGGGTTAAACACCCTGCTCTTTGCGATGAATGAATGAAGCGGGATCTTTTACGTGCATGAGTTGTTACTCTCTCACACACGGGACCTCCATTTTATGTCCTATCCGAGGGACAGAGTGTTTTTGCCTCTTGCTAGAGGGGACGGTATGCTTACACACAACATTGCTCAGTCCAGACTTGGGTTCGAACCCGGGCCGCGTGATCGTGAGGCAGACGCGCTACCGACTGCATGAAGACATAACTCGTCAGTCCCAATTTTGCAATGCTGCATGCTCTTTTGTTTGTGTGTTCACTTTATTTATCTTTTCTTTTTTCTTTTTAGCTGTTTGCATCTTCTCGTGCCTCACACATCTTAAAAGGTGGAGTTGGTGCATCATGAATTCCAAACATCATAGCTACCACACCAGTCGTAGTCATCAATTCTGGCATCAGACTTGAAGATATACGACACTCGTAAATGTTAGTCTGCACTGGTCTAAACAGGGATATTTAGTTTCCACTGGCCTCACATACATGTGTAGCACTTTATATGTATTCTATATATGTTATTGCACTATATACAGATCCCCTTGTACTTGTGTTTGTTATCTTTTTTTTTTAAATAACCAACCGCAAGACTGAACCAAATAAACACAAATGTCAATTTTCCACACACCCTTTTAGAGATGCTAGATTCTTGGAAGGCCAGACTGCGAGGATAGGTCATGTGGTGGGTGTCATGGAGGGAGCCATAGCAACAGGGGCTACAGACAAAGGACGCTCCCTGTTGAAGGCACTTGTCTAGGACGATGTCCGTCGCTACACCACAGGCATGCAGAGACACCTACGGAGGAAAATGGGAGAAAAAGAACTTACATGCTTCAAGAGTTACCTTTTCAGTACTCGACTACGCAGCTTCTTTCAAGGCAAAACACAGCTCTCAGAAGGGCTCAAAATTCACCTTGCACAACTTTGAATTTGCTTGAAACATATCAAAAGGTTCTACCAAGAAACTTATCTGGCTGATGTGATTTGCCACGATAATGAGCTGTTCTGAAATGTTTTGACATCGTTTGTTTATAGTATGAGATAATAAATGTCAGAGTACCTGACTTTTATTCCTAATATCTTCTCACATCATATTCTCTCCTACATCACTGTGCTCATTTTGACTTTATTTCCAAATTGTATCAGGCCATAGTATAAAAACAGAAAATTAGCCAATGCTTCAATGACAATAAACTTTGCATAAGTCAAAGTCCCTGGGACTGCAGAAAGTGCTTCATCTCATGCATCATCAGGACTAGATGAGATTTTAAGTTTTCAGGGAGCCTCCTGCAGAACCAGGGAGACTTTTGTATCTCTACAACTTTGATGCTGCTGTATAATCCAGTTTAAGAGGTCAACTAAGATACATAAACCTTCTCTAAATCTGAGTTGACCCTGCTGAACAGGCATACGGTTTGCATGCGCTCATGGTAATAACCTTTCATAAAAAGCTGCGCTAAACAACTCAATCATCATATCGGAAGTTTTTTGCCACAGACAGCCATGGGCCATAACAGATTCTCTGTGACATTTAAATCAGTAAGAAAATTGGCACATGCACTAAATGGCAACATCTGGTTAACATCACAGTGAACGAGACAGTACTACACATACCCCAGTGTCGAAATTGCCGCAGAAGTAATCAATGTTGCTCATGTAGATGGTGACATTCTCCAAGTTCAAAGTCTGGACACGGTCCAGCGCGCGACGTAGCGACTCTTCCTTGTTGTCAATCATGACCACGTGGCACTCGGGCAAGCAGTAGGCCAGAGCGATTCCCAGATGACCCTGTAATCAGAGTCAACAACAGTGAGGGATTAAAATCCAGACAGTGTTGGAAATCTGTTGCATGGCAATACCTTAAACATTGATATAAAGTGTACATCATAGTGGAAGTTAGACAACCAAAACTGGTGCAAGACAATGAACAATTATATTGGCCTGACAAGAGAAAACACACATCAATCATGCTTAGGCAAAACAAAAAGCCAACCCTCCCCCCCCAAAAAAAAAAAACACCAAAAACAAACAAACAAACAAACAAACAAACAAAAAACAAAACAAAACAAAAACATTTAATGCCCCAAAATATTTCCAACAACAAAAAATCATGATGGCCAGAACTAAGAGAAGTAAACATGTGGCATATAGGCATATTCAAGGTTGCAAAACTTGTAAACAGCAATACAATATTCTTAGGGTGAGGCATATTTTTGGTGACAAAAAACAAACAAAACACCCCCCAGTATTTGAACCATTCCTGCAATAGGCTCTAAGGGTGTAGTAATACAATTTGGGAAAATCAGTATTTTCCATGCTACCTGCAGTATTTTTGCCAAATTCTACAAAAATGCAATAGTTGGTATCTCTGCATATTTGAACAGCCAGCAGGTGAACACTCTACACATTGGCCATGGGTGAAACTCTGTCATTTCTACCTTACAGTGTAGCTTGTGTTCTCATTACCTAAAATATTGGACTCTTGCGTACATCACACCGAGTTTAAAGGGATGGTATAGTTTCGGCTGAGACGGGGCTTCAGGTCTCCAACGTTTTTTTTATGATGATTTTTTGAGATAATGAGAAACCCCTTGTGAAATATGACAGAGCATATTATTTTAAGAAGAGCTCAAAGTTCATTTGATGAAAACTGGTTGTGAAATGGCTGAGATATCCAAAACAAAACGATCCTAATAAAAGGTAGAACCCGCCTTTTGTTAGGATCGCTTTATTTTACTTTTTGGTTTGGACATCTCAGCCAATTCAAAACTGATTTTATTCAAATGAACTTTGAATTCCTCTTGGAATTGTATGATCTTTACCATTTGGTAAAGTGGTTTCTAAGTATCTGGCAAAAAAGTTTAAAGCTCAATCCTCATCTCAACCAATACTATGTCATCCTTTTAACACCAATATGACCCAGCTGTAAGAGTCTGATAGAAACATTTTCCTCAGTCATAGCAAGAGACATGTTGAAAACCACCAAAAAGGTGACTGACTGCTACCCACCCCTCCACTGCAGAAGTCCAGTATTCTGTGTCCAGGCCTGGCCATGTCTCTGACTGCTGCCACAATACTCTCAATCTGCTGCTCCTTATTCTGGGCCCTCTTGGCCTCCAGCTCACCTATTAGGGAAGGGGTCAGTGAACAAAATCAAAACGTTTTAACTTTTGGTTTTGTTTGAACACCAGTGCTTAGAAAATACTTTCCCTTTCTCTTCCATCTTCATCTTATGTGGTAGGAGTTCATGAGATAATAAATGGTAAACTTTTATCAACTGCACATGATTCTTCTATTCTATAATGAAGCTCATGAAATTTTTTATTGATGATGTATTTGGTATCATTACACGTCGGTAAATTTTCTGCCATTACAATCAGTTGTGACTTACTGAGAACTCGAAATGTCACTACGGCGACTGGTATGCCTCCGCCATAATGCATGGTTCTCCTAATAGGTCTATAGTACAATGTCTTGACAATGTGTGATGACAGTTTCACATAATTGACAGGTTTGTCACAAATGTGCTGAATGTTCACTTTCCTATAACTAGGTTTAATTAGATGAAAGTTGTCAGAGTGCAGGTATTTGGGAATTTGAGGATTTTTACTTGACTTCTAAGCCTTTAATAGTCTATGCATTTAGTAATTTACAAGGTATGGAGAAAAGTGTAATTTCAGTATCAAATGGTAAAATATTAGTATCTAAACCTGGCCTTTGACCCTAGACCTTTGACCTTAAAGGGTGTGTACAGTTCTGGGTGAGGTGAGGATTTAGCTTTTAACGTTTTGCGAGATATTCAGAAACCACTCTATGAGATGTCCAAGAACATGCAGTTCTAGGGGTATCAAAAGTTTATTCAATGAAAATCGGTTTTGAAATGGCTGAGATATCCAAAAACAAGGTGAAACAAAGAGATCCTAATAAAGTTGTGGCATGTCGCCTTTTATTATTAGCACTTTTTTGGATATCTCAGCCATTTGAAAACCAATTTTCATCAAATAAATGCTGAATCCTTCTTAAAATTACATGTTCTTTCATGTTTCATAAGAGGCTTTTCATTATCTCACTTAGGAATGTTCAAAACATGAATCCCCACCTCAACCAGTACTGTACAGTCCCTTTAAAGTTCCAAAGAGAATCACTGTTAGGTAGAACATGCATAAGTATGTAATAAGTTTCATGATGATACCTTGAGTTATTTTCAAGATATGGAGGAAGAAGTAAAATTTAGCACTTGCACTTGACCTCTGACCTTTTGACCTTTTGGCAAGAAACTTCTCACAGAATATCTATTGGGTAATACATATATTTCAAGTTTCAAGAAAAATCCTGCAGGCATTGCATAAACATGAGGGAAGTAGTGACATTTTGAGGAGTTGACCTTGACCGTTGACCCATGACCCCCAAATTCCTTAGATAATCACTGCCAGTCAGTACATGCATATAAGTTCCACAAAGATTCCTTGAATCATTTGTGAGATATGGAAAAACATGTACAATTTCAAAATTTTAACTTGACCTTTGACCTCATGACCCAAAACTCTCTCTGGAGAATCTTTATTCGGTATTTAATATATACATTAAGTTTCAAGAAAATACCTTCAGGCATTGCATGGATATGGAGGAAATAGTGAAATTTCGAGCATTTGACCTTGACCTTTTGACCTTTGACCTTGAGCAGGTGCACCTAAAAGTTGATAGGCACAACCTCGCCCACTCATACATATACATGTCAAGTTTCGTTAGGATACCTCAAACTTTTTTTTAGTTATGCTGTCCACAAAATTGATGACGGCCAGACGGAAGGACGGACGGACGAATGGAGGGACAGACGGACAACTCGAAAACATAATGCCTCTAGCACCACTTCATGGCGGAGGCATAAAAATGATTCTTATTAGGTGCTTCATGCTATTTTCTGTATCGTCCATGGTAATAACAGTAGTAATACTAAATAGTAGTAGTGGTGGTAGTAGTAGTGGTAGTAGTAGTAGTAGCAGTAGTAGTAGTAGTAGTAGTATTAGAAGAAGAAGAAGAAGAAGAAGAGGAAGAAGTACAAGTAGTTTTACCTTCAATGGGGCAGACAGCTGGTGGGAATGACCTCCAGTCGAGGATGGTTTCACCAGAGGGGTGTTCAGCAGACTCCACCCCGAGTCCCTTACTCTCAAGCATCTCGATGACAAGGGGAAGCGACTTCCTGAGAAGCTCACGGACAATTGGGCGACTAGAGAGAGGGCGACAATTGAAGTCATACTCTTTCACAAAATCAAGGACACCAGCCATCAAACCCAAGCTGTGTGTGATGCAGCTGTCAACATGAAAATCTGAAAGTGATTTGAAGTCACTGTCCTCATTTTCATCTTTTTCACTTCACAATTATCAATATTATGTTTCTCACAAATATCAACAGACACAAGAGGAACATGAATGTTATAGTGTAGATGGTACACAATGGACACAAGGGAACATGTATATGTTATAGTTTAGATGTTACTACTCGTTTTTGAAGGCAAAAATTCAACCTAGTACAAACTTTGCATACAAACTCGAAAGAACAGCCATTACCTATAAATATTTCGGAGCCTCTGTACAGCCTTGGGTGGCTACCAGAGAACATATTATCTGATACGATCTGAAACATATCATACACAGGATGTTTTTAAAAGTTTTCCTTCTGCATAGAGGTAAGACTAAAAATCTTAATTTCCTGTGTATTTTCGATGGTCAGGAGGTAAAAGAATGATTGACATTGCACTTTAATATATTGTTATCCATATAAATCAGCTATTGGTACTTCTTCCAAATCAGCCTTGCCGAGTAGTTGTCTGCAGGATTGGAAAATCTAATGAATTAAAATTATTGAATGAAACTACTATTGTCTTGCACAAACAAGGAATATAACTACAAATGTGACTTCAACCTGGATTTGGTGACATTTGTATGAATTTATTCAAAGAGACAAAACAAAACAAAAACAAAACTTGAGTGAGATTGCTGTTGTCTCTGAAATTTTCAGTCTAGCGCAACAAATGCAGCATATATAATGTAAGCTTTCTTTATTCATTGCAAGATTTCTTAGTGCGTGCTGACCTACCTTACACCTAGATTCCTCACTCCATGCTGTATGTCCTCTCCCGCTGGGCAGATTTTTGCTCCGGTGTCATCCACTTTGTCACAGGTTGCGTCCCTACTCGTCTCACTGGAGGGAGAAACATCAACTTCCCTTAGTTTTAAACATCCCAGAACCCTTCTCACATGTGGAACAGTCCACAGGCGTTGATACCAGCGAATTACAAGTGGCATGAGTTTGCAAACTTCTTGGACTCTTCCATTTAGCTTACAGGTGTGTAAATACAAATGAACTGGGACAAACAATGCAAAGTCTGCCAGTGTTACATCAACACCTAGAGCAAAGTCGTGTGGGAGATTTGGAAGACTGTCCTTGGGAACGGGCTTGCGAGGCTGCTTTCTTTTCTGTCTTTTGGGCTTGCCGGAACTGACAACATTCAAATCAGGATTATCAATGTTCTGTGTCTGATGGGCAGTGCTACCAGCAACAGCTGATTTGGAATCAGTACTTGGTGTTTGCTTGTTGCCCGAGACTGATATACTTCTCGAGGAGCATTGCAGCAGCTGCTTCTTGAGGTTGCGCTGCTCTTTCTTGTTGACTAGATTTAAAGTGGCACTGAATTCTGAGTGGAGCTCTTCACTACTATTTGAAGGAGCTATTACGGAAGAATCTCTTGAGCCACTCTCTCTCATTCTGTCCATGCTTTCTGGTTTGTTTGTACCCTCATCCACAAAAGCCAATCCTTGCTTATTGCTTATCACTGTTTCCAGCTCATTTTGTCTACTTCCATTTATCATATCGTCTACAGGAGCGCAAGTGATCAAACTAGTATTTTCGACCTCATCAGCTGGCACATCTCCTCCGCTGGTGTTTATGTTTTCCTTCACTACCCCATTGGCCCCTCTACTTTTGTTTCCCTTGTTTCTGCTCCCATCAATGTCGTTCCCTATGCTGCCACTCTTCAGAAGTTTTCTCCTCAACTTCTCGGAATTGAAAGTGGCCACAGGCTGCTCTAAGAGTTCCTGGAATTTCCTCAGACACTGGGGGAGGCTTAAGTCTCTACCATCAGCAGAATTCTCCAGGAATGATGAGATCTCCCGCGGGGCATCTACCTCAACCAGCCTGGTCCACACACTAGATTCGGAGCAGGATTTCAAGCATGTCTGGCGAAATCCCTGCAGCAAACACACATGAAGGTACATGCTGTCTAAATTAACAAATCAATTCATGGCTTTGTGAAGTAAAGAGCTATAGAAAATACTTGAACAGTCACTCTATTTCCACGTTTTCTGGTGATATCAAAGATAATGAAATGAAAATGTGTGCTTGCTCTTTGTATGTATGGTTAGTGCACACATTAGCAGCATTTTTTTTTTTTTTTTTAGAGTCAACTGTGTCAGTGATTAAATTCAATGTTTAACTGTGTATTTGATATTCAACAAATGAAGAACAAAAATACATTGCATTCCTTTCGAGGTATAAGTCTGAAATAAGGAAAAAGGAGGGAAGAAAACAAATTCCAGTTTAAAATGATGCCCAATTAAATCCTTCAATAATAACCCTTGTCATGTCAAACAATGGAGAAGACTCTAAAAACAGACTGTCTTGTTGAGCTTTAAAGTGATTACATTGTGAAATATGTTTCATTCAAGGTCAAACAACAAGGATTATACAACTATCATGTAACTAGAAAATGCCCTATACAGAATAGATTAAAAATGGAACTGGCCCAAACCTGAAAATATGAGAAGCTGTCATAACAAAATAAAAACAGTGTTCCAATGCAACTAAAATGATTTTAAAAATGTAGTAAATGGGCATTTAACAAAAATTACAAACAGGCATTCAAAAATGTCACTTACAAGTAATGATAACAGATTTCTGTGTGGTTCTTGAGGAGCAGATGCCTGGACGATACGTCTCAGCACATTAGCCAACCCTGAAATACACATCTGGCCACCACGGAGGAGGATGCAGGGAAGCTGGCAATCCCGTACCACATGAGGGAGCTCTTCCCATCTCCTGGTGATGCTGTCCTGCAGGCACTTGGGCACTTGCACGAGATTGGTGGGCCTATCTGCCTCCTTTAGAAGGTCCCGCAACAACGGACCCTTGAGTTGCTCCTCATCATCTGGTTGTCCATCTGATACACATTCCCTACAACTTCTCCTTTCAGTGTGTGCACTCTCTTCCTGCTTAAGGTCTGGAGGCAAATTTGGGGGATGACTATTTTCTTTTCCCAGGGTGGGATTCTGTAAATCCTGCCTGGCTGTGACCAATACAGTGCTGACCTTCGAATAAGAACAATACTGCTGAAGGAAGACTGCGATGAGAGACGGAACTGTTAAGCAGTCCTCCTTGTGACCACACTGCAGATACAGGACATCTGTCTTTCGCTCCTGCGACTGCGTCATTGTGGAAGACATGGGGGCTGTTGGCTGCTATGCACAAATTTTCTGTATGACCAGGAGGTCAGTTGATGCTTGTCACTACATGGAGCTGCTTTATCCTTTTAAGACACCTGTAACATCTGGAGAGGTAATAGGTAGAAAAAAAAAAGGACAAACTAAATTTCAAGCACCTCATAATGGACGATATTGGCAGCAAGACAAATGACATGGCTGCATGACGTTAACATCCTTGCTGCCTTAGTTGAAGTCTTACATTGATTTTTTTTTTTTATATGAAAACATATACACTAGCAAGTAACATGAGCCAGAACAAATTTACCTTGTTGTCGCAGATGACACCTAACTTATTTCAGCACAGTTCTGTTGTGAAAGAATAATATTTTAAAATCAAGATTACTTGCATCACACGCTAACATAACAAATTGATTGTGTGTACGAGTTTCCAGTTTCAGATTGAAAACAGATTTCTTGTCTTTTAAAGGTAGGGAATCCCATTTGCATGCCTTAAATGAAGAGTTGTATAAATACAGTGGTATGTTGAAGAGAGTATCATTTTAGAAACTCCCATAAAGTATTGAAAGTGGAAGGTAATATTTAGTACATTTTTATTGACCGTTAGATTTTGAACTGAATTTTTTTCGGGGCTCACCGTAAATTCCAGTACATTGCTAGGCTACCTTTACAGACCCATGCACTGCATGTGTGTCCCTCATGTATGTGAAGAAAATTCATCAAAACTTACAAACATTTCCAATCAGTATATACATTCTTGCCACACACTCTATATGTTATTACATCAGCTCTTATACTTTTAGATTTGTGTTTATAGATAAAAAATACAGAAGACTGCAACAAAAAGGCTTAAGTGTGGCTGACACACAGAAGTATTGAGTAGTTCTCAGTACTTTTTGTGAGTGTGGTGAGTGCGCCTAGCAGCTGCCTCCCACAGCTCTCTCTACTTTTGCTCTGCTTATCAGTTTCAGCTGGAATATCTTTATAAGGCTGTTGCCAGTCTGATTGCGCTAGTTTGCTAACACTGCTAGACAACTTTGGTGCCTGGAGTTTGTATTTGAACGTGATATTTTGGAAATCAACTTTTCTGGCTTCAGGCTGTATTGGTCACAGCACTGCAGGGATCTGGAGCCATTACTTCTGTGCAGTACATTGTTGTTCACTCAACTGTACACTCAAGACAGCAATGCCTTGCACCATGAGCCTCCTTTCACTGGTTCTTTTGTGTTTGTCCATCAACCTGAATGTGGACTGTGCTTCTTCACCTATTCATGGCAGGACAGTGAATAGAAGCCATGACCATCACCGCCATCACTATGCAGGGAAAAGGATTCTATACTACAGCAACTCCACCAGCACATTTCGCACTGAGTTGACAAAAGCTGGTGATGTACATCCCAATCCGGGCCCTGGTGAAAACGCTAAGGATCATGGGCTTTCTCCAGCATTTTCTGCACAGGCCATTGTACCCAGGTTTCAGAGTCTGGATCGAAAAGTATCATACAGCCGATCTGAACTCTTTGACCTACATTGCATCCAACGAATTGACCTGGGTACTTGGGATACCATTAAAACACTAGGGATCTCAAGAAGACGCCCTACCCATAGAGGCTGTAAAGGGGGCAGACACAAACGGAAGCATGCTGAAACTACCAACAAGCTTTCCCAGGATCCAAAGGTCCCACCACCAGGCTACGGACGTTGTCAGATGGTTCTCTGGAATGCCAGATCTCTTAATAACAAGATGCATATGGTGTCAGACATGGTAATCTCGCAACATGTGGATATCTTGGCACTCACTGAGACATGGCTCACAGGAGACGCACGTGATGATCGAGCCCTGTCTGATTTTTCCACTGACCTCCCTTCTCATCAGTTTATTCACTCACCCCGAAAGGAGAGATCAGGTGGTGGTGTCGGCATATGCCTTCATCGAAGCTACACTGTCCTCGGAAAAGATGTGGGTACACTTCAATCTTTCGAATACATCAATGTTTTGATCTCTGCCAAATGTCAAAAGCCTCTTCGTCTGGTTGTAGTTTACAGGCCACAGAGAACAAAGAACCGAAGATCAACTTCATCCATCTTTTTGGATGAATTTGCAGTATTTCTTGAACAACTGGCATCTGAATCCAACCATCTTGTAATCTGTGGTAATTTTAATTTTCACGTCAATGATGATAAAGAACGAGAAGCTCTTCTGTTTCTGGACTTGATATCATCAGCCAATTTTACACAGCACGTTGACTTTCCTACCCATCAAAAGGGCCATACGTTGGACTTAATTCTTACCAGAGCCTCTGATGATGTCATTTCCCAAGTTCATTCATCGCAGTTTCTTCCATCTGACCACTCATCTGTCAGCTGTTATGTTAACATCAAGAAGCCGGATCCATCGAAAACTGATGTTAGTTTTCGAAAGCTTAGGGGCAATTCCGCGGTTAGTAACGTTACATTTGAACAAATTTAGATATTTGTTTTTACCACTAAATTACCATTTATTCACTTCTAAGTCAAAATTATGTCAAAAACATGTTCATCCTTCCCAGGTTTATGATACAGAAAAGAATGAACACAATCCAAGAAATATTAGAATTGCTATAGCAACTTAAAGGGCTGGTTAGTAACGTTACGAAAAAAGGACATGACAAAAAAATCAATGTCTTGTAACAAAAAGTGTGCAAAAATTCAAGTTACTTCAAACAAAGTGTTGCATTAATTTCAATTATTGCATCATGACAAATGTTCATGCAATTTTTTTTTAGCAGTTCGACCAATAATTTTTTAGCTAGACCCCCAAAAGCATGGTTAGTAATGTTACGGTTAGTAACGTTACATTTGTCTGGAGTAATTCCGCAAGTCATTTCACCCTTTTGTAATTGACAAAATGTCACATGACTTCTGGAGTATTTAAATGTATTCATCTTTTACCCTTTAGCAAAACTTTGAGGGAAAAATTTCAAAGGAACCCACTGTAATTTGCATTTAAGTGAATTTCAGCATCCCCAGTCCCACATGTACATTTTAAATGATGGTTTTAGATCTCACAAAATCAATGAATACGAAATATAAAATCTACTGAATTTGAAAGACCCTAATGATTGGTGAACATCCATGGCATTAGTTGATACCTAGATTAAAGGGTAAGATAAAGAGGCACAGTTCTTTTATCCATGTCATGTCCACCTAACTGCGGAATTGCCCTTAGGCATATTGACATCCAGGCTTTCCGGGCAGATATTCTTGAGTCTGAACTTTATGAGTCACCTGCCTCAGATCTTGATCAGCTTGTTCTCCAGTACAACAGGGTACTTCAAGCTCTTCTAGAGAAGCATGCCCCTCTGATCACTAGACGTATAACTGCAAGACCGCATTCCCCTTGGTTCAGTGATGGTCTTCGCCATATTAAGCAGAGGGTAGGACAACTGGAGAGAAGATATCGTCACTCCCGAACTGAAATCAATCGCCAGATCCTTAAGAATGAATGTCATTTCTACAGCAAGCAACTTGCCAAGGCAAAGCGAGAGTTCTACTCCGAGCAGCTTGACGACTGTGACATTCATCAACTCTTCCAGAGGGTTGATCGTCTGACTTCAGCCAGTGCCAAGAAGGTCCTCCCATCTGATAACGACCCAAACGAATCTCTTGCCGATCGGTTTTCTGATTTCTTCACCGACAAGATCGATGTCCTCGTCAAGTCATTTCAGAAATTACCCTCGGATAATCTACATCTCACATCAGTTTTCAAAGCACTCAGCACTGTTTTCATGCTTTTTCACCGATACTGCAGAGCCAAGTTCAGAAAGTTATTAGAGAGTCTCGATCAACCTCCAGTCGACTTGATCCAATTCCTACTTGGCTGCTAAAGAACTGTGTCAATGAATTAACTCCGGTTATTACATCTATTGTCAACGCTTCCCTCAAGGATGGTCATTTCCCTGATTCTCTGAAGCATGCTCATATAACTCCGATCCTGAAGTCATCTAAACTGAGTCCGGATGAACTTAAGAGCTATAGACCGGTCTCTAATCTTCAGTTCCTCGGAAAGATTACTGAGAGACTCGTGTTGTCTCAATTTCAAGATCACCTGTCTGAGCACAATCTTTACTCTGAGATGCAGTCAGGCTACCGGCCACACCATAGTTGTGAAACTGCTCTGCTAAAAGTCACAAACGATATTCTTCTCTCTCTAGACAAAGGTGAAGAAGCAATTCTGCTGCTATTGGATTATTCGGCTGCCTTTGACACCGTGAGTCATGATGCCCTGCTTAGCCGTTTGCACGATAGATTTGGACTTAGTGACACTGCCCTAGAATGGTTCCGTTCCTACCTTACTAATAGAACCCAGTCTGTCGTCATTGGTGGTTCTGAGTCACAAGTAACCTCCTCTAACTTCGGAGTTCCCCAAGGGTCTGTGATTGGCCCACTGGCCTTTACACTCTTCTCATCTCCATTAGAGGATGTCATCAAGCACCATGACATAAGGTGTATGACCTATGCAGACGATACTCAAATTTACCTTGTCTTCAAGAAGCAGCATCAGTCTACTGCTATACAAAGACTCAGTGCATGTGTGTCGGATATTAAGAGTTGGTCAATACAGAATGGTTTGAAGCTAAATGAAAGCAAAACAGAATGTGTACATTTCACAAGCAGGCACAGGATTTCAAGCCCAATGAGTATGATTTCTTTAGATGATACTACTATACAATGCTGCACAGATGCTAGGAACTTGGGTGTCATATTTGATCACAATCTGTCTTTGAAGACTCATGTGAACAATGTGTGCAGATCAGCCTCATTTGCCCTACACAAAATTGGCAGCATCCGCCAATTTCTGACGAAAAAGACAACCCAGAGACTCGCTCAGGCACTGGTTATGTCTCGCATTGACTTTTGCAACAGTCTCTTGTATGGTCTGCCTGATGCGCAAATCAACAAACTGCAGAGAGTTCAAAATTCAGTTGCCAGGCTTATTGCTAAACGTCGTTCACGTGAGTCGGTTACTCCACTACTGAGAGAACTGCATATGTTAAGAATCCGCGAATGAATAAACTTCAAGATTCTTTTGTTAACTTTTAAATGTTTGCGAAATACTGCACCGGTTTATCTTCAACAGTTGATAACTGAATACCTACCCTCCCGGAACTTGCGGTCTAACAACAAATCACTTTTAATACCTCCTCCTGTCAATACACAATCTTATGGTTCTAGAGCTTTTCAGTCAGCATCACCTCAACTCTGGAACAGTTTACCTGAATGCTTGAAACAAACAGACTCAGTAGACAAATTTAAATCCATGTTAAAAACGTATTTGTTTATTGAGTAGTATTATGACTGTGTCTCATGTCTTATACCGTGTCTGAAACTGTACCTTCTTCTTCTTTCTCTCTTTTCTTTCCTCTTCTTCCCTTTCTATTGTTTTTTTCTCATAGCGCTTAGAGACATTTTATGTAATAACGCGCTATATAAATGTTGTGAATTATTATTATTATTATTATTAGTTGAGTTTTGTGCATTATTCAAATTGTAGATAACTGTTGACTTCCAAATTTCTCAGCAGTGGCCTAAACAAGTCCCCTGAGGTTCATATTTAATGTTCTGCTGCATTTTGGGAGGTCTTTAAAAGGTATCCCCTACCTTTAACACTTTTACACTACACTAGAATCTGTTGGCAAACAAAGCAACAACAAAAAAGAGAAAAAGATAACAAAAAAATAATATAAAATAGACTCTGAGTCTGAACACAGATAACACCTTGAATGCTACACTTGATGCAAATATACATAGAACTGTGAAATAGACAGTAGACAGATAGATAACCAACTTTAGGAGTCTATACAGCTGGTCTACTCTGGAGAAACACAGTGTCAGCATCGTCAATAGTGCCAGTCACAGGGGCTCTTATAAAATTCCCTGGGGATCTGTTTCACAAAGAATCTACATCAATCTTATATAGTACCGGTAACTAAAAATTATGGTATGCCATTGGTTTCCCTGTTCAATTTATTAGCCTTTCACCATCAACTTCAAATTGTCATTTGACATTATATTTAGAGGATAATTCCTTTGTTACTGTTATTTTATCTTGTATTATCAATGGCTAGAATATGCAAAAAAAGTCTCCAAAATCTTCATTTTTACTAGAAAGTTGGGCAACATTGATGACACAATTTTAGGATTGACTTGGATTTTTTGTGAAACAGGCCCTAGGCCTGTCGCTGTAAACTGTGGTACAATAAATAAGTCGGGCTATCTATCATGTTGGGCAGACCAAAAAATGTTCATTTGTTGTGATGATTGTTAGACATGGTAACGTTAGACTAGAATCTAGGGTGTTTACTTTTGGTTTAAAGTTCAAATTAATAGACAATTCGACCACTTGAATGAAGAACAGAGAACTCTGTAGGCATAAGTCATTCATGAGGATTGGCAGTCTAGATTTAAGGAAATATAGAACTAGGTCTAGTCTTGTTGTAGGCCTAGACCTATACCAAACCAACGTCCAAATGAAATGTCTGCTTATTACCGGTAGCGGTAAACTTTAGGCCCCTACACCGGCCTACTTTGTTACTTTTTTCCAAATGTACTGAAACTGGGGCCAGTTAATTTACTTAGCAATTAACTGTTCAGTTTTAGAATCTTTTAACAGTTTAAGTTTAACAGAGTCGTCTGAGCTGTTACTGCCGGTAATATTACCACTGGTGTTAGTAAGACTCCTACTGAGTACTTATACTGTTGTGTTAACTGTCATTGCATTCATCATAAAACTATAAAAAGGTAATTATCCAAACATTTCCGCAAGGTGCATGCACGACCGACCTCTCTACAAAAGGGACAGAATAATTAACTTGTTGATTGTGGTCGCTAACCTGGAAGAAGAAGAACCTCTCACTTGCCAAGTAGTCTAGGTGTTTATATTTTTCGTCTGCTACTGCTGCAATAACGTAGCGCAGTGCCGCGCCACACCTGGAATTGTGTCCATGTGCGCTGCCATTTTGGTTTGTTATGCCGTAGATGGCGACATACCATACCGATGTCTCGAAAGGATCATCGGACCGCCGAACTAAACGTTCGGTGCATCGGACACGCGGCACTGTAGCAAGTTCAAAGAGATTTTCCCCAGTGAAAAAAAATCTCAGGAGAAAAATCTCTTTGGGCAAGTTGCACTTCCATCATTGTGTGTGAAGTGCGTATGATGATCTATGGATGGCCGGCGGAACGATCGAGGGGGGGGGGGGGGGGGGGGGGGGCACTTTTTTGCACCATATAAAGGCATATATAAGGTGTCCCCTAACAAAAAAAGTCCTGTGGTACTCCCTGTGGTACTTGTCGGTACCACACAATGTACCACACACTTGTGATGTTACCACAGGAACTGTGTTGTACTGTACCACAGGCTTGTAGGGTACTCCCTGTAGTACTTGTCAGTACCACCAATGTACAACATAAATAAATGTTACCACAGGAACTGTGTGGTACTGTTTTACAGGCTCATGTGGTACTCCCTGTGGTACTGGTTGGTACCACACAATGTACCACACAAATATATGTTAACACAGGAACTGTGTGGTACTGTGTCACAGGCTCGTGTGGTACTCTGGGATGTACCACAGGGCAGTACCACAGGACATTACCACAGGAAAGTACCACAGGACAGTACAACAAGACAGTATACACACAAATTGTCCTGTGGTATTTTGGGACGTATACCACACAACAGTACCACATGAATTGTCCTGTGGTATTTTGGGACATACCACATGAATTGTCCTGTGGTATTTTGGGACATACCACAGGAGAGTACAACAGGAAAGTACCACAGGATAGTACCATAGGACAGTACCACACGACTTGTTCTGTGGTATTTTAGGACGTACCACAGGACAGTACCACAGGGCAGTTCCACAGGACAGTACCACAGGACAGTACAACAGGATAATACCACAGGACAGTACCACAGGACAGTACAACAAGACAGTATACACACAAATTGTCCTGTAATATGGTGCTATTCCACACAGAAGTACCACAGAAAAATGCTACAGGATATTTTTTTCTGAACAATTTATACCAGAGGACTATCACATCAGGAGAATATCAAACAGCAGTACCACACAGGAGTACCACACAGGAAAATTGTAAGGCAGAATCAACTGAAATCTATAACAAAAATACAAACAAAAAAGCACATATTAATATTCCTCAATTAATTGATAGATGACTTATGCTGTGAATTATAACAATTGATTTTCCATTACTTATTCTGTCCTATACTCCTACAGTATTACCTATTTATTGAAAGTGCTGATGTAAAGGAGAAATTTCATAAGGACTTCTGTGGTACTCCTGTGGTACTCCTGTGGTACTCCTGTGGTACAAATTTTTACATAGCTCATGAATATTCATAAAAAGCACTCTAGATTTTAGAAAATACATATATGACTTAAAAAGTCAAAGTATTAATGATGGAACTTACTTTGAACTTTATGAAAGATTGTCTAATTATGTTATGTTATTCCCAATATCATAGATATCGTTATGAAAGTGTAATTTCATATCTTGATAATAAAGTATAATCGAGTTAGTAACCATGCCTTAATGCTTTACGGATAGACGGCCATATATATGTGTACTGATACGGTCGATGTCTACCTAGGAATAGAATATGACTATATAGATCTAGAACTAGATTGGCACTTGGCCATTAGACTCTCGTTTGAGGTTATATGTTAGGAGTAGGACAGGTTATTAAGTAGGGCCATGTTTGTCCTGAAATCCATCACTCACCTATCAGGAATATTCCTTGATATGTGGCTAAAATTCTCTCAGATTTTTTTTTTCGATCTATCCTGTGTGGTACTCTCCTGTGGTACCATGGAAATGCTGTGTGGTACTGCCCTGTGGTAATGCTGTGTGGTAATGATCGACCTGTGGTAATGTCCTGTGGTACTGTCCCAAAATACCACAGGACAGTTCCTGTGGTACTGTTCTGTGGTACTAGTCCTGTGGTACTGCCCTGTGGTACGTCCCAAAATACCACAGGAGGGCCTGTGGTACTGCCCAGTGGTACGTCCCAAAATACCACAGGAATTCCTGTGGTACTGTCCTGTGGTACTGTTCTGTGGTACCGGTCCTGTGGTACTTTCCTGTGGTACTGCCCTGTGGTACGTCCCAAAATACCACAGGAATTCCTGTGGTACTGTCCTGTGGTATGTCCCAAAATACCACAGAACAATTCCTGTGGTACTGTCCTGTGGTACTGTCCTGTGGTACCGTCCTGTGGTAATTACCACAGGAGTACCACAGGACTTTTTAGTAAGGGTCGCCACTCTGGGCCCCCCACTCAACTCGAATGACCTTGTTTTTCTTTTTTTTTTCTTTTTTTTTTTTGCTTGTCAGCTGAAGAAACCTAACAGCCTCAAACAAACACCCTGAATCTGCCCAGCACTAAGTTAAATCTGCTCCTGCTTATAGGCACCTACACATGCATGCACGAATGAACAAATGTAGAACGCGATATATAACTCAGTTTAGATGTTGTTAAGTGAACAAATTATACACAGGGATAACTTCCGTTGCTTCCGCCAATTCAATATATCTTTTAATTTTGAAAAGGAATTCCCTCTGAAGTCGCATGATCTTTCAATGTATACAAGAAATAAACACCTATAAGGCATATCCTTATCCATTGCAGACTAAATTACTGATCGACTCTTTTCCATATCTTTTTCTACATCTTCATAATATTTTTATATTCAAGACCAATAATTTCCTGGAAAGATAAACAGATTTCATGCAATCGTTTAATTCAATTCAATTCAATTCAATTCAATTCAATTCAATTCAATTCAATTCATTTCGATTCAATTCAAATGACTTTATTTCCATATAAAGTAATACAAAACAGAACGCTTATGAGTACGAAAATTTTTATATCATGACGTCAGGCGAAACAAACAGAAAGAAAGAATATGATTGCACTCTAATCCCTTACAGAAATTTTTGTATAGGTCTGTAGTTTCGGCGTATTAAACACCTGTCTGAATTCAAAAATTCCGGGGCGAAAATTAAAAGCTATCGTTGCTCAGTAAGAAATAAACTGATTCAAAGGCTATACAACATTTTTTTTTTTCATTCATTTCATGTCAAAGGATCCCTTACCGCTAATTCGCACATACTTGCGCCTTTATTACTATTACGTGAGAACATGTGGGATTTTGGGAAAATCCTCAGCAGCTGTCTATAGCTGAGGTCGGATTTCCATTGAGCTCATTGAAACCTCGACCATTCTCTTCGTAAGATTTTACCCGTTTTTGCGCAATAAAGCCGACTTAAACACGGGTTATCCGGAGTTGCAAATTGAGCCGGTCTCTGTGTAGTTGTTGGTTGTCTTCTCCTCAAAATTAACCTATTCTATACTGAATTCTTAAAGGCCCATAGGTTCCAGTATGCGGAACGGGTTTAGTGTCTTTGTGTTAAGAAGAGAAAGCCTACAATCTCGCGGTACCGGGGATACTGTGATAATGGATACAGATAGTCATGACATACCGCCTACTCGTATAATAGGACGATTGTCTTGAGTTGAGATTTGGATGCGGCGGAGAATGAAGAGTATGGCAAGTTAAGAGTGCGACGATATCGCAGAGGGGGATGACTGCTACAACAGCAGCAACTATATTTGTATATTCTAACTCAGTTTCTCTTCTTTCAGACCCCCACCCCCCAAAAAATGTCTTCTTTTTTTTCTTATTGTTGAATTGAAAAGTTGTTTTATTGATCAATATCCATCGCAGCCGGGGGCTGAATTACAGACATTGTTAACAAAGGTCCATGAATACATTTAAAATACACACAAGACACAGCGAAGTAATAAAAAAAAAAGTGATCAAAATTTATTCGATCACCATCGAAACTCTGAAAACTATACACTCGAAGGACAAGGATGATGAGCTAGCTTTGATCAAACCGCTACATTTCTCGTATTAATTGTTGCTGTTTTCGCTGTATCTTCACAGAGTTTCAGCTGTATGTAAAGTTTATTTCCATTATGACGTATAATATAATGATGACGAGTTTCATGAGGTCAGGAACAAGAGTGAAAAACAAAACAGAGTTAAACAGTTCATTGAACTAGCACAAAAAAAAATGTTAAGTAAGAACGATACCATTCACCAATCAGAAATGTATTTGTGACAAAACTGTTCGACATTACTACGAAGTTCAGTGATGTAATCGAATTATTATGGAGACAAAATAATAAAGAGTGCCGACCATTACCCATAAGTCCCATCGTTCCTACTTCAATATATAAATGTTGTATAATGAGAGCAATTCGTAAATCCATTATGTTAATTTTAATCTAGAAAAAGAAGTAAAAGAAAGAAGTAGGGTCTGTGTTATCGTGTACGTTGGTATGGCAATGCAAATTTCCAACGTTGCCCACTCTCTTTGCGTTTCAACGAAAGAAAGAGCGTCCTTCCTGGTGAGTATCCCATAATATTATGTACATGCGGTTATTTTCTGACCTCTGCAGGCTTCCTCTTGTGAAGTATCACTGATTGTTTACAGCGTTTGTTCACAATTGAACTGCATTTGCAAAACCATATCCGTCGCTATTACAATTTGAATCTATAAGAATCCAGTTTAGTTTTGGAATGTTCCTGCGACGTTTTGTTTTGTTTTGTATTGTTTTGTTTTGTTTTCGTTTTGTTTTGTTTTGCTGTTTTGTTTGTTTTTGTTTTTCCCCCTTTATTCTGCAACTTCCGAGGCCGATGGAAGGATCGAGAGGGAAGAGAGGGGCGTGGCTAGAACCAGGAGGCTCTGACGCCATCGATCGAAGGGGTTAGAGAATAAAACCTCTTTTGACTCCTTAATTTCTATTATCTCTGTTATCATTCTTGAGCAACATGCGCAGTGGAGTGAAAGGGGAAATGAGGACGTTTTTCTCAATAGAGTGTCACGCGCGTACGGACTGCCTAGCCTGTCTGCTGCTGCTACAGCTGAGCTGGGATTCAACATTCAAAGCATGGGGCCACACTGTTCACTGTTGTAGCTCTGTGATCAAAACTAACACATGGATCGATGAAGCGAGGAAAGGTCGCTTTTTCTTTTTTCCACACCTGTCTGCCGCATGCTGCCGTCTGCTTGAGCCGGGATTCATCATTGTCATGCACATGTACGTACAAGGATCGGTCGCGGAAATAAGGCAGATACAGTATATGACGCGGTCTCTCTTTGGTTACCGGTGACAGTATTTTGTACAATATACTCTGACAGACCAATCGGTGGTGTACACTGACCGCTCGAGTGTTATATCATAACATAAAGGGACAGACACTTTTTCGATTGAGAGAGCGAGAAAAGGAGAGAGGGAAGAAGTTGATCACCGTCGCCATGGGGGGAGTCTTGACTCTGGTCTGGTATGCCGTGCTTCTCTTGATAGCTCTGGCCACATCATCCGTCTTGGTTTATGCCGCTATCATACACTGGCAGCACAGGAAATATGCTCACATTCCGTCGGCTCCCAGACCAAGGTATGTATCCGTTCATTTTGTCGCCCAACACGGATCGAAAAGACCGGAAAAGAAAACAAGAAGATGACACCACATTTATCAAGAAATTCATCAGGAATGATTTCCCTATTACTATACATCAATCATTTTCTGTGGCTTTGCTGCTCATTGACATCGATGATCATCACAAATATTCCGAATACTTTGTTTTAGAGGAGTATAATTGATATTGCTTAAGTGATAAATAACTTATACCAGCTGTATCAACATCAAACAGCGATATAATATTTTACATGCCGTATAAGCTAGTGAATTAAATGTCAGCCAATCAAGTAAAATGAGTCATGAATAATAATTGAAGTATAGAATACTGTCAGTTGTTTACAAACAAACTTTAACACTTTCTAAATTTTGTGATCCTCATGCTGATGGAATCAGGAATAGTCAAGGCGCTAATTCCTGTAAGAGGCTTAATTAAGGAGTTCGTTCAACCCACCCCGCAGAAAAGGTTTGACCAGACAAGGTGATAGATGGGACCTCTATGAACATCCCCAGGTAGTATGTGGTTCCAAATTGTGGTGTCAGTAGAATTTTACTGGCCACTTTTCATCATGATTTGTTGGAACAAACGTAAAAGAGTCTGCGCACGCCAAGACTATTACACGCACCACTAGCACTGCTACAGGCGCCGAGTGCCAGTGCTGCGTGTAGTAGTCTTAGCGCGCATATACTTTTTCTTCGATAAACAAGGGTTTTGCCTGCAAACTAACTTTTCAAGCCAAGCTGGGTTCGGTGTAGTGTAGTTTCTAGCCGTTTTTATTTCGTCTTTATTTCAAGAGTTCAAGCAAGCCGAGTGAGAGCGCATACCCGGTGATTGTGACGACCGAATCGCAATCACTGCGTGTGTGCTCTCACTCCACTTAGCGCAATATATACAGCGGGCTTCTGCATAATACACAAGCTGCAACTCAGAGAAATAAAGACAAAAAAAACGACTAGAAGTTAAGACTAGGGTCGGTAAACGCTTGTCGCTATTTGGGGCACTGAAAACGACAAACTCACACAGTTTTTGCATTTATTTCATGAAGAATTCATCAAAACTGCATGAAACTATATATGTATATGTTGCTAGAGATGTCATCAATACAGTGGGATTCATTGTAAGTTATAATATTGTGCATGGTTACCATGGTAACCGGATGGCTAAAGGTGACTGGTTACCCCCAAAATTCCTCCTGCTGCTGCAAACATTGTTTTTTTTTAATCTTATAGATGCAATAAAAAAATTCACAATTTTTTATTGATTTTCGTTAAAAAAGTTTTCCCTGTTGCCATGGCAATCAGTATTATCCAATCAGAATTTAGTTGTCAATAACTCGAAAACTAAAGCCCATAATTTCAAAAAGCTCAATTTTATAAGCATGTCCTTCCTTCTGCATAAAGTGTACGACATCAGGTATATGTGAAGAATATTTTGAAGCATTCTCAAGTTACAGCAAAATTTATAAGCAAAGGCATAATAAACGGCCATTGAAACAAAGATATAATTTTCCAATAGTAAAATGCATGAAAAAGCTGCATCCGTCGTACTTTCAACACAAATTTGACTTCAAAGCATAGGCAAATGTATATAGTTTTTAACAATGTATGGACACAAATTTCCCTTAAAAATAAAATGAATACAGAAAGCAAAGCCAATATTCTATAGTTGCTCTTTCGAGTATTTACAGAGCGATGGTTATTCAAAACAATCCTGGAAAAGAGCAGAGGAAAGCAACTGATTGTTTATGTTCTTAAAGGAAGTTTATTCAAGAATACCGATAAATTCCTTTCTAAAGAAGGAATATACACGTGCGCTGGATTATCCATCAAAGAATTAAGAGTACTTTTGTGTTCGTTAAATATTGTAAAAAAAATATATATGTATATATATATATATATATATATATATATATATATAGAATAAAATGAAATATCATGATATGTAAATTTTATTCAAAACGTGCAGTAATGAATTAATGCTGAGGAGAAAATGAGGGAAAAATCTTGGACGTCTTTTCCCTTTTTATCCAGACTAATTTTACAGTGTAGAGCTGATCTACAATGAGTGATGTGCACGAAAGGCAAAAGAAACAAACCTGTCTAAATTCCAGATATTTTTGGGAGTTACCAATCACCTGTAGGCATCCGGTTACCATGGTAACCATGCACAATATTATACCTTAGACTGTATCCCATTGCATTGCTGACATCTCTAGCAACATGCACATATATAGTTTTAAGGCGTTTCGATGAATCCTTCGTGAAATAAATGCAAAAACTGTGATAATTTTGTCATTTTCAGTGCCCCAATAGCGACAACCGTTACCGACCCTAGTCTTAATTTCTAGCTGTTTTTATTTCGCGTTTATTTCTCTGAGTTACAGCTTTTGTATTGTGCAGAAGCCCGCTGTATTGCGCTAAGCCGAGTGAGGGTGCATGCTCAATGATTGCCACAAAAAACGGTTCGGGCGTCACAATCGCTGGATATGCACTCTCACTTGGCTTGCTTCAACTCGGAGAAATAAAGACGAAATAAAAACGTCTGGAAACTACACTACACCGACTCCAGCTTAGCGTGAAAAGTTAGTTTGCAGGCAAAAACCGATGTTTGTCGCTGAAAAAGTCTTTGTACGCTAAGACTATAACAGGCACCACTGGCATTGGCGCCTGAAGCAGTGCTAGTGGTACGTGTAGTAGTCTTAGTGTGCGCAGACGCTTCCTCGAAGAATATGGTCATGTCGCAACTAAAATGGCCTGTAAAATTTCATTGATACCACAATTTGATATCACATACTACCTAGGGGTGTTCCAGAGGGTCCAACCGACCACCCAATGCAGTCAAACCTTTTCTGCGGGGTGGGTTGAACGAAGTCATTTTTTCTGGGTCGCTGCGCCTGGACTAGAAGGAGAAAGATTGTTAATGATAATCATCTCTCACTGACAGTTATTTAAAGTTTATAGCCTGGTCAAGTAAGGAAGAGCAATATTTTCTATTCTTCATTTAATCACTGAAGTCTCTGCATGATGAGCACACAAATCATAAAATGTAATTCTTTCTATCTATAGTGTTCTAGAACCCCCTACTGATTAAATTTCCAACAGCTTCTTCCTGGGTCATCTCCCTATTGCATTGGAATTCACGACAAAGAGGCAACTACCATTTGCAAGCCTGCTGTCTGAATGGTAAGTTCTTTTCTTCTTGGCTTCCTTCACTGGATTTATAATTATAGTAAGATATCAATATTTAAACAAACTTTAGGCCAGCCCATGTAAATTACAATTTTCTCCTTGGGTTATTTTATATATATATATATTTTTTTCAAATTTATTTATCTGATCAGATATGAAATGAAATATCTCAAACCTTTTTATAGCTGCACTGAAATCACCCTATACATGTGCGACTGTTGTTTTATAGGGCTCACTGTGTAATGTACAAGTGCTAGGTAGGTGTCAAAGGTAACTTTTTGATACATAGACAAACACAATGGGGCATGCATATATAGGCATGACAAGGTGCTATCACATCAATTGGAGTGTAAAGAAACCTAGTGTAAAGTGCTACCTGTTATAATCTCAAGTGGCCTGTTTGTCCAGTACTAAGCTGTACTTATGGTGTAAAACCTACCTTGATTTAAAAAAAAATGCTCTATTGATTGAATTCTGTCAACCATGCTGAGTTAAAAATGGGAACGTTCTTGCAAATTGAGCACACTGGTTTTTTATGTGTAAATACATAGATAGAGGTGACAAAGGGGATCTCCTTTTATCAGGTCATAAATAAATAGACACATAGAGAGTGAAGGGACAATCTCAATTCATCTTTCTGAATAGATATCTTTTAAATGAAATTACTACCCAAAAAAAAAGTTGATATTGAGCAATGTATAGATTATTTCGTAATAGTAAGGAAATGAAAGTCACAATTACATGCGAGACCATAGCTATAATAATCTATTATTAAAGATAATTGATATAAAGTTTTGGTACCTCAAAAGTTTCCCCGAGTTTCCTTGTCTTAGTTTGTGTTTCAGGTTAAAGTACCTTTCATATAACTAACACTGTGAGACTTACTCGCCCCAAAGTGCTCTCATGTCTTAGTATAATTCATGCAATAATGGTTTCGTACCAGAGCAGAGCGGGCTCTGAAAAATTCAAACGAGCCGTTAGTTTGACTCGACGCGGTACCGCGACAATCAATATACACATATTGTACGAAACCATTATTGCATGATTACTAAAGACATGAGAGCACTTTTGGGCGAGTAAGTCTCACATTGTTAGTTATAAATATATGAAAGCTTTTAACCTGAAACACAAACTAAGACAAGGAAACTCAGGGAAACTTTTTAGGTACCAAAACTTTATGTTATCTTTAAATGCATGTTTTAAAGGAATGATAATTCTACATTCTATGCTTTCTAAAATGGCATTTGAAAACATTCCCATGTAATATCTATCCTTGTGTGAAAGGGCTGTGAGGGTTTTGTGTGATTCGAGAAAAATGCTGAATTTTGTAAAATGAAGATTTAAAGGGATGGTTTATATTGGTTGAGGTGAGGATTCAGCTTAACGTTTTGTGAGATATTGAGAAACCACTTTGTGAAATGTTAAAGAGAATACAATGTAAGGGAAATTGAAAGTTTATTTGATAAAAATTGGTTTTGAAATGACCGAGATACAAAAAAACAATGTAAACAGAGAGATCCTAATAAAAGCTGTGACCTCTTGCATTTTTTGAATTATTTCTTTCTTTTTTGATATCTGAGCCATGTCATGACCAATTTTCATATAAATTGTGAATTCTTCTGAGAATTACATGTTCTTTCATGTTTTAAGAGGTCCTCATTTTCTCACAAACACACACACACACACACACACAAGTTGGAAACCTGTAGCCCCGTCTCAACCAAAACTGTACTTTCTTGCTAGTTTAATTTGGCAAGTTTGATTAAGTGTAGGGGTTTCCAAAAAATACACTATTTTACAAATTAGGGACAACTTTGTATTATCATACAAATTATTTTATAATAGCCAAATACATCAATGATCTTTTTTTTTTTTTTTTTTTTTTTTTTTTTAAGACCGGAGCAGTGATTTACTGCTTAACCCATATCAGGCCATCTACAGGATATTCAGTAGTTCGTCCGAATGCCGCAGGGGCCACATACGGAATATCCCGTAGTGAATGAAATGACGTATGAACAACGTCATTCACTTTCGCTGAGTACTATGACTGTACTATGCATTGAATGGCAGCATGTTATATTCCATATTAAAGAGATTCTTTTCCTCTTTCAAAGATATATAACTTGTCTATGTCTTTTTTATTGCTTGCTAATGAAGAGCGATTGTTTGGAGAGTTGTCTGTTTGTCAGCTTGTGTGCGCGAACAGTGCTGGGCCACTTGGGTGTTTGTAATTTACACAGGTGCGTTGGCCTGATATGGGTTAAGATACAAAGTTTTCCTTTTTTAACATTTTGGCTTGTCATTTCCATCTCATCCAGGCACAAACAATTTGGTCTAGTCTTCTGCTTCCACATCTTGCACTGGACTGTTGTAATCTCACTGGATTCTAAGACTGTAAAGGTAAGCCTATTGACCATTAATGGTTTATCATAGAGCATGTTTCTACTGAGAGCACCTTGCATCACCTCGCATCACCTCGCATCACCTCGTATCACCGTGAATTTTGTCCCCCGCATCACCTCATAGTTTATGACCACTCGAGCTGTTTCTACTGAGCGATGAATACGCGGTGATGCGAGGTGACATGCTAAATGAGGTGAATCCGGAAGTCGGGTATATTTTCAGGTCACTGGTAGGTCACTAAATTAATTCGTTTAGTCTTTCCGTCCAAAATGCCTCTCACCAAAATTTCCTGCCACTTGGTTATTAGGAATCTGTCATTGCAGATCGAGGGTCCTGTTAATGCTCTCCCGGGGCTCCGACATACTAACATTAGTATTCCAGCGAAAACAAATTAGGGAATCTACATCTTCGAGACGATACGATTTTATGGGAAAATGAACGCCGTGTAAAAATCAGACTACATGTATACAGTACTGCATGTATATAGTATGATAGGCTGATGAGCACGCGAACAATTTAGACGATGGATGCACGCAATTCACCATGTACCACCTCACCCGGTGTGTTCCTACTGAGAATCGTCCCTCGCATCACCACGCATCGACCACCTCATAAGGTAGACGACGGAGCACCTTGCATCACCGCGCATCGGCCACTACCTGATCTGTTTCTACTGAGGAAAAATTCGAGGTGTCACCAGGCATCACCACGTATCACCACGAATCACCTCGCATCGCCTGGCATCACCTCGAATTTTTGTCGCTCAGTAGAAACACGCTCATACATGTGACTTAGGTAAAACTAGCGACCATTTGTGGTTTAAAAGGTGAGACTGACATCCACCAGTGATGTACTTGTGAAGGTTACACCAGCTATTATTTGTGGTTTTAAATTAACACACGTGAAAAGGGGTGAGTAGGCTATAACCACCATTGATTGTTTTTTATTCAAAGGAGATACTTGCAACCCTTGATGCTTTGATGTACAAAGGAGAAACTATCAACAATTGGTGCTTTGACATAGACCTACAGAGGAGAGACTAGCAACAATGTGTGGTGTGACATATAATATAAAAAGAGAGACTAACGGTCATCAATGGTTTGACATATACAAAGGAAATTGAAACCAACAACCAATGGTGGTTTGACACACAAGGAAAAGACTAACAGTCATTGGTTGTTTGACATTCAAAGGGAATTAAGACTATAGCATCCATCAGTGGTTTGACATTCAAAGGAAAAACTAACAACCTTTCATGGTTCCACATTTTCAAATAGGCCTAACGAGGGACTAACAACCATTAGAAAGTTGATATACTCAGTAGGTGAGCTCTTGCATTAGATTGTTTGACCCATCAGAAGTGTTGTATGCTCATAGGTTTGAACTGAAAGCCAATATTTACAATAATATTTTTTTTTTTGACAAAACACTACATCAGTCGGATCATATACGGTAGTCCTATCGTATAGTCCTAAATAATCTCTTAGGCTTGTGGAGAATGGTGTGTTTTAATGTTTATCTTCAAATGAACTAGCTACTATAACTGGGTTTGATTATGCATTAAGTCATGATTTTCCATAATCAAAAGCAAATTGGACTATATCATACAGCTAGGGTGTAGATATATGCCTACGTGCTGACATGCATGTTTGCTATGTAGACTAAGACACCTGTTATTATTGTGTTTGTCTGTGTGATATGAACATGAGCTCATGGGCACATATACAGAGATTGTGTTGATCACCAAGCCAAGGTTAGAGAAGACATAGCAAATTTCATGCAGCCCTTGTTTGTTTGTTTGTTTATTTTCCATCTGAGAAGATGGGTGGATAGCCCATATTCAGCTACGTTAAGCTGGTCTTCCATGGGGTCCAGTTGGATGTGAGGTGAGACCACTTCACCGGGTTAAACACCCTGCTCTTTGCGATGAATGAATGAAGCGGGATCTTTTACGTGCATGAGTTGTTACCCTCTCATACATGGGACCTCCATTTTATATCCTATCCGAGGGACAGAGTGTTTTGCCTCTTGCTAGAGGGGACGGTATGCTTACACACAACATTGCTCAGTCCAGACTCGGGTTCGAACTCGGGCTGCGTGATCGTGAGGCAGACGCGCTACCGACTGAGCCAACTCACTGCCCAACCCACTGAGCCAACTCACCTTAACGGCTAGTGTGTTAATTATTAACTTATCTTGGGCTCCTGAAGGACCCTCGTGCAGATATGGCAAGTTCAAGTAGCACATTAAACATTCAGTGAACCAACAAAGAAAGCCAATATTGCATCATGAAGGTACACTTGGCTATGACTTGGAGACATCCTGTCCATATGTGACCGTGCACCTCAAAACGAACATAAAGTCGTACACACACTGATTTTGCGTGAGGACTGAAAATAAGTGAAATGGGTCAACCTAGCCGAACTTGACTTTTTCATATTTTCTGAAAGAGCGGGTCTTCTTTTACATTATGCTAAGATTTGTTATCATAAAACGGGTAGGAAAGTGTGTTTTTTTAGCGGTTTAACTCGAACATTTTTGGTAGAATAGTGTGATTAGGTGTGTCTTTAGAATCCCTTTTTCATTTCTGAAAAACCTTGTCTACACTCTTCACTTTCAATTCTAATAACTTTTGAAAGGATAGTGCTACTGCTTTGAAAGTTGGCATTAATTATGGACAGAATGTGTTAATAAGGCATGCTTAATTTCAGTTTAATCTGATAATCTCTTCATTGTTGTTACTCTGATGGTTTACTTCCTATTTTTTTTTAGCTCACCTGAGCCAAAGGCTCAAGTGAGCTATTGCGATCGCCCTTCGTCCGGCGTCCGTCGTGCGTCGTGCGTAAACTTTTTACATTTTCATCTTCTTCTTGAAAACCCCGAGACCGATTTTCATCAAACTTGGCAGGTAACATCCCTAGGGGGTTAGGAACTCAATTTGTTAAAATGGGCACCATGCCCCACCCAGGGGGCCCCCAGGGGGCCCAAACCCCCCAAAATTAAGGAATCTGTAAAAATCTTCTCCTCTAGAACCAGAAGTGATAGAGCTAAGTTAATACTCTGAGTTAGTACATTGATGACTGTAGTTTCAAGTTTGTTCATGGCAGAATCAGGGGTGCCCCCCTTGGGACCCAGGGGAGGGGGGTGGAGAGGGGTCCTAATGGGGCCTAAATCATACATTTTCATCATCTTCTTTAGAACCCCATGACCAATTTTCACCAAACTTGGCAGGTAGCATCCCTAGGGGGTTAGGATCTCAATTTGTTAAAGTGGGCACCATGCCCCACCCAGGGGCCCCAGGGGGGTCCTCACCCCCCAAAACTAAGGAATCTATAAAAATCTTCTTCTCTAGAACCAGAAGTGATAGAGCTAAGTTGATACTATGAGTTAGTACATTGATGACTGTAGTTTCAAGTTTGTTCATGGCAGAATCAGGGGTGCCCCCTTGGGACCCAGGGAGGGGGGTGGGGAGGGGTCCTAATGGGGCCTAAATTATACATTTTCATCTTCTTCTTGAGAACCCCATGACCAATTTTCACCAAACTTGGCAGGTAGCATCCCTAGGGGGTTAGGAGCTCAATTTGTTAAAATGGGCACCATGCCCCACCCAGGGGCCCCAGGGGGGGGGGAGCAAACCCCCCAAAATGAAGGGATTTTTAAAAATCTTCTCTAGAATCAGAAGTTATAGAGCTAAGATAATACTATGAGTGAGTACATTAATGACTGTAGTTTCAAGTTTGTTCATAGCAAATCCAGGGGTGCCCCTCTTGGGGGCAAGGAGGGGGGGGGGGGTGGGAAGGTCCAAATGGGGGCCTGAATTGTACATTTTCATCTTCTTCCTGAAAACCTCATGATGGATTTTTGTCAAACTTGGCAGTTAGCATCCCTAGGGGGTCAGGATCTCAATTTATCAAAATGGGCACCATGCCCCACCCAGTGGGCCCCAGGGGGCCCCCAATCCCCCAAATTAAGGAATCTTAAAAAATTTGGGCCCTTATTGTACATTTTCATCTTCTACTCGAGAATGCCTGGTCAAATTTTAGTAGAGCTGTGAATAATTTAGATTAGTGACTGCGTGAAAGGTGAACTTGCGATACTCAGGTGAGCACTAGACCCGCGGGTCTCTTGTTTTTGTCTCATTCATCGCACAGCCAGCACGGTTTGGTAAAGATTAAGCGCTTGAATAGACACTGTACCCGCAGAGCCTCTTTTCTCAGTTCACACTTTTGTGCTTGTGCCTGAGTTTGTGCTTTCTTTCCAATATTTAGATAGGTTAGGAGAGTCCATTTGATTTGAGTTATACATCATTTTAAAACTTAAAGTCTGCTCTTTCAGAATATTGTCTTAACTAAAAATTCATGTCTGGCGACTTTTTGTTTGTTTTGAGGTGCAGGGTCACATATATACATCCTGTACAGTATCTATGGAGTCCTCTAATGCTTTCATTTTCGCCTTAAATTCATGACAATTTTCTTCCATCAGCTAACATGTAGTTAAGTGTGGGTTCAAAGTTCTCTTTGGAGACAAGGATAATTGTTTGTTCATTATTGGAGGTAAAAAAAAAAGAAGAATCTGTATTGGTAGGTATCAGTACAAATACATGCTATCATACAAGCAGCCATTATGTGAAAAAAACAACAAAAACTTAGCTAAGTAGATGTGCATTAGTTATGTAATGTGTAGAAAATTTTATCTTATATCCAGTCAAGCTGAAAACTAATCAGGGTGTTGTTCATTGCTAAGTGGTGTTTTTTTTTTTCTCCTTTGAAAAACAGAGCTCTGACATAGTGTAAATGGTCAGACCTGCTAGTGATAGAATTGGATGATTCTTAAATTCAGCATTATTGTTTATCATTATCTACACTATGAGACTCTGCCCTTCACTTAATGAAGATATTAAATCATTGCATATCAATGCTGTATTTATGTATATGGCATGGAATTTACCGTACTATATCTCAGGACTGCCAAGTATGGCATACAATGTGAGAATGAGGCATTGTAAGGGATCATAGAGGCTGATTCATGGGGGGGGGGGGGGGGTGGAGGGGGATGGAAGAGGTTTCCCCATTTAGATATGGGGAACTCTTGCATTTTCACTGTGGTGAAATAATGCAATCACATTTAGTAAGTAGCTTTGCCGACTCAAAGACTTATTTTGTCATAAATGGAATTCAGTTATCTGATGACTAACTGCATGACCAAAGAATTAGATTACTATTGAGTCTCCACCATTTACCAATAAAATCGGAGTCCTGCTTAAGGACAAAAACTTGTTTTCTGGCATCTCCCAGCCACTCTTTTGGTTTATTCATTGTATAAGACATTATTTTTTTCCTTTCAAATACAAGATTACCAGAGAACAGCATGGGGAAGTGATGGTGATGATAATTCTTGTTATCATTTGATATTGTTAGTACCTGTTATTCACAAGCAATCACTGATCGTAGACTCGTTTTTGATCGTATTGCATGCCAGGAGGTTATGACCAACAGCAAGAATCTCAAACCGATTGAGGATTACAAGAGCTTCCATTCTCTGTTTGGTGTCCGATTTGTTGGGTGGAGTCTGGTCAATGAGATAAACCATGCCAGGTGGAGGGAAAGGAGGTCCCTCTTCAATCCTGCCTTTCATCGCAAGTAAGTATGCAGATATAGTCAAAAAATATTTCTTGCAATTTGTCCATGATGTAACATATTGGCTTTGTAGGAGCCAAAGTTGGCCGCAGGTTAAAAAAAGAAAGAAAAAAAGTTGCAAAATGCAAGATTAGGGGATTAGGTAATGTCTATTAATTGCTAATTAGTTTCAAGATATGTGTACCAATGAGTGAAGAAGGCACTCCAGTGTGTGCATGTGTGCCAATCTCCAAACAAAGCATGGTTAAAGTTAAAAAAAAAAAGATGATTGTCATGACCTCGCTGTTTGATACCTGCCCCATGACAAGTCATGGTGCATTTAAGTAATCTTGTCACCAAGATTTTACTCCTTTGTTGTCCCTATAAGTGCCTTTTTAAATGTGTCCCTCCGTTTGAATGGCAGGTACGTCATGGGCTTCATGGATACTTTCAATAGGAGTGCAGACCAGATGATCGCTCACTTGGACAAGTTAGCTGATGGCAAGACAGATGTGGCCATGCTGGAGAAATTCAACAGCATCACACTGGATGTAATTGGAAAGGTTGGATATATAATATGCCTTTCATACCTGTATCAAAGCAGTAAGCATGTTCCCAACTGTTAAGGCAACCATGTCTCAAAATGCAATGTGTGTTTTATGTGGGCTTTTTTTTTTTCTTTAAGCATTGTCAGCCAGATCAAAGCTGGTGTACAAAATATTCACCATTAGCATGTCAGCTAGTGTAGCCACTACATGGACCAGAGCATGCCTTGTAACCAGTTTATACTTCTTGTTTGCACTTCACAGCTGCCGCCAGCATGTGATATTATCACCCCAAAACTCCTGATTTTTGGCATTATCTGTCAAAAAATATTGGAAATGAATGACAACTAAAATTTTCCTGTATGTGCTGTCATTGTTAGGAGTAGAGTTATCACATTAATGTGGTTGTTTAATGCATATACAAGCGTGTGCCTGCACAGGGGAATATTGTGATACAAACTGGGATTTCAATACTATGGGCAAATAACAACACAATATGCTCAGTTATGAGCAACTGGTGTAGTACAATGATCTGAACTGACCTCCAACTGAGGGGAAAATCTGATAGTGAATGATTTATAAAAATGATTTTCTAGAAGTTGTTGAAGTGATTTCATTTTGGTTGTTTCTTGATTCAGCTGGGTTTTGGTCTGGACTTGAACATCATTGAGGACCCTCAATCCCCATTTCCTGTGGCCGCCTCAACCTGCCTCAAAGGCCTTCAAAAATCTATAGTGATGCCATGGTATCCAGTAAGCACTTACTTTTTGTTTCATTCACGTGGGCATGGAATCAACTGGTTGATGTTTTAGTATGCCAGTTTATACCATACATGGCTGGCGGGACCGTGGGGGCCGTGGGGTCTTGGGCCCCCACCCTTTTTGTGCACCATACAAAGGAATACATAAGGTGTCATCACTTTGGGGCCCCACACTTTTTTTTTTTAACCCGGAAGTATGTAAGTGGCACTAAATAGAAAAAGATAGAGATCTTGAAGTGTGAGCGCGGTAAGGTTATGTTTTTCCACTGAAGACCTTTTTTTTTTATTTTGTATTTTTTTTTTTTGCTTGTCAGCTGAAGAAACCTGGTAATGGAAGGGGAGAGATGAGCTGAGGACCTTTATTTTTTCCCGCTTGTTAGCTCATGAAACCCGGAAGTGGGCCCCCACACTTTTGAAAACATTCCGCCGGCCCTGCCATATGCTTTTAAGTGGAATCAACTGGTAAATCTGCCAGTTAATTGTGTCCAGTACATTCAGAGTGGTATGAAATCGCCTATAGTTCATTCCATTTGTTTCAACTGGAATTAACACTAGTATATTTCAGAGTGCGCCAGTGTATTCAATTTGTTTCAACTGGAAACAACTTGTGTAACTGCCACTTGTGTCTTGTATAAAATTTCTTGATTTATTCCTTTTGTTTCAACTGGAAACAACTTGTGTAACTGCCACTTGTGTCGTGTATAAAATTGCTTGATTTATTCCTTTTGTTTCAACAGGAATTGACTGAGTATATGTCAGAATATGTCGTCGGTTGAGAATGATAAGGCCGTTAAGTTACCACTAAACCCATACTGTTCGACACAACTTAACGCCCTTCTCATTCTCAACAGATGATGTGTCAGTTCATTCCATCGGTTTCAACTTGAATGAGGTGGTCAATAATATATGAATCAGTAACCTCCAGTTGAACAACTTGTATATGTGTATATACCAGTTGGGTCAAATGGATTCAGTGTGGGACCAGTGTGCTTCCAGTGGATACCATCAGTTGAAAATCTGACTGGTTTCGAATGTTTGTTTGTTTTTTGACCTGGCTACTTGTGTTTTACCTTCAAACAAAGTCACCTGTGATTTCTCGATGATTTTCATGAGCATTGTTATTCATCTAGTGCTCTTTCCACTGGATACAAAGTGTTTTCAAATGTCATCCCGCGTCAATCAGTGTTGGCGTCAAAATCATGTACAAACTACCAGACAGTGATCCTTGTAAAAGTGCACTCTTGGTGTAAAATAGTGTTGATGTTGTCAAGAGTGTAACCAAACACCACGGAATATCCTTTCCTTCTTGCCAACAGTATTTGCCTACGGCTGAAGCCCGCAAACTTCGCAAGGAAATTCGCGGTGCCGTCCACTTCCTACGCCAAATGGCCAAAGACTGCGTCCTCAGTCGGCTTGAATCGAGAGCCCGTGGAGAGGAGCAACCCAAGGATGTTCTGACTTTCATCCTGGATGCCAGCAAGGAGCTGGAAGGAAGCCAGAACTTTGGGCTGAATGAGATGATTGATGAGTTTTTACTCTTCTTTATTGCAGGTATGGCAATCTGGCATTGCAACTATGACAGTATTGCTGTAAAACGAGGAATGTTCGTGTGCATTTTGATTTCGCAAATTTCGCGAGAGCCAAGATTCGCAAAATTAAAATGCACGGGAAAGTTCTTGTCTTCACTATCATGCACTGAATGCTAGAGGTAACTCGCGAAAATTTCATCCCGCGAAGAAGGCCATCGGCTCCATTTGCGAAAATTTGACATCGTGTTTTACAGTATGACATTCCAAGGTGTAGATGTTTTTTTTTTTGACATGAGATCAAACAAGAAAATCTTATCCTTAACATAAAATTTTTATGATGTTGTAGTAACCTAGAAATAATTGATTCAAGGCAAGGTGGGAAAGTGATGTGGCAACAGATGCCAATGAGAGAATTTCAAGTTGGTGACATTACAAATGGAAATTGACACCAAAGACACTTTGTACTTCACACTTTTCTTATAATTTTTTTTCTTTTTCTTTTGGTCTGGTTGTGATTAAACATCCATTGGTATGTCCATTTGATTTCATTGTATAGATTAAGGTCAACTCAAACATAGATTTGTTTTATTTTTCTTTAAATCCCTTCATTCTTACAACTTCAACATGTGGTGGAATTGAACTTTGAACTTTAATTGAAAAACTAAACTATGAGGACATTTCCCTGTACAACGTCTGTACGTGGATTTGAGCCCATGCATTGTCAAGTCATAGACTCAAGAAAACATTTTTTAATGTGTAAAGTGTGTGTGTGTGTGTGGGGGGGGGGGTTAGAGTTCATCTTCATTATTGTTCCTTGTGGGGTAAAGAGGCAAAGAGGCACACCCTTCAAAAAGCAATGTATGTTTGTTTTTTGGTTCAGTTTTGTTTTTTTGTATGTTGGCAAAACACTATGGGGCTGTACAGAATTTAAATTGAAGAACAAGGCTTTTTGTAATCATGTTTAAAATTTGTTTGATGTCACACTTGGCAGGGCAAGAGACAACTGGCAACCACCTCGCTTTCGCACTGCAACAAATATGTAGATACCCTGATGTCCTAAAAAAGTGAGTGGAAAATGTTGTAAAATATAGGTCATATTCTAATTATCTCATTCCATGTGATTTTTGTATTTATTCTTGATCATTTTGGCAATGCAAATTTACTTAGTAGTGATATTTAAACTGTCTTTAAAAAGTGAGTGGAAAATGTTGTGAGATTTGGGGGTATTCTAATTATCTCCCTTCTTAATGATATTTCTCATTTTTTATCATGTAGCAGTGCAGTTTGGCTTAGAGTTGATGTGTAATTGAATTGTTCACCCCCTGCCACCTGTATATTTTATTCATGTATTCAATTTTTGTCACTGTTTTTGAGGTGAATGAGGAAGGTTAGAGGTTTCATTATATCTATGCATTCACAGAAAATGTTTTCATTTTGCAGAGTCCTGGCTGAAATTGAGGAAGTACTTGGAAGTAAGCCGGATGTAGACTTCCAGGACCTTCCCAAATTAGAATACCTCATGCTTGTAAGTAGCATTCTAGCAGTATAGTCTTCAACACTAGACCAGAGTTTACAGTCAGACAACAGTATTCAAAGATGTTTAGCACTTTCGGTGGGCTCATGATGTGAAGAAAGATTTTCTGACCACATTAAAATTCCCTACTTTGCCACAAGTGTCTTTATGTACAATCAATAACAAACACAATACATAACAATTTTCATCTACTAAGAAATTCACACACAAGAACATCATAATCATAATTTCAGTCATTTACTTCCTTGTGGCAGTAAATTTGGCAATGGCTGGTGTCAGCTGTTGTTACATGTACTGCAATGGTTTCAACAGTCGGTTTCAAAAGGTAGTTTGGACCTCATTTATTTAACCAAAGTCTTTTGTATGTTTTTAGTATTCGTGAACAAAAAAACTGAATGTCAGATATATAGGCCTACTCCAGGAAGTACACACCCAAGCTCTGCTTTTTAGCAGTCCCTGCCGTTTCCAACAACTTTGTGCTGGAGTTTACCATAAAGATATAACATTTATTTGTATCTCTGTAAACAATTCCCTGTTTCTTTATTACATGTCATTGTGGTAATTACGTTGTTGTACTGATTTCGTGTCATTATATCTATACAATGTACTCAAATATTTCACTGTATCCTCAATTTGATGGAGGTGAAATAAAACAGCTTGAACCTGAACTTGAACAAGTTTCAGATTCATCATAGGCTGACTTTTCAAAACACAGTAACTAAGATGCAAATAAAAGGAAAGCACTGAGATAATTCCTCAACTACTGATTGCAAGTTATTTGTATATTGTGCTAGGAAGGGTTTGTACTGTGTTCAACTGTGCTGTTGCTTCTTCATACTAGAGGAGAAAGAAGGAGTCAGAAGTAGACGTGGCTAGATTTCAACAGACATTTTTTATTGGCTATTAAGCTTTTGATCTCTTTAACGGAACTTCATTAGAGCTGTAGTTGATGTTGCTGCAGTGGGCTGGGGTGTTCATGGTTGCACAACCGGGTGTGTATGAATACATATATATCAGGGCTCGACAGTATACAGTAGTCATTGCCCAGTGGTCTTAGACCAGTGGTGCGGGCCCTGCTGGGCCACTAAAAAATTGATGTCTGGCCACCAAAGTTGAAAAAAGACTCTCTTTTGGTGGCCCAATCGGGCAACTAGGATTCAGAATTGATTGTTATGTTTTCTTTTATTTTGGGCCCTCGCATCTATTTTTATCAGGTCACTGAAATTTCAAATGTAAAGATTTTAGTGGCCTGAACATGCCCCAGAGAAATAAGTAATTGTCGAGACCTCTCTCTCTCTCTTTATATATGTATCTATATATCTATATATACATTTATTTATATATGTATATAGATATAGATATATAAATTAGATAGATAGATATAGATATATCGATACTATTCAAATCAAATACTGTCAATCAGATTTTCACAGATATTTTCACCCTGCTGCCTTCTAGGTGTTAAAAGAGACCATGCGACAATATCCATCAGTGTCTGGTGCCTCCAGAGTCACCGCTGCCGAGCTGGAGAGCGCTGGATACAGAATACCAAAGGGAACAAATATAAGGGTCAGTCATTTTAAATAGTCTGTAAAGTGCATGGAAATACTTAACAAGTGTGAAATGTGCTGTATAAATACTAGTTATTATCATTATTATTATCATGGGATTGTTATTATCGGTATTATAATTATAGTTATAATAATAATAATTATTATTATTATTATGATTGTGATTGTGATTTGGATTATTATTGTTATTATTATTATTATTATTATCATCATCATCATCATCATCATTTCATTATTATTAATTTACACCGCCTTTCACTGACCTTTAAACAAACTACTAGTAGTATACTAATAGCTGTACAAATTGAGTACATACTTTAAGTATTTTCCAACTGGTAGGTGACCAACTAACCCTGTATAATCCCTTGGACTACCCATGATTCTCTTATCATCTGGAATATCACTGAACCAACCTTACGTGTATGGGTCACGGTTTGCAGGGTTTTGGTGCCTTGTTTCATTTAAAGCAAACTCACCTCAATCAAAAAACACACAAATACTCCAGCTCCTTGGTTGAAAAAGAGCACTAACTCTTTACATGCCATAGACTATCACCAAATATGCAAGCAGAAGGGAAATCCCACTACCGCATACTGTCAAATCTGTCTGATAGAGGCCAGCTAAAGGAGCTCAGAGGAAAAGAGTGGCCATTGTAGACAGGGTCTTTAATATGTTTTTATTTTTGGGGGGTAGAGGGATCAGTGGCCATACACAGCAGGTGGCTGCAATGGCAGCTTTTACTGTACTCTTTTTTTTTTTCAGATTAGTGACAATGATTGCAGTAGCTGTAGTGGTTTAACAAGGAAGAATTGCATGGCCACTATGTTTTGTAGCATTCAGGGATTTCTTTGTTTTCTCTCTTCTTCATTTCATATCGTGCACCGCTTAGTTCAACCATTTTGTCATGGGGACGATGGATCGTTACTATGACAATCCCGAGGAGTTCAGACCTGAGAGGTTCAAATCTACAGACGGAGAGTGAGTTCTAACTTTCTCGACCTTTTTTCCAGATGACCTTTGAATTTGTGTTAATTCTTTCTTTTCTTGTGCTGGCAGAGAGCTAATGTGAAAATGACTTTCCATGACAGAATGCACAGATATATTTATGATTTCCTTATTGATGTCGTACACTGTCTAGCCCCTCTTTTGTGAAACATTTAGATCTGTATAAGAGGTATTAACAGAACATTAGTTTGACTGTGTAAGAATTTTCACCCTCTGAAGAAGATGGTCATGACAAGGGCAAATTAACAAATACACAACCAAGAAATACTTAATGTTTTATTCAATCAACTCTTTGCGTGCACTTCCAGTGTTTGTAAGCTGTGTATAGTCCTAAATCACGTCCTGGTAAATAGATTTATTTCCTTGTAATAACTGTTTCTGTATGTGTGTTTTAGTATGAGAGAATGTATTAGCATGTGTAGTGTTTCTTTCATCTACTCAACACTTCTTTTATCGCTATCAGATTCAGAGAACTTGTAGACAATCCACGATAAATTCACTGAAGTATGATTTCTCCATTTATTATGTACTATCTATAAACGTTATAATTCTCATGAAGTATTTCTGTGACTCTGTGTTCTTAGGTCTCGTTACATGTATGCCTACATGCCCTTCAGTCTTGGCCAGAGGAACTGCATTGGGCAGAACGTGGCAATGGTAAGATACAATTTGAATTGTAATGCTAGTATTTTGTGTACACATCTTTGACAAAAGAGCCACCCCAGCTCAATTAACCTGTACGCACTGTCACTAATTGCTAAGCAATTTTATTAGCTATTTGTTGGCATTCCCCAAAACTTTGCCACAACATTAAAGTCATTAAACAATGTTTTAGTCACACAGAAGACCATTGTTATTCAGTAGTGAAATTTTTTTTTTTAGAAAAAAAAAGTATATCTAGTGTTAGCTGATTAACTTATTGTGTTAATGTATAATACTATTCACTTAGAATGCATTATGAAGGGATTGAAATGGTAGAAGACCACCACAGGGAGAAAAGTTTGACACGATTGGTGGTTAAGAAAACAAAATGAATGTAACCTGTCACCGTGGCGACCCAATAGAGTCAAAGAACACTGACTTTATAGTTTTGATGTCCATTACGGTTCCTTTCACATTTAGCTCTGCAGTGCTGTATGATATATCACAATTTATTTCAGATCATCCCTCCTATACAGCATTGATATGAAAGCTGTCCACTAGACAGGCATAGTTTTAAGAAAACTGGTTCGAAAACTATTTAGATGTAGACAAGTACTAGTATGCTTGCCACTGTTGTATCAGTTAAACTGCCAGTCAACCATGACGGCGTTTTCCCCTTTGTGTACTGGTTATTTACTCACACCATTGATCCAACGTTAGTGCTCTATATTGAATAAAGTCCAACACTCAAACAGGAATAATCATTTATGGAAACTGAGCAATTTCAGCAAAATATCCTCAGGCTCTGAAATCAAAGTAGGATTGAGTGAGTTAAGATATCATACTTTCATCTTTTTTGGAACTATTTCAGCCCAATGGTAATGTTTTGGTTGGTTTTTTTCTTGGGCTTTATTGTCTGTGAATTTATCACAGTAATGTGATGGGTTACAAAATGATAGAAGTTGAACAAAGACACTGTTCACAAAAAAGCTTGCGCAGTACTTTGTTTTTGTGTTACAGCATTTAAAAAACATATAAAAATGTCTGAATTCCTGAATACATTTCTTTAAAATGGTAAAATTTGTTTCTGATAATTTATAGATATTCTCTATTGTTAAAATCCAAGTTTCTGACAAAAATGTATTCTTTTCTCCATTTAGGCAGGAAATGTGTAGCCTGTATTTTTTCTTTTTACTGAAAAAAAAAATCACAAAAAAAATGACAGAGTTTAAACAGTAAGAAAACGTTTTGCTAACTGTAGACTCACAGTGATAACTCATTTTTTCCTTTTTGTCTGTTTCATTTGTAAACGTGTAAGAAAATGCTGCTAAATGAACATGAGCTGGAGAGAATTTGAAAATAGACTTAGAATCAGTCCTTGAATCCTAAGGAGTCTGTGCAAAGTTCTTGATTATTTTCAACTTTTCAAAATGTTGTGAGCATTCGAAAGTAAAAATGATTGTTTGTAGACAATATTGTATATTTGTTGTTTTTTTTTACTCTTCAGATTGAGAGTCGTGTGATTCTTGCCAAACTGCTAAGGCATTTTACGTTTGAGCTGATTCCGGGGCAAAGGTTTGTCATGAAGCATGAACTGACCAACAAACCCATAGACGGCTGTCGGACGTTCATCACCCTACGAGACTGAGGGGTGGCATTGTGTCACCTTCGAATATGTCAGGTGCCAGCTGTGTTTCCATCCATATCATGTAATTAACCAATGGTACTAATCAAGATTCAATGTGGAGCTTCCTTCTTCGAGATTGTTTGAAGTACGGTACATTTTGTGAGGAAACAAGGGAAAGATCATAGAATTCTACATACAGTATTTCCATGCCATGATAAATTTATATCTAAAGTAACAAAACATTTTTCATTTAATTGAACATGTAGATTTAGGTATTTTAGACACAAACTTTCACTGATCACCAAAGATTATGTGCAGAAGGACATACTTGTATTGGCATTTGGCATTTGCCGTTAAGGCAAAATGGTTAATGTTTATGTGTTGATTGATTTCATATCTCCAAATATGAGAATACATGTAATGCATTTTGGAGGCATTGCAAAATGTGCAATGTGCATATTTGTGTGTTTTTCATTATATAATAATTTGACAATATAAGTCATTTAACATGCAGCGCAGCTGAGATTAAGTCCAAATGGCATTGTACTCTAAGCAAAGTGCACACATTTCTCTTTGGGTCACATATCCAGCCCATTGTGATTTTTCAACTAGTGTAAATATTGTGAAATAATGATTCAAGGAGGAATGGTTCTGTGAACCAGTAGAATACCCCTGAAAGAACAAACACAGAAGACAAAAACTCCTTACCCTGTGTTTATTTCCAGTCATGTGTTTTTTCATCTCATACAGATGACCTATGTAGAAACAACACGTTCCAGGTGGTATAACCAAAATGTTGTCCAACCTTTTTAGTGGTTATTCAATTGAAAAATCATCATCACTTGCAAAGTTTTACTAGTATGACATAAGAGCCCACTCAGCTTGTGGCATTCTGACACACACACACAAACAAACACACAAACAAACAGTCAATTGCTGTACTTCTATTATACCAGCTCTGTAGTGAAAAACACATATTTACATAAAAGCACCTCACTGCATACATCAGTTTCCTAGTCTTTCAGTAGTAGTAATGTACCAAGGAGATTAGGAGGAGGGAATAGATCTGGATAGATCTGTAGCTGAGATTTGTTTCACTCTCAATTCAATTCAGTTCAATTCAATTGTGCCTTATTTCCATCCATCAAAAGATAATACAAATACAAAGTATACATGTGATAAATCATATTATGAACAACCTGTAAGAAATATGTATTATGATGTTTGATACAGAATAATGTAAGTATGAATGATTGAATATATAATTATACAAACATTGTACTTTGCCATGGTGACAAAACATGAATAATCTCATATAGTGATGGAAAAGTGTGATTTACTGAAAAGTAGAGCTTGTAAACCGTGTATCACTCAAAAATGCAATACATTGTATGTCAGTAGGCATATCATGTATATCCAAAATTTATCAATTTACAGTTAGAGCATTTTAAACTGATATAATGTGATGCAGGTAATAATAAAACCTATAGTAGACAGAACTTGTTTTATAGGCTATACAAACATAAAATGGGATAAATATTATGGCTGTTAAATACACAGTGCATTGAGCCACTCTTTAGGACACTGTGATATTCTTTAAGACATTACATTTTGACAATGTGTGACATTGAGGTTCAGTTGTTTTTTTTTAATCATGTGCTCCATCTTTTAGGAAAGTATGTCACCTAAACCACAGTACTTTGTAAAACCACATGTCATCCTGGTAATACATGTACCAAATTTTCAATGTCTATACCCAGGAGATAAGGCAATGCAGGGCTTGGAAATGGGATATGACATGTGAGCAGCTTAGATAGGCAATAAAATATCTAATAGATAAATAACTATCATATCTAATTATGCACTGCAACTTTCTTGAGAGTACTTGATGAATGATGATGATGATGATGATGATGATGATGATGATGATGATGATGATGATGAAGATGAAGATGAAACAGCATTTATATAGCACCATTTATCTGTAGAAACATTCAAAGGCGCCCAGCTCCCACAAAGTGTCACACATCATTCACAAAGTTGCTGGAAAAGATACTTGTATATGGAGGAATACATAGAAATAGTTTCTTGTTCCATTTTTTTTTGTGTGTGCGTGAGGGCAGAGATTATTGACATTGATAAACTGTACTTGACAGCACTTTTGTCCAACCTATGAATATATAAATGTCTATTAAGCCATCTGACTGGAGTCAATAATGAATTAATCAAATGGAGAGTGTGTATTCTGCATTCATATCTGCACCAATTGACTCATTTTTGCTACCTATGTAATAAGTGCATGTCAGATTTTCAAAGGTACTAATCTCTAGATCAGATTAATACCAAAATGACATTGTGAAATAGACTTATATATGAAACAATGGCAACTGATTATGTGGTTGACAAGAAGTCGAAATTTTCGGGAAAGATAAATATGATTTACTTCTTTATTTTCTTGATGTGCTCCATGTGATCACTCTTTGACAGATTTCAGTCTACAAATACATCCAAATATTTGTTTTTGACAGCCTCTCCTTTTTATTTTTGACAATTTGTGCCCGTGACAGTTCACTGAAGTGTTCCTTGTAAATGATATCTCAAATGCTGATACACTGTCATGTCCACCGACATGAACTGAAATACAAGTGACAAGGAATGTGCAAGACTCAAATGTGCGTTTAATGAAGTGCAACTTCAGAAAAAGAATAATCGAAAAATCTTTCTTCTCATATGTTTGTGCCTACTGTAATATTTTTGTTTTTGTTTTGTGGCTTAGTTTAACGAAGATGTAATACATTCTTGGTAAGAGTGTTTTTATGAGTACAATGTACATATTGTGTATCAGAATTTCTGCACAGAGAATTTAGTGTCTTGAATTTTGAACATCATGTAGTATATGTACTCTGTCATGTCTTTGCTCTTTTGAGATTAAAAATGTATTTTTCCTAACAAATTCTTTCAGTACAGATAACAAGTATTAAATTCATGCACACTAATATTAAATTCATGAATAATCATGTTTGCTTTTGTGTTTCTTACTCACTTTTTTTTTTTGCATGACGTGTATTCTTATGTCAGTTGTATTACATAATCACGCAAGTCCTCAGGTTTGACTTATCTGGGTGGAATGATCTACCAAGATCTCATTATAGACCATTTTGCAGCAGCCACTGGTAAAAAAAAAAAAAAAATCACATTCTTCCACAAATAAACACGCAGATCAATGTCATCTTGTGATAGGCTGCATGATATTTTGAAGATTAAGAAAGAAGATATTAGAAGGTCAAGTAATACAAACATGTAATTACTACATACAGTCCAGAAAGCATACACATGTATGCATACACTAGTTACTGTATTTACAGTCCTGATTCACGATGTGGCTCTAGCTTTGTATAAAGTCCAATATTCCGATGTTGAGAATCAAAAGTCATTACGTCTTTCTTTACTGAAAAAAAAATGTAAAAAACTAACAAGTTTTTAGAAAATTTAGGTAATGCAGTATAGTGTCCTGTAGAAACTGTTATAGAAATAATACAGGGCATTTAAAGCAGAATAAAACCCAAATATTTATGTGAATTGATGGAATGCAGCGATACATGTATTACTAGAACAAATTAGTGTAGTTTGCGGAAAATGGGACATTGCTATCGTAAGTTTATTTTTTAAATTCTAAAGTTTTGGTGCAGTCATCGCTGGATGAGTAGATACAACGCTTTTTGATGTCATGTAGGCCCTTCAGACAACGATACAAAGAAAATAAAGAAAATTCAACAAATTTTAATTTTTATAGTATGCTGAACTTAACTGAAAGAGCACTTGACTTAACTCTTTCAGAAAGCACGGAGAGTAATATTACCTTTAACATAATTTTATTTCCGTAACAATTCGAGGAAGGTGCGTGTACTTTTAATTCAAAAAATTTTTCGTGAGATTCTCTTTATAATTATTTCGTATTATCGTTGTACTAATGTGACTTCACAAACTGCAGAAATCGTCACATCCAGCGTTGGCTGCGCCGAAATATTAGAAATCCATAACTTTAAAACGTATTGTCCGATTTTCTTCAAACTTCGCTGATATGTTCTACTAGTACATGCATTGCTGCATTCATCCAATCCATATGCATATCTAGGTTTCATTTCCCTTTGAAAAGGGGGGTTTGTAGCCATAATCATTACGTTTGAAACACAAGAGGCCAACAAGTTTTCATCGAAAGAAACATTTTCAGAGGCTTATGGTTTCCATGATAACCATCTTTCTCTGTGGGAAAACTGCCTCGAAAAATTATTCTCAGGTTTATATTATATATAATATATATATATATATATATATATATATATATATATATATACTGTATATATATATATATATATATATATATATATATATATATATACTGTATATATAAACGAGAGTAAAGAGGCGGTAGACGTTGCTTAATCCTCACAAGTGATTTTACTCAAGCTTTCGGGCTTCCTGCCCTTTGTCAAGACTGGGGACAAGATACAAAACATGGATATCATATACAAATATATATATATATATATATATATATATATATATATATATATATATATATATAATGTGTGTGTGTGTTAGTGCGTCGATGTCGGTGTGTATAGATGTATAAATTCATGTATGTACGCATCTACCAGGACATATGTTTGTATTGTATATCATATTTTGTGTGTGGGAGAATGGGTGTTGATATGGTGGAAACATCGCCCTTTGATAGGTGCACCGCATCCTCCCTGTCACTCACTTTTATTACCTTGGTTTTCCTTTTCCTTCCATAAATGAATACAAACAGCAATCCAGATGTATTTGCCGTCTATTCATTCGCAATCGATTCCTTGCCATCTTCAACGATGGATAGGAATTTTGCCTTAAATCAGTCCTTACTTCAGAATCTTTTGAGAACGCGTAAATCCCGGATTCCTAGTGAAGGAAGACCCAATTTCAAAAGCATCTGTGGGAGAGGTCTTCGAGTGGACCACACCCTACCTTTGTCTTGAAGATCGCGAAAGCAGACATATTTCATTGCACGAATGTGCAACGAATCCTCACGGAATTCAAGTTCAGACTACATGCCATCGTCATTCACGTAATTTTGACAACAAAGGAACGTGGACCTGATCCATGGACAATGAGCGTTTGGAGAAGGGCTTTTCAGGAACGGAAAGGGATTACGTACCCTGTCGAGCGAACCTGCTCCTAATTAATCGATCAAGCCGTTCTTTAAGCTCGTCCGGGGTATTGTCCTTGGTCAGTGCGAGGAAGGCAATGCCCTTTAAGCTGTGACCAATGGGGACGTCCTTCCTCGATATGTATAGCACACCATCTAAACAGGCGATCGATCTGTGCATTATAGCGAACATTTAGTTCTGTGTATCTTGGATACACCTGCGTGTTACGCCCAACTTGCTGGTGGAGTGGCCAGCGAAATGCCCCTCTGGGGAAAATCCAATATTATTGCGTTCTGCCTGGCGGGGCCTTCAATATTGTGCAGCAAGCATAATCTTCGACAGGGCGCATATTACGCCATGTCCCATCTCGCTCTTTCGGTGTTTGTTGATGCATCTCCGTCTTTGATATTTTGCCAAACAACGATCATCGCACCCCAGGGATCATTTGTATTGACTGCTGGTTGAACAGATGAGGCTTGATCAGGTGGCCAAGCCACTGGACTTGCGCTTCATACATCTGCCTCGGATCTAGATGCGCATGAAACATACTCAGCAAATACAAGGGATTTCCAAAAGGCTGGAGCTGATGACACAGCTTGGGACTCCGGAGCTCTAAACATCACATCAAATAATAGAGTCTAAGCGAGCCCAGGTGCATCGACTTTTTCTAGGTTGCGAACTCAATGTGTTTGGCTAAACGCCTTTGGATAGAACAAGAATTTCACGTGAGATTTTAAGAATGTGATATAATAGTTTTGCCTTGTTTCGGACGTCTCAAGTGCAAATGGTCTGATACTTTGACTAGTATAGAGCTTATTCTTTCGACAAATTTGTATCGCTCAGATTTGTCATCAGATCAAAAAGCTGAACTGTGAATAGTGAAATCATGCGTCCCTTTTAGTGCAGAATAGTCTACAGCTGTTAAGGAAACATGTAAGGGGCGTACGGAAAGGTCCAACGCCAGTGTATTCACTGCCTTTACATATCGTTTCTGCAAGCTAATGGCTACCAAGTCCAATTGATTGCACATAGTCCTATATGCTTTCAAAATGACGGCAGGACGAGTGGAATTTCCCTCGATCCAAGGAGGAGGACAAATCCTAAAGCCCATTGACCCAGCGACAAATATTTCCGAGGTGAGAGATGAAACCAGAAGTACTAAGTCACGCGTTGTGGTGTTGGATTCGACGTTGAGTCGTTTACCGGCTACGATTTCGGACGGCCAGAATGCAGGAGCTACATGTTCCTACAATATTGGTGATTTGAGCCGACCACCTGGTAGACGTCGAATGTCAACTCAGTCGATGACCAGATCGACCAAAAGAACTCCTTTCATTCGTCGGACTAGTGGTCAAAATGTATTTGTTTCGTCGCAACTCCCAAGCACATCAAACTCTCCAACTGCCCTACAACGTGCAGTTGCCCAATTCCACAGCGGAGAGCCCCAACGGCGTCGAAATCTTCGACGGAGTTCCAGTTTTCGGTTGAAGGCGCTGCACGAGCTCGCTCAGCAGAACGAGGCCATCAGCGATGTCTACGACGAGAGCCTCTACGCGCGCCGGATTAGCAACTTCAGCGACGGGACGGTAGATATCGTCAACTCATACTCCGTTGATCGCCCAAAGCCGAAGACGTTATCCAAACAGATGAGCCTGCTGAACTTAGGTGGGAGGAAAGGCCCCTCGACGAACTCCCGAAGCCTGGGTAGGCGACGCTCCAGCGTGAGTCGAAGTCACGTCTCCCGCACGAGGCGGTCATCGAGCCTTCGAAGAAGAAGCGGGAGCTCGAGTCGTGAGAGCTTACACGACTCTCCGCGAGACGGTAGACAAATCGGACGTGGACGCAGCAGACACCTGCTCAACGTACAACTCATGGCCATACCCGCCACACCAAACTTGGTAAAGTTGGTCGCTGGCTTGTTTTATTTGCATTACCTCTACGCGCTGTATATACCAGTATTACTCAGAAAGTCTGATATTAGGATGTCGGCAACAATTGTAACTTTATTGTGAAGAGTGTAGATGCAATTGCAGATATCCATTTTCATAAGTTTGAGATATTTGAGATTTAATGTGCTGAAAATTAAAGAAAAAGAAACATGATTTTGGTAAAATCTTAAAAACACTTGTTATGTAACGAGTGCAAAATCATTGAAAAGATTTAATTTTTCTCTATTTGATGATGACCTTTGAAATATTGGGAAATGGTGTTTATCTTTGTTTTGCATCAAAGTAATATATATAGGCCTATGCTTGTACATATATATATATATATATATATATATATATATACACATTCATAGCGTTAAACATACATATTGTAGTTTCCGTGATACTTTGTTAGTAAGTTGCGAGCCAAGTCCTAAACTGCTGAAAGTGACAATGTTTTTGTTTGTTTGTTTTTACGCTGTTGTCGAATAGGTTGATGAGGAAAATGTACACTATAGTACGATGTATTTACCTAGAATATACTTCTGTTTCGAGGAGAACATTTCTTATTTGTAACTCAAATTACTTATCACTCCACGGTCAATTTTATGGACACGGCTATACAATGTACATGTAATGTACCACTACCCGTTAAAAGTCACGTTAAGAAGAATTATTATGTTTAATATAGGGCTGTGTGCAATCAATATTAATAATCCATCATAAATGAATGTACATGATGAGAGTTATTCAAAAAGCTGACCCGAATGATGCTTATTTTTGCCTATTAGGTGAAGTCCAAATAGGAGGAACATAAAAACTTGATGTTTTTGAGGTGATAGTAACCCAAATGTTGTCACGTGTTCTCATTCCATCAGTCGTGTGATCGTTTCCGGAAAGCGGTTCGACTTTTGCAGATGGTGATGAGATCTTTCCAGATAAGTAGGAGGTAGGTATTCCGCTTTATCTATTGCCAGAAAATAAATGATACATTCGTTTACCGGGACATGGCAATGTGCATTTCTTTCGGTAGGAAAAGTTTGACGTAAGTGAGTTCGGGTTTCATATCATGCTTATTCAACCTTCAAGTATATTGTCAACTATATTTGAATTCTCCTGTATGATCAGGCGGATCTCTGATGTCGGATTGTATCTACTGAGACCACATGCACTGTGCAAACGGATCAATATATTCATATTGATATGATATGATATGAATATATATGATATGATATGAATATGAATATATACAGATATATGATGTATATACAATTCATATGTGAATATATATAATTATCATTACTTAACATAAGATGCAGACAACAACGCGTTGGAGGACTGCCATGATTTGGAACATTCTACTGTATTTCCTTTGTGGTGCTATAGCTACGTGATGCCGGCCTATACTTACGGTGCTACTATATGAAAGTATACATATACATGAGAAAACTTCACGTATCTATACAGAATTTTAGCATGATAGAAATGTTGATATTCGGGCTGTCTTTTCCTTGTCTGTTTGTCGTTTTGTTTGTATGGAAAGAAACAGTGTGTTTATATCTATTTCTAGATACAAGAACGACCAGACAGCAGATGGCATTTGTCTCGGTGGACCGCCGTCACCACAAAATAAATCTGGCTTGTTCTTTGATCCCAACCATTACAAGGCCAAGAAAGAGGTAAAGTGTAATCTTGATTTGTCTTGTTTTGCTTCGCTTTATTCGATCAAAACGAAACAGAAACAGGTTTTGCCCGCTAATGTTCATCTTCACCAGTCCGATGTTTGGTGACAATAAAGGGTATAAGTCAAATAAAAGTGAAAGATTGGGAAAAGTTTACTTCCAGCCAATGTAGAGATTATCCACCCAAGGCGTCTCTAACTTTGAGATGCCCTTATATGCTTGAAGCTGTAAAGAAGTAGGCCTTTACAAAAAACAGGGGTTTTTCAGAAAACGCAGTAATCACGATGTAACTTGTTTGCATGATAACAAACTGACAACCTATAGCTGCAGAGGCCCCTGTATATTTATAGCTGAATGAGAATGGCAATGAGAATAGCTGAATGAGAATAGCTGAATGAAAACGGGTAAAAGGAATAATGCCAGCTCCTTGTGGCTTGTTCCAGGTAACTGGTAATAGTCGTCATACGAAATCATCCAAGCACGTCTGATCCTATGAAAACCAGACTTACTGTGTACAGGTCCACTCTCTTTTATGTACAGTGGACTCCCGTTAAAACAAAGTGCTCAGGACCGGCAGTCTTCTTTCGTTATATCAAAATTATATCAAAATTTCGTTATAACCGAACAAATACACAATGAAGAACATAGAGCTGATAATGTTGGAGCCTAAATTCTTATTTCGTGTACCCGGAATTTCGTTATAACCGCGTTCGTTTTAATCGGAGTTCACTGTAGCAGCCTCAGTCGAATGTGCAAATATTTCTTTTACCAGGAAGAAACCATTTCTTAGGATGACAAGTCTTGTTTTGTTTTATCAAAAAAGCAAACAAACAAACATACAAACAACCAGAATTCTAATCAGAAAACGCCGAATTAGAACCACAAAATGTAAATAGAAAAAAATCTTAGATTGCCAATCCCTTATGAAAACGACAAGAAATATAATTCACTGTTGGCTGTGTCTTTTCATTGTAATAGCATGAATGCTAGAACAATTCTTCGTTTCTTTACCATAATTATTGAAATATATATAACAGAATGCTTTGTAAGTGCGTGACACGTACAAACTATACATCGCTGATCTCTCCTTTTGATAACAATAAAAAGTTCAGTTTAGTCACATGCGACAGATTTTTACTTAAATGTGTTATATGTAACAATGTAATAGATACATGAAGATCTTATGTTCTTAAACCTAAGTTCTTATATCCCTGCATGTAGTCGTGTGTACCGTAAAGAAGAAAGTGTAAGGCATGATGATGGTGAATCAAGGCATGCGTGTCTTCATGTGCCATGTGTTTGACACACACGTGTGTGTTGAGTTACTAATTTAAAACTTGAATGAAGTCCAAATAACAGTACTCACTGCATAAGGTAAGGGCCTTAAACCACTTCCACTGTTATGCCAAAAGGCCCTTAACACTATAGACTGTGTACACTAATAGTGCCCTTTTGGCATAACAGGGGAGTTGGCTCAGTCGGTAGCGCGTCTGCCTCACGATCACGCGGCCCGGGTTCGAACCCGAGTCTGGACTGAGCAATGTTGTGTGTAAACATACCGTCCCCTCTAGCAAGAGGCAAAACACTCTGTCCCTCGGATAGGACATAAAATGGAGGTCCCGTGTATGAGAGAGTCACAGCTCATGCACGTAAAAGATCCCGCTTCATTCATTCATCGCAAAGAGCAGGGTGTCTAACCCGGTGAAGTGGTCCCACCCCACATCCAACTGGACCCCATGGAAGACCAGCTTATTGTAGCTGAATATGGGCTATCCAGCCATCTTCACAGATGGAAAATGAACAACAACAACAACTTTAAGGCCCTTTTGGCATAAGGCCGACGTTATGTCATTAATTCCCATCTGTTGACGGTTCTGAGTAGTGGTTGCTTGCAAATAATACATGGGGGCCGTCGGACTGTAATGCATCAGTAGACTTAAGTTATCTTCGTTCTTTCTGTAACGGCGCCACCAGCAAGTAAGAAAGTTCTATACAGTGTGTAGCCAGCCGCCAAAGGTAGGGCTTTTATCGACACGCATCGATTTTCTCACTTGAGCCTGAGCTACTATTCATCCGAAGGGTTACGCAATCGATGCAAACTTCAGAGCAATTAATGGAACATTATCCGGGTCACAGTTCACTTAAACCGTATGACCTCGCATGGTGCAGAGAATACACAATAATGTGAAGACTTATTTTCTACCCCGAACAGGTGTGCGAGGTAACCAACATTACTCTTAGTATTGATTTTACACAGAAACCATCTCTATCCCCTTTTAACCGTTCCGAACGAACCATTGTAAATTTTATGAGTTTGGTTAAACCAACGAGACTCGGCTCATGATTATAATCAAGCTAAGATGTGTTGGCGATCAATAATATTGAGACGGTCGCTAAATGGAAAAGTAACAATTGATTTTCACAATGTACAAGCTGCAAAATAGCCTGTCTTACTTCTGAAAAGGTATGATTCACCACAAACTTTGATAGAATCACACCATGCACTACGAGTATCCAACATTTATCCATCGTTTTTTCTGTATTCATTCTCTCCATATATTTCTAGGGACAACTCAGTGCTGAAGTAAAGCGAATAATGACAAAAGAAGTAAAGGATCGAACTCCGGAGGAAATAAACAAGGTACACTGTAAATCCATATTTAAATCTTTGAGACTACCCACTGGTTGCGATATATTAAATTTGATTATTAGTAAATATTTGACAATTTGTTTGTAACTTGAGTGTTGTTTATTTCAGAGAAGGGAAATGACTCAACTGAATCAACCCAATCAAGTGAGATTTGTTATCTTTTATTTCAAGTAAGAGTATCACAGTCTAATACTGTACCAAAAGTCGCATATGAATTACAGTTGTTCTTGGTTGTAGTATAATACCAGCATGACACCATTTCACAAAGCAATTTACAACTAATACATACAAGGTGCAATGATTGCAGTTCATATGCTACAGCCATAAAGCAACAAATCCGATATAGATGTGCGAGTCATTGCCATGGTCACTACTATCATTCAATCATTGCATACCCCTTTAAAATAGTCATAATGGCTAGTTTTTACAATGACCAGTTTTTTTACAATGACCAGTTTTTACAATAAGACCAGTTTTTACAATGCCAATACGTCTTTCTTTGTGTTTCCAACAGGTATTAATATGTCTTAGAAGCGTGTTGGATACGTTTTGTGAATTCCCCATCAAGATGCAAGAAGCGATGGCAAAGTTCGGCTGGTACAACAGGTACAACGAGTAAATCTTACATCAGTGATAATTCTGTCTAAGAATAACGCTAACAATGATAAAGCAAACTGCAAAAAAAAAAAAGGTGAAATGATGAGAAGAATATCAATAACAGTAATAGTAATAATAAAAAATAATAATAATATAGTATTAATAATAATAATTCTATGCAAACTAACAATGTTTAACAAAGTCAAGTTGGTCATGAAGATAATCATACGTATTTTAGACAAAGTTTTAGTTTATATATCAGTAATTTACTCTCATCTTATAGCTTGTCGTGATGCTTTTGTCACATGTGAGGAATTTATAGAGGTCCGAGTAACAACTAAAAATAATTTATTCTAGCCATTGAGAGTCGTTTCCTTCATACAATACATTCAACCTCTATTACCTGCTTGTCTCGGCAATGATTCACGTAGTTTGCACAGTGTTCCTTTTCTTTTAATTCTTTGTTTAGAATATGGATGATTAACTTTACGACCAATCCGTTTCCATTGAAATTACATATACAATGATTACAGTCATGAATTATTTCTATATCTACAGTAGTAATATCCACAAAATCCCTCTCGACCCAGGTGTATAAATTGATAACTGGCAACGCCTAGTGTAATGATAGTGGCAGGGCCCTCTGGTAGAGCAGTATCAATATTGAAGAGGTTGCCCTGCATAAAGAAGACCTTATCTTTCCATTCTGAGTTTGGTAATATTTGTTAAGATCTGATGACCATCCACGCGCCCTGTGGCGGTATTTTCTGCTATATATCCTGGCATTTGAACTACGGTTATGTGTGGGTTTTGTTTCGTTTGTTTAGTATCGAAAAGAGACGTGTGATCATACGACAGGGCCATCGAGCTGAGAATTTCTACCTGATGTTGTCCGGCACGGCGCTGGTTACCACGACAACAATAGACCAGGGAACCAATCAGGCTCGAGTGAGACTCGTCAACTTCTTGCGCCTAGGGAGCTCGTTTGGGGTAAGACGATCAAAAACCTGCTTCTTTATGTGCCTTTCCTTTTCTTAGTTTGTCACCTCGCACAGTTGTATCTACACATGCATATGCCATTTACATACACACATGTATATGCATACTTATACATCTACACACATAGGGCCTACATACATACACACAGTCGACAGTCGTACACATTAAAAACATTCATACATATTGTATTACTCATATTTTTCACATTGATAATAATAATGGTTACTTATGAAGCGCCGTATCTACAGAAGTGCCCAAGGCGCTTAAAATAAGTGACAGTCTAAAATGATACAAATATAGAACATCGCATAATAAACAATGTAGAACGAAACAAACAACTTGCGGATAAACTTCAAAAAATGTTAATAATTCGAACTTTGACTATATCAATATTGTGAGTTTCTCGCATACCTTATAACAATTTATTCCATAGTAATGGACTTGCATGAACAATGAAATGACTGATTTGCCCCACTTAATTTGAATCTTTCGTAACACATATAAAATGGAGTCAGATGAGCAATGTCGCCGACTAGGGAAATATTTCTGAACAAGAGAAACATTTTATTCAGGGACATGTCTTGATTACAACACATCAGCTAGAAGTGATTTGAAACAAAAGAGATGTACCCCTGTAAATCTCTTTGTCTGAAACTTATGCTTTGAAGATGAATGATTTCACGGCTCCATTGTTAAGTTGATTGATTAATTAAAGGGATAGTATAGTATTGGCTGAGGTGAGAATTCAGCTCTTAACTTTTCGTGAGATGGTTACTTAGAAACCGCTTTATGAAATTTTGAGAAGCACACAATTCCAAGAGGAATTCAAAGTGCATTTGATGAAAATCCTTTTCGAAATTGCTGAGATATCCCAAAATAAAGCAAAACAAAGTGATCCTAATAAAGGATATGTCCCACCTTGTATTAGGACGGATTTTTTTTTTGATATCTCAGCCATTTCAAAACCAATTTTAATCAAATAAGCTCTCAATTTCTCTTAGAATTATATGCTCTTTCATATTTCACAAGAGGTTTCTCATTATCTCAAAAAGTCTTCACCAAAAAACGTTTGAAACATGAAACCTCATATCAACCGAAACTGTATCATCCCTTGATTGATTTTTATTTGCTTATATCGTCAGTAATTACTCTCCACTTGTTCGTCTGTCTGTATAAACAAGGTTGCTGTCTTTCTTGTCAACAGGAAAAAGAATTGCTGATGAACGAACCACGCCCTCATACGGTCATATGTCAGGACGACGTCGAAGTGCTTACAATCGATAAAGAGGTACAGCATCAAAACCGAGTAATATTGTAAAAAATGTGTTGCAAATGAACAAATTTTATGGCAACATAGGTATACAAATGTATAAGAACCGTCGTAGCTAGACGAAGTGTAAAATATTGTTTCCAAATTCTTTATTTTTTCTATTTTCATTTTTCTTTGCCTGAAGTAAATCATGCCTTCATAGCATAAAGATTTTGTTGTCGAATTGGTGGTTTATACGTAGACATGGAAATAATTAGCACACATAATGGCCTGAATCCAGAAACGTCACCTAGCTTTCTAAACCATGAATTTTTAAAACCATAGCCTATGTAAAGTCCATGGTCTAAATTTAGCCATTTGACGTAACATTTCCTAAACGGGACACAAGATCTAATAATACATGGTCTAAACGACTTAGACTATTTAGTTAATTCGTGATCTGAATATCGGCCACGTTTGGAAATTCGGGCCATTGTGTTCGTGCTATTGATGAACTCAGCGACCGACTAACCGCTTGGTCAATAACTATTCAACACTGACAAGTAATGCACACCAGTTGAATTTTCATGTCCGCATGACATTTTTTCTTCGTATGATTATGTCGTTTGTTTCTTTGTGTTTTGTTTTTGTCTCAAACTCACCTGAAGTCAAATCCTGAGATACACTTAATGAACGAAGACGATCAGCGTGTAGGCCTTTATTTGTGATGAAATTGAAGCCAAAATAAGCAACGGCTTCCAGTAATTGTCGATAATGAGTTAGCTGTTGTTGTTGTTGTCGATTAATCTGTAGCATCGTAAATGGGCTCGCTGAATACCATGCTGAAAGGTTATCTTTGTTAGATATGTAGATATAATAGTGATAATCAGTTCTCGATCGCATAATACCATATGATAGTCTCTATGCGTGTACACATGGAAACAAAATAATCGAAACATCTCTATATTCACATGTAATTACTAGTAACAATAATCAAACAGATGAGTTTTTATCACAAATTTTAATTTGTCAAAATCTATCATGTACATCTAATGCTGAGGGGGAGTTATGCCATAATGATGGTACCATTTTTCCAAAAGCCCTATTACCAAATAAAGATAGGGCGAGATGATGCGGAAGCAGTAAATTCAAGCAGTGCCCTCACCACAGAATACGTGATTATTGTTATAAACGACTATTTTTTTTCTCTCTCTCTCGCCTAGACGTACGTCAACATTTTCATGCAGAAAAACGACAGAGAGGACGGAGGCGACAACGACCTGCAGAGTTTCATGAAGACCATCGAGGCGTTCCAGGACTGGCCGGTCGAGAAGCTACCGAAGAACAACCCGACTGTCTGCATGCTGGCCTACTTCCGGAGGGGCGCCGTCGTTTGTCGGAACAGCAACCAGTCCGAGTGGATCTACGTCATTAAGTCGGTATGTCATTGCTGAAGTGTTATTTTCAACATTTTTTAAGTTTATCTTCTTAAATTAGCGTTATGATTTGTGTTATATGTGAATGTTCTGTGAAATCTATTGTATTGAGTTGAATTTATGAAATATTCTACACTCTCTTTCGGGTCACTTTTAAGTATCACCCTTTATTCAGTTTGACTTAGATGTTAGCTTAATCACGCCACTATGCAGACAAAATATTGATGATGTTCTACAAATTACTGTTATTGAATTTATAAAGTTTATTACACTGGATATTGTATCTTACAGACGCTTCCCCTATATACGTGATATAGATCACACACTACTTTAGCCTACGGCAAATTACGGCACATTACACTACGGCATATTACTCATGCTAATATTGGGTAATATTGGGTTCCAACACATGAGGGCATTGGTTGAGGAATAACCATAATCATGCACACACTTTACATAAAGAGTAGATGAAGTAGGTAACGCATTATATGTTTACACCTTTTCTTTTCATAATACAAAGACTAAAGATACTCATATGGTATAAAAATATGTCTTAAATGCGTACCAACTTTCTGAATGTATGTGTGTCAATATTTTGCTCTGATCAGATTGTCATTCATTATGCCGTTTAGTAAGTTTTCCTTGTGATTTATCCGGCTCATTTTATTACCTACTTTTTCTAGTTTTTATGTTATCAATTTAATCAATAAAATCGATAAAAACATGCTACAATATTGCAGTCTTTTCATCATCACTTCATCATCACTATGATGTAAAAAAACGTACTGCCCTCGATATAAGTAATGAAAACAAGATTGTGAAGATGCCGCTAATCAAATAACAAGAAATGAAAAGAAGTTATAAAGATGATACTGAATAATCAACGATTTTTTGCTTTAATTAGGGGGCGTGTGACGTCTTGAAACAACTGAAGGAACCACGAATCCAGTCGCCAACTCCTCGTTTGATCAATACTCGGCAGAAGCGGGCCAGTCCCACGAAGGCCCCACCGCCTACCAGAGTCAATCTGAGTAAGTCGGATTTACTCTTACAATGAGATATTTTTCACCTTCATTAGGTTCATAAAGGATAATTGACACGTTGAATAGTATCACTCTATGAAGTGACGCTGATTTTATTATTCTGATTATGATGCTGAATTTATCTATTTGACTGTGATATGACGTGTTAGAATTGTTATATTGGGATTGATATCTTAAATTCTTTAATCTACAAAAACATACCGTATCAAACTTATCAGTGGTAAGTTATATTATTCAAATAACCTAACTCGATGTTTTATAGAAGCAGTATGTCACTTTAGAACCACCTACACTGTGTAAACATATTTTCACCCCTTGCGAGTAGACCTAAAGCTATCAGGCCGTCGCCTAATATGTAATGTCATGTCTTCTTCTTTTCTTCTTCATACCTGAAAATATCAATGCGTTGCAAATTTCAAAAGACAATATAGAATGATTTAAGCCGCAACCATATAGTAGTGAACATGAACAAATGCTGATTACAGGAGTAGACCAATTCTTCTATTCCATTAGTTCCTATTGACACCACAGTTTTCACTTGTCCGAAAATGATAGTGCTCAGATCTCATATTATCCACACGTATAAAACTTTGTAGGGAGCCGAGCGAAGCTGCCGCCGATCATCACAGTATCGGAGCATTCGGACGCCGTAAGCCTGGCCGAGTCAGTGCCGAAGAGCGCCGAGTCCTCGAGGGGAAATTCGGCCTCCAAACGATTCGCCAACGCTGCAAGGAAAGTCTTCTCCACCGAGCTCTATCAGAACAAGCCGAAGTCGAACAATACCGATGTTTTGGAAGCCGAGGAGCCGATCTCACGTGAGTCAGAAAGCAGTTGTCCACTTCCCGACCGTTTATTTTTTTTCTGAATATCGTTCTATTCAATTTATCATTTGTCTCTATTGCCTTGCCATAAGTAAGAGTATCAAACTTTTGAGAATGATGAGTGAAAGAGTCGAACTAGAAATGGGAAGGAAAGAGATAAGAAGAATTAATAATCAGAGGGGGAAATGTGAGAGGAGAAGAGGAAGAAAAGAAAGAAGATGAAAAAACGAATCAAAAGAAGCTGCAGGATATTATCATGAAGAAAAACGAATGATGCATGAAGAGGATCATGAGTAGAAAGAGCCCACTGAAGTAGGTCCTGCATCAGTAACGTATAACCGAATGTAAAGAGATGGAAGATGAAAACTTATGCATGAAAACATATCGAGCGTCAATTTCCGGTAATGTAATCTTCATAAATGGTATCTATGTATAATAGGAGATGTAAAAATTGTATTTTGTTGTCTTCAATTCTTTGCAGTGCTGGACAGCCTGGAGACTCGCAGCCACAGTCCGCGGCTGGCAGAAGTTGCGGTAAGTGGATCATTATTTAGATAGCTGACACATGGTTTGCTAAAGTATGATTATGATTAACAGGACAATATCCTAACAAGCAAAGAGCTTAACTTCATACATTTTGATTTCTTTGAATAGCAAACACCAATCAGGAGCTCTCCCAAATGGACGCATTAAATACATGCTCTGAAAGATCACACTACCACTATATCACTCTACCTGACTTTCGTCACCACTCTTGTTCATTGAATCGATTTGAGTTAGATTAATTTGGGAAACTTGTTTGGACCTTGACATAACATGTACAAGATGGACAAACTGCATTAAATTGCTGTTGTTGCAAATAAAAAGAAAATTATTGTCACGTGACGATAGAGCACACCATATTGTCATAGACTGGTGTCATAGAGAATCTAACATTCTGACATTACACATTCCGATTTTGTTCGTTTGTTTCTTGTCATTATACTCGTATCTACTTTTTTCTAAATGCTATGTGCATGATATATGCACTGATCTTCGTAATGTGAGATTTATTATTATTTCTTTATGAACCAACCAAGACTGATGCCATGATAGAAGTGTGAATAAAATGTGAACGCATCAAGGAGATGTAAATAATTATTGCTGTTGCTCTTCTGCACACAGACAACGTTGATGGCGTCCTTTCTCTCCGACAAGACGAGCGAGGGCAGCAAAGAAAGGAAGTCGGTGTTTGTCCGTCTTCACAGGTGTCAGGCCGGAGACGTCTTCGTAAGTCTTATCATCACTATTCATCCTATTTACCCACCAACCCCACCCCCCTTCTTTCCCGCCAAAAAACAAAAACAAACAAACATGCACGTTTGCAATGAATTGATGCAAAAACGTGTACACATCATAGCTAAAGGTCTTTTATTTTCTTTTTCACTTTCGGCTTATGGAGAATTTGAGACGGAAAGAGTGATATTTTCCTGCTCGTTTGTAAACCGGATTTAGGTTTTTGTGTTTTTTTTTTTTTTTTTTTTTTTTGAATTTTTGCCGGGCTTGATGAAATTAAGAGTTCTTTACTGTAGCAAATAAAAAGAAATGGTTTGCGTGTTATCCCACTCTGGATTAATCGATATCGTTATAATGAAGACATTCATGCTGTCGCCATTCTGCTTAGCATCCCTGATGTACCATAGTTATTTTTTTTTCCGCACAGGGTTTAGCGTCACTCTTCTTCAAACTCAGCGGGGGTTCCCCAAGTCTAACTCTGACGTCAGACGGAGCAGAGTGCATCCTCATCTCCAGGAGCTTTTTCCTGCAACATCTCTCAGGACTGGCCAGAGATCGCCTTGTTCGCACGGTGAGGGAGGAATGTCTTTACGATTTTAGAAAGAAATATTTCAGTGCATGATTTCATTCCGATTCACGACAGAATAATGCTGTAAAAACAGATAGTCGATCATAGGGAGGGTTAACTGCAGAGCCTATTCCGTTTACATGTCACATCGTGAAGTTCTAGCTTTGCATCTCATAGAGAAAGAATATCTGAAAAATCCTTTCATTTGTCCTTGCAAAAATACTTTTTCCTTCTTTCGCCTTTTAGGTGAAAATGCCTTCTTCATAGTAGAACGTTGCATTACTGCCATGAATGGGGTGTACTTGCCTATCACGTCATCATTTTTAGTCACGAGGTATCATGTACTCTAGAATGCTTGCAGCATAATTGTGTTATGTATCAAGTATTTCACCATGTCTGCGATGTATGCATGCTTTTGAAGATCGATGAATAATTATTATGGTAATTTAAGCATTGTCGGCATCATTCCTTATGATGGCAATCTCCTGTAAGTCTGTCAGGATAGCGAGATGTCACCTTAGTGACTGTGACCCTCGGGGCCTCACTAGTCGGGTTTGTGATGGGTTTGACAGCTTCACCTATAGCTGGATTGTCCTTACTCGTTATGAGAGATGAAGTGATGTGGGCTCTATTGCATGCATGGGGTATACGTCTTTCCTACCCACGTAACAATTGCTTAAGTCTCCTCTTCGCGATGATGATAAATTCCCTTGAAAAAAAAAAGAAGGCATTACTGCTTGTTTGGGACTCGAATCTCATGCATGTATGAAAGCCATCGGTCTTAATTCTCGTAGTTTGTTTAGGTGGGTAAAATCTGTCTAACAAAAAATCTAAAAGTTTCTATGCCAAAAACTGGTCGAAAGGGAAACTTAACGCTTAATGTAAGTCCCAATGATCGTTTAAGTCAATGCCAAGCACCTGTTGGAAAACAGGTCATAAAAAACAACAACAAAAGTCGGCGTCACGGCATCATTGATTGTTTCCATTTCTCCTACCGTTTTTTCCCATCCAGGTGCCTCCCTGGCCCCCGAAGGCTCGCCTGCAAGAACTACTCCAGGAACAGGCAGACTGGGAGACCTATAAATCCCACACTCTCGGAGACGTCGTGCAGTTCAAGAAGAAAGTGTCCGAGGGATCGATATGATATCATGACGAGATGCATATGAAGATGTGCTTGTGTGTGTGTAAACATGTGTATGTCTGTATGCGTGTGAGTGTGTCTGCGCGCGTGTGTGTGTATGTGTGTGAGAGAGAGAGAGAGACAGACAGACAGACAGACTGACGGAAAGAAGAAGACGTAGTCCTATAGACGGACGGAGAGGACCATTATGATAATGATTACCGATGCAGCTCATTTTATAAAGTTTATGAAGTAAACACTTTAGTTCGGAGGGAGAGGACCATTATGATAATGATTACCGATGCAGCTCATTTTATAAAGTTTATAAACACTTTATGAAATGTTTATCTAGTAAACACTTTATAAACATTTTATAAAGTAAACACTTTAGTTCATTTATTTGCACATGACTACTTATAGTAGCTGCTGTGACTAGAGAGATATGGGATATGACATTATATGACATGTATCTACTCCCTCACTTTGCTTTCTCCGCCAGAGTTAATTCCACTTCGAAGTTTTGTATCGTACTAACAGGGAGGTGGGAGAGTCAGGTATTATTTACTATGCCTCCAAGAACATAACACGTCGACAGTGTTTGTACAGCTGCATTATTTGTCAGTGTTTAAAATTACTCGTTAATGGCATTGCACACTTCCAAGATGGCTGCTTGTGTAAATTATATCCCTAACACACACACACAAATCAAAACAAAACAAAATTACGAGATGCAAAGAGATTTTGTCGAGGTATCAATCTAAAATATTTATTTCACAGATGTACATACACTTAAAACACACATCCCCAATATGGGGTCTTTTCTATATTTTACACTCAATAACAGCTTGCAAGCTTATTGTTGTTTCTGCATCAATAAAAACATATGTAGAGGTGACAAAAACAAACGAATACCCAGATCCCATATTGCACATTCGTCCGTTAGCAAGTCCCACAACCTGGCAAAGTTATCAGCCGACAAAACATGCCTAAGGACGGAAATAATGAATTACATATATAGTCATGAAATGTCATGGAAACTTACTCAGACTTCTACAAAAAGAACCCTGTTACCAACTCTTTCAAATTTACAGCGAGGTGTTTGTTGGTTCATAATAGACTTTGTGATAAGGTACAAGAAGTAAGAGAGTTGTCAGTTCATCACTAATGATGTACAGGTTGTATATTTCGAACAGAAGCAGAGATAACCACATGCATGCATGTAAACCGAAATAATTAAACGAAATCTGATCACAACAGTCATGATCTGGTCAAAGTTCAGTGAGCGTATGCATACCCAAGTCTCATTAGTTGACTTCAAATATCATTTGCTGGACTTGCGAACGTCTTACCATTTTACCCGTTCCTACATCAGAATTATAGCCTGATTATTATTATTTTTCACGTGCAAATGTAATTTCTATGCAAAGTGTTTGGGGTTTGAATAAAAAGAACACTGATTTCTGAAATGCTGTTTGTGTATTGCTTATATCTCTAATTTTTATTTCTCTTGATGTATCTCTACATTAGTACGCATCATTGTGCGTGTGTATGTTTGTGTTTGTAAAATCTTGATTTTTTTTTTCATGTGTATGAAATCTAACCTTACCTGAAGTCGCTCCCTTTCAGAAGTTGATATGATAAAAATCTTAACAAACATTTTCTTTGTCCTGCATTTATGATAAACGGAAATCATCTGAATGAATATTACATGTATCACATCATGCTCGCTCATGGAGCACTGGACTGCTTTAGTGGACATTTATTCTGACGTAACATAATATTGACAAGTTATCGAAAGGCAAATCATATGACAGTGTTCCCTCCTGAGGCTTACAGTCTCACACCAGAGCAGTACATGTACTTGTAAAATGACCATAGTGTATACCACTGTTTTACATCAGTGACATCGCAGAAAAGCGTCCCTTTTGCACAAGATATTATTTCACAAGGTGCGCAATGTTTTCTGTAATGGTCTTTCGAATCAAATTGCATTAGTTCCTATATAGGGGTTGTGTATTCGTCAAGGTAATACCCAATCTTAGCGACCATACTGTTGATCTGTGAAATGTTAGATTATTTTTGTAATCATCATTATTCTTTGAGACATTTTGTGGGCCGAACACAGCTGATAAGAAGCACTCGTGTTATAGGTCTAAATGGTGGAAGTACCGTTCAGTATATGATATTTTGTGGTTCAAAATATCACCAAGCTATATGAAGTGGAATTGTATATAGACCCAATACTTTAAAGCAGAATATCTCCTAGTCGTTATTTTCATTTCCTGGTGACTTCAGAGAGAGCGCCCCAACCGTCGCAATTTGTTACTTTTTAAGGACACAACACATTAACTTGCATAAAATGTATATTGACCCTGAATATTGCATTTTCCTGTTTTATTTGTTTGTTTTTGTGTTTTCATAAGTCTGGCATCGTCCTCAACTTATTGACTTGGTACCTGCAATAGTGCCTGCTGCACTCATGTTACAAAGGTGATCATATCTGTTTGATAGAGAACCAAAAGTTGCATTGATTATTATCTTATGATGGAGATTCTCCTGCAAAGGCACATACTCGTATAACCTGCAGTGATCCACCATCACCAAGCATCTTCTTCAGCAAAGAGTTTGTCACGTGATCCATTGTCACGTGATGCGTCACGTGATGCGTCACGTCTTTAGGTCTCTCGACCGGGACTTGTCCCCCAGGATTCCCGTGAGCGTTTCCTCCTTGTAGTGCGACCAGTCCGTGTGGCTCTGGAGATTCTGCTGCAGCGTCTCGGCCGAAGGGTACGGGTACACCAGGGAGCGGATGTTCCGTTTGACGGCGCTGGTGGCGTGCTTCACGAAAAAGTCCTTCTTGATCATGATACATTCGGCTCCTCGGCTAACCTACAAGAGATGAATACAAGGAGAAAATGGTTGACAAATCCGAGAAAGGTTTCCCAGAGGAAGCATATGAAATTCCGGTAACATGACAGCATTTGTTTGTTTTAAGCACGCGTAAATTGTATAAACAAGAATGGTCCTTTTTTTTTCTGTGAAGGGATTGTTCCCAAGACCCCAATGAAACTACTAACAAGCACGAAACTTCGTGCGTTAACTTCCTCGACCGTCCGTGGCCAAAATATCATAGTAAAAATATCGTAGTAAATATAAAGTAGTAAATATCATAGTAAGGCATTTCCTTGACTAGAGGCCCTTTTCATCTCTTCATGTGTTCAGAAACCGATTGTAAATGTGACGCTTTGAGCGAACTACCTAGCCAATATAATTATACAAATGTACGTGTATTATCTAAAATGATCCCGGTTCAAAAAACAATTCCGCGAAACAGCATACGACCACACGCACACGGTTACGAAGACTTGTACGTGTGCTGTAGGACTTAAGAGAATTTTAATGATGCACAATGGTCATGCATTTCTGGCCGAAAACATCATAAGATGTCAGTGCATACATGCCGTGCAACTATGTAGAAGATATCTAATCTGAGTGTATATGTCCAAATGTTATTTGAGTTACATAAACGACACATCGTGGATCTGCATGAGGGAGAATAAAAAGCTAGTGAATTTGAGACGCGTCACTACTTACCAGACTGACGGAAGATTGTGACGTGTCAAATCCGAGTTCCAGATCGAGAGACGAGAGACCCTGCCGAGTGGAGTGGAAAACATGATAAATTGTTACAAACATATGACAGTACAAGGTTCAACTGGTAGAAAAGAAAAATGTTAAGTACTGCTGTACACACCAAGCAAAATCATAAATTGGACGCACAAAACCAAAGAAGCGGAAAAGCTATCGCATCAGGCGGTATAGGTCTTATTTCAAGAATCTTTACACTGATTTCATGAGCCATTATTTATTCAGTAGCTGATTACTTTTACATAGAGAACAGTGCACGGCATGAGATGTTTTCATTTAAAGGGTGCATACTGTTTTTTTTTTCAATTAGAAATTCTCAAACATACGCCACCATCCTCTATCGCCACCATACTGATATAACTTACGAAGCAGTCTTTAGGTTGGAGCAGCTCAACTTGGATGAAGACGGACACATCCTTCCTGGTATCCATGGGAACGGAGGCACGCCTTTGTCGAACATCCGCTGGTTCCGGGTAGTTTATGTTGGGTGGAGACACCTTGAAAGGACGGAAATACAAAGAAATCATATCATCATCATCATCATCATCACCGTCATCATCATCACCACCATCAACATCATCATCATCATCGCATGGTATATGCAAATGTCTCAGTCACAGGTTTCATAAACTAGTTACCCCTTATGCCTCGATGTACCGATGATGAATGATTGCCAAGACTGAAGTAATGGCAATTTAAAACGATGTCCACCTAAAACTCACGCCATACCGTTTAAACTGTATTTTAATCAATTTCATTTATTCTAATTTCATGACTACTGACATAACTACAACAGGATTACAACGAGAGTAGTTGATGTGAAAAATTGTGTGCCTCCGTTTCTAAATATGGATTGATACTCTTTCATTTATATTTAGCGTTCATTTTGTCCAGACTTTTTATGCTTTCATGCAACAATAAAAAAAGTATATTATAAACTCTTTCAAATTACAGTGATACATTAATCAGCTTTGTAATTCTTACTGATTTGCTCTTGTGGTTACGGCTGCTGGCCCGGGACGGCCGCTTCGAGTTGTATTCTCTGAACGTGCTGGGAGAGAAGGACTGCTGACTGGGCGTGGCTCCTTTCCTCAGGTCGATGTCAGGCAGGATGGTCGGCACGTGAGCAATCACCTGACCGGGAGTCAGGTGACCGCTCAAACTCTCCGACTCTTCATCATCGCTCTCCGAGAGACCCTTTGCTCGGGTGAGGAAGGTGGAGGACTCGGAGATGCTGCGGATGTCCATGTGCTGCAGTGTCAGTTGCTAGGATACGAGAGGAGACAAATTTGTCATTACCCTTTACCTGTATACATAAGCTAGGAATGCAGTGGGTAATAGTACAAAGAATAAGTTATATACTATATACCTGCCCGGAAGGAGGTGCCACGGCTTGGGTGTTCGAATAATCACAAAAATGATGATTTTTATCAAATGAAGGAGCTTTCAAAACTCTCATTGTCGAATTATGTCACAAACCGATTCGATTTCGGGTCGAAATTTTATACCAGAGCCCTTCTGCGGGCAGATGACCATAGACATTTTCAATACACAATTTAGCACAATGTATAGAATTTCCTGAGAAAATTGGAACATGACAGATTTTTCTTTGTAGATTTTCACCTTCAAACAAATTAGCAAATGCTTTATTTAAACTTTGTGTGGGAATCAGGTATCAAGATTTCAAAATGCAATCATAGTGGCCACAAACGCAGACAATCTCAGAACTCCTCACCAGCATCATATCAGATAGATGACAGAATTAATGTAAAGTCCGAAATTGGTGAAACGCTGAATCTCACTAGCTCAGTGAAATCAGTCCAGTACTTCTGTACTGCCTCTGCCATGTCTTCATATATCGGAAACGTGTATTATTCTTTTTATCTTTGATTTACCGGTCTGTTGTTGCCGAGTAAAAATTTCTTGGGCGCTGCCAGCTTGAGAGGTTCGATATCCGGAAGAGACATGGTCTTCCTTCGACCTTTTCGAGCATCGTAATCTGAAAAAAAGAAATAGATAACATGTCTGACTTAAAATCAAGATGGCAGCAACGTTAAACAGTATAACAAGTTGTAGTGAAATATAAAATCAGAGAGAGAGAGAGAGAGACAGAGGAGAAAGCTAGATACATACAGGCATATAGACAGGGAGAGAGAGAGAGAGAAGAAAGAGAAAGGAAAGAGAGAGAAAGGAGACAGAAAGATAATGAAATTGAAATAATAAATGAGAAATGGGGAGATACATCTCGTAACAATTACCTACGAGATGCAAACATACACGTAAAATAAATTCAAACGTAACAGAGATGGCACTTCCGTATGATTTTTTTTTGGACAACTGATGTATGAAAATGTGTAAAACCTTTTTTGTTATAAATAGGCCTATATGCTTATTAAAATTCCTGACATAAACAGAAACAGATGCACCAATATTCCAAGTACTATAAGCATTGAATAGATTAGCACTAGACCTATATAGATGAAAGAATAAGAAGCCACAAAAACATTAATACAGGATTTCCTGATGAGTTCAGACCTTCTGCTACCAACTGAACGTTTCGAACAATCAACTGAAAATCAACAACTCAATAATCAAAATGCAATTGCGCATATTGATTTGACACAGTAAGTAATGGTATTTGTGTCAATTTGAATGACCAAGAGACACGAAAAGTGAGGTATAACATCGCTGATTTTGAATTGCCACTACATAGCTGATTAGCAAAAGCGTCAAACTGAGCTGGATTTTTTTCCTCTTCTGGATTATCTCCCCCCCCCCCCCCCCCCCTTCAAAAAAATCTCTCTATACCTAAACTGGGAGTATATAAATCTGCAAAAGAAGTAGGAAAGTGAAACAGATAGTCGTAATATGACCAAATATTTACCCAACGTATTTGCCACCATGCGAGAGTTGTTTCCGTTCCTGGACTTATCCGTGACGTGACGCTTAGCAGCCTTCAACTGCATCAAAACTTGACACGTTCCCTGGAGGTTGGAGAGTACAAGGTTTCACCAGTTACTAAATTTTGTGCATATCTAATTTTTCACTTAAAACATTATGAATGTTGTCCAGGACATAACATTCTTCCATCATTCAGGACCATCTAAGAGGAAAGTCGATCAATAGAATTCGCCTTTATAGGGGGGGGGAGGTGTTCAGGGTTAAAAAAAAAAAAATGTGTAGCAGTGCGTATACAAGCCAGATACATCTGTTCCAACATTATGTCCAAGTTTGAAAATTCGGCATCTGTTTCTCTCTCTCATCTCCTTCTTCCTTCCTCCTCCCTCTTCCTTCTTCTTCTTCATCATCTCCTTCTTCTTGAATTCTTCAGCTTCCTCTTCTTTATCCTATGCATCTTTTCCTTCTTTTTCTTCTTCATCTTTTTTTTTTTTTGAAAATCCCTCTTATAGTATGGAAGAAGCTGACAGTTTAGAAAGCTCAGAACTCACCGATTTCACCACGTAAATCCAGTCTGACTTGTTGCTGTCGCGGACAATGACCTGGCCACGCCTGTACGACAAAAAACACACCGTAAAACCACACTGACTAAAAATATTTCACGTGATTCGTACAAGTCAGGCAGTCGTGTAAATATACACAAACGCATATTCGATAAGCAATAATAATTGACTTGTCGTCTTGTTTTACGATTTTGTCCACGGAGGAGCTTTGTTTTGTGGACTTTTAGCTTCTTTGAAACATTTGACTTGCATTGTATTTCATTATTATAATATATCGATATATGGCGAGGTCATTCACATGTGTCTTGTTTGTTGGAGGGAAATAATGGCCATTTTTATCGAAACTTTCAAAATTTGAGGGAAGCATTATACTTACTTGTAGAAGTGAAACAAGCACATCTCTGGATGTCCAAGCAGAATTTCAATCGGCCAGTATTTCATGAAGTTGAGCTGCCTGTTGATGGAAAGTTTGACAAAATAATTTTCTCAGTAGGCTTGGGAATACAATCATGTAAGGTCGACCAATTAGAAGTGTTCGAAACCAATTTTTGGTCACATACAGTTACCTGCATATCAGTAGAGCATTCTGGAATACTTACAAAGATATGAACTGTTTACTGTTCACTGTTTACTACCAATGACTACATCGTCGTTATCTTCACAGTCACCAAACTGTGACAGTTGGACTTCAAGACTATATATATTTCCAGGTGCATTTTCTTTTCTCGCTATGTCATCAAAGCGTGTTTGTAACGGTGAAAGGAGACTGAACAACATTTATCCTAATCTGTATTGCTGGCTAATATAAGCTTTGTTTTTAGCCTAATTTAAGCCCGTTGGGACAGTCACTTTTTTTTAAAGGAGTATATGAGACAATGTGATCAGCTTTCGTTGATGATTCCATTATGACGCCGTTGCTAAGATACGGCGTTGTTCTTAATTGTCACGAGGCTGACAGTGGAAATCGCATCTTCACAATCGAGGGCGCCAACAAGTGAGAATGGAACAGGCGTGAACTCTGTGCTAAGTCTGCTGTTTTAACGATTAAAATCATTCCCAACTGGAAAATTATTCACTCCCGAAACCACACCAGCGGCGAGAGGGTGATTTGTTTATTAAGCGCCGTGTTACATGGTGTGTTGCCGAGTGTAAACACGTCCTGTTCTAGTCCTCTCTTCCTTCAAAAAGCAGCAACGCCAAGTTTAAACTTCAGGCCTCATCGCCACATTTTTTTCCCCCAGCCTCAGTACTTCTTACTCCAAGTAGACGAGCTCACCTCAAAAAGCTGATGTGTTCGGGTTCCTGCCCCGGTGCTTGACCCCTCATAAAGATGTCGAAGAAGTCTTCTCGTGTAATGGCCAACAGATCGACGGGGCCTTGACTGGACACGGTGGCCGTACGTCGCCCGTGGTGAAGGATGGCAATCTCACCAAAGCTGCTTCCTCGTCGCAGCACGGCCGCCGTGCGCACCGTCGTCTCTCCCGTGTCGGCGTTCGTCGTCAGAATCGTAACCACAACTGTGATCAAGGGAAGAAATACGAGATTACAATTACAAAAGGAATATTTGACAGTTTAAAGAAACGCCGGACGTATCTGAGAAAAGGGAACCTAGTTTTCCCATTATACGTGCTGACTGTGTAGCTGCACTGCCTTCGTGATCTCTTGTTACTAGCCACGTTAGTTGAGAGAAAAGAGGCGAAAAGTCGCTTCAAATTAAAAGGCGCGAACGGTTAGACGGAACATGCTTTCATTCAAGTTCCGTTTAAAGCAGTGGCATGCTAATGATATTTTTGTTTAAGTTTGATGATTTTCAAATTCATTTCTGTGTGGAACATTTGGAACAGATCGGAAAATACAAACAATGGAGTATCATTATTGCCGGTGCGAATGTAAATATGGTTATGTAGAATGGAAATTACTAAGTTGCGAGGTCTGTTTGTTTAGCTGTAATTTAGCAGCTTTGTATAATTAACAATGTCAACATAAGTTATTCTTGTGCTGTTACGTAACATATTCATGCTGGTGGCATTATCCCCTAGCGGGCGTAAATATTTGCTGAAACCTCACAGACAGTCATGGTTATAGCTCACTCTTTTAAGGTTTCAGAAATGAGATGATGATAACTTATAAATGTATATATAAGTATAGGTCTACTTTAAACACTCACCTGACCCGGAAATGACAAAGTAGAAATTCTCAGCGTAATGACCCTGCCTAATGATGACCCGTTTTGGAGGAATGCTGGAAGATGAAAATCAAATTACAAGGTATGAATAAAAGATGAGCAAACAATGATGTAATATACATATGGAGAGTTTGATCGTCAAATGAGTAAAATCCATTTTTTTGTTAATTTGAAATATTTGCTATCAAAGCTGCTAATAAAACCAAGAAAATCATGAGATGATTTGGGATATTCTTTATCATAACGTCAGGAATATTTCTTCTCATTTCACAAGTGTGAAAACATCGACAAGGTTTTATTTTGCCCATCTGATGATGGCCTTACTTTAAGAAGCTTCAAAATGACGCTTTACCCGTTTCACGATAAAACTCTTCATATATCAAGACAAGGAATGCCACATTGCTTTCTCTTCTATTGTCGTCTTTCATGCTGATTTAGATAACTGCGCTTAATTGCACACTTTTTTAGGTGCCATTTTTTGCATGCTTATCCTTTTACTTTGCATATTTCATTTTAACCCTAAACTAATTAATAAACAAGAGAAATTGATACTTACAATTCATACCAGGCGACCTTAACGAGTTTTTCCTGCATGTGAAGAGGGTATTCGGCGAAAGACTTCATCGTTTGAAGACCAATCAGAGCCTATACACCAAGTGGAAGAAATAAGAAGTGGAAAAGAAATTTGATAATCGATAAGTGCGAGATATTCTCTATCCAACGAATGTATGAATACCCGTTGGATGAGGTCCGTTGCTCATTAAAATTCCCTCACCAAAGTTTTTTTGTTTTTGTTTTTTGGTGTGTTTTCTTATTTAGATTACGGAGGCAATGATTGCAACAGAAAGGGCTGAACATCGTAAATGCAACTAAAGTTTGTTGGTCACGGTTTCAACTCTTGCTGTAGCTTGTTTTCGTTTTCCAATCACAAAAATAGGCAAATATCATTGTTTGCCGAATATGTTTCTTGCACTAGTTGTGTATTTTTTTTTCATCTGTTGTTGTTGGATTTTTGTTTTGTTTTGTTTTCTCCCATTCCTATAATATGGTAGCATGACTCTCTCAATTTCTTGTACCTGTAGAGTTAATATGATTGCAATTTCAACTCTCTTAAAATGCATCCACGTTTCATGACAAAGTCAGGCGAAATGTCACCCTTTGTCGAATGATATGTTTGGTACATTATTTACTCTTTTTAATCTCTCGGGTTTTTTTTTTTTCGTGCAATACATTGTTTCTCAATCTCTTAAGCCTCCATGACTTATTCGTGTGTCAGTTTCTAGTTCTCTGAGCCAATTCCCGAGGGACTTGCGCACAAAAATAGACGGATTACTCGCAAACAGCGTGAAAGTGAACTCGAGCTCACTCGGGCGACAAACTTGATTGGCAGTGTCACCTGGACAACTGAATCAGGGGAATTAAGGACGCCATACCGTTCCGAGTTGTTCCTTCGATCTAGAGTGGCTGGGCGTGCTCAAGATGTTTTTGACTTCTGGAGTCAGTCCCACCTGTAGCGTTGGCATAAAAAAGGAAGATTGAGATGAAAATGTGTTTGTTATACCATGGAGCTACTAACAGAGTAGCTCCATGGTTATACCTTGGTCATTCTACATGTATTATCGATTATCGTGTCAGATGGTAACATAGTTGTTATGACACAGTTTTCTCAACCCGCTATTATGTTACGCTCTTCTGAAAGCCATCTTGACTATTCAGATATTCACTTATTTCACGCTCCGTTTTCATGCTAACGGATAGACAATATTGGTTTTTTATTTTTGTTTAGGAAAAGTACTTGTACCCTGTATATGGTTTGACTACTCTAACGGCATCATCTCCTATAATTGAACCCGTGACGGGACAGAACAAAAAACAAAAACAGAATCTCAGTAATGATTCTATTTTTCTGAGCTTAAGTGACGACAAACTAAATGTAAGTTTTGCGACATCTCTAAGAAGTTGGATCATGGTTATCATAATGTCATGTGGGGTCTATCGGTAAACAAAGAAAAATTGAACAAATCTATAGCCGCTCACCTCTTTCTTGACTTTGAAGTAGTTTCGGTCAAACGATAAACCGGATAGCTTCATATTGTCAGACTGATATTCTTCCGCGAGACTTGTGAATGTCATTGGTTCAACTTTCTCTGCTTCTTGCTTGGTTCTGAAATGGAATAGAAGAAGATAATTTAAGCAACTCACAATCCAGTAAAATTGCAACGAATAAATTTGGTATCGGGGTGTTTATATCTCGTATCTAAATCTTTTTATCTTACGTTTTCCCTATAGTTTTGAAACAATGGCATAGTAAAGAGTTTGCGTCAAAAGCCTTAAAAAACTCTCCTGAAATATAATTTACGAAATTTTGAGGTATCATGTCGCAAGTACTTGATATAAGATTCCCCTGCACTATTATTAACAAGATGCAAGATTTCAGCAAAAGATAGTGATCTAAATATATCTTAAGGCGAATATTTTTTTTTTCATCAGTTTCCTGATTGAAAACTGAAAAGAGCATTTCAGACGGATCAGGTCAAAGTCAAAGACATCAACTTGTTCATTGATATAAATGAGTGAATATGCTTCTCAAAAATTTTTTCCAAAGAGATATGTATAAGGCAGCACAGCAAATAACGCAGTGAATATAAGAAGCGTCATGCTATATAATGATTATACGTATATGAACTCCTTTTCCCCACCTAACTTTGCTGTTGTTTTCTTTTTCAGATATATCGTAAGAATAATCAAATCAGTTACATAACATGTCAAAGAGATGATATGGCCAAATACGTAAAGATAAAGTGTTGCGGGGAGAAAAATAAAAGAATTAATCATTGGGAGCATGGTTAGATGATATTCAAGGAGCAGCAAGAATGGGAAAAGACCGGAGTGGGTAGCCCGCCAAATATATCAGCAAAAGGAGTCAGCATTTGACGTGTGCATGTTGTGTATGAGTACTAAATATACATTTACCGGAATTGCACCTTCATGCTCTCCTTTTAAGGGCGTTAGAACAGAATGCATTGAAGACACACATGCTGTATGCTGTTAGATACAGTTGTTGTTGTTTTTTTTTTTTAGTGATGAGAATATGCAACATTGCCAATTGCCATTATATAGATTTTCGTATGAAGAGGTATAGGCTACTACTAGTAGCCTTCTTTTGCATCGGGTTATGGTACGGCTCAAATATTGGAATCACAGCGGTCCTATATTCACAGTGAGAGTTAGTTGACAGGTATGTATGCGATTGCACGAATGTTATGATATAATAAGCTCATGACGTACAGACTCATGGGCCCGAATTCACGAAGGTGGTACAAATGAAACCATGGTTTAAACCATGGACAAAAACCATGGAATGCCAAGTGTCGCATGGGATATTTCGCTACGAAATCAGTAATTTCGTCGATGAAATGATTATTTTGTAAAGAAATAACAACTTTTGTAACTAAATGAACATTTCGTCCACGAAATGATAATTTCGTTAACGAAACAGTCATTTTGTCGACGAAATGACAAATTTCGTAACGAAATATTCCGTGTGACACTTGGCGCTCCATGGTTTTTGTCCTTGGTTTAGACCATGGTTTCATTTGTACCACCTTCGTGAATTCGGGCCATGGCGTTTAGTACAGCCATTGCTTTTGAAAGGAGCTGGAAAACGCCTTTTGTAGCATTTGATCCTCGAGTGTTTTGAGTGCCGGCTGGCACAGAAGACCTCATATCGTTGTACACACTGTCCCAGAACAAGGCACAGAAGATTTAAGATACTTAGTGATTATTAATTTCAAACACCATACTTCTTTTATGAAGACAAGCCTCTTTTAGAAACTAAAATTCAGGGCATGCTTCGCTGACACCAAATCCTCACCCTTCAGTTGAATCTTTGTTTAAAAAAAAAACAGTTATGATTTGTAAAGCAATGATTCTTGGCAAGGGAAGCACGTAATACAGGTAAAACACCATAATGTCCTTAAGCAACACCATATTATGTCCTTATTAAAGCAACAACAAAATCCGAGCGAGCATAATAAAGCAAAAACAAAAACAAAACTAAAAAAGCTGTGAAAACCAAATAAAAAAAAATGATTTTGATTACGATTTTGAAAAACCATGTAGGGAAATATAGGAGCACTATAGATCTATCAGACAAACCAGATGATTCTGAATATTCATTTTGTTAAGAGAATCTCTCTACATGATAAGGAACTTCGGACTGGCAACGTTAATTGCTTCAAATAAAGTCACATCAAACCTCCCATCTTGAAGATGAGACCCCCTTCTATGTATTGGGCCATTAAAGCCACTTGGCTTAAAAGCCAAATTAACACGTTAAAAGTTAGGAATTCTCAAGACCTGTCAAGGTGTATATCTTCTAGCTACACTTATTACAACAAGTTACTGCAACCACCCGTAATTAGCACCACCTCTTTAATAGGGTGTCCAAACACCTAATCCAATATGGAAGGTCTATAATGAACGTAAACACTTGTTGGCCTGTCATAAAGTGAAGTAGGAGGGACTGATAGAGTGACTGCTGGCTATATTGTGACTGCTGGCTGCTCGTTTGCACGTTCATCCAGCACAGCTGGCGCAGTGACGCAGTCATGATACCACCATCTCATTTTCGCTGAAATCACACATTATGATCTGAAACGGTAACCTAACGGTAAATCTATCGGGGAGTTTATTTCAGAAAACCACTTCAGAAGGAGAGAAAATGTCGTGATGAATGACAGTTCCTTGGTAAAATGATATAGAAACGCTGAAAAACAAATTGATTAAGATCCCCCCCAAAAAAAAAATATATATATATATATATACGTATGTACATGGTATCACTCTCTTTTGTATCTTTTACGAAAGGTTACAAAGAATTAAAGCGTTGACACGGTTTGTACCAAATGCACATTCATGTCACACCTTATCGTATAGATACGCACGACTCCTATCTGCTGATATTAATATAATCATCAAAATCTAAATATATGAAGAGGCATCTATTTTCTCATTTACGTTTATGAATTTTCTATCTTAATTCTTGCTAGTCGTTAGCGCCATCTTGCCGTGTTCGGACTACTTGTTGACATTTTCGCAGGGTTTAACTACCAAATACTTCGTAGCAACAGCACGTTCAATACCGGTGTTATGCCACTGACATGCAGAATTAAACATCATCGATCATAATGTCGCGAAAGTAAGCATTTTCTTTTTTTGTCAAGACCATTATACTCCTCGTTTTATGATAAATCATTTAACCTGTGATGTGGTTTTCCAGGTTTTGAAGTGCATACAATCAATACTGAGCTCCAAATATATGATTTTTTTTTTTTTTTTTTTTTTTTTACTTCTAGTAAACATGAAAGGAGGAAAATAACTCGGGCGTCAAACTTGACAGTACTACATGCACACATCAGTAAAAAAAAAAAACAAAAAAAAAAACTGTGTATATATCAGCGTATAGTAGTCTGTCCACAAAGCAAAAATGTAAAAAACCGAAACGTTAGATTCTATATCACATATAATCACAGCATATTACGACATTGACATTGCAAATGTTCTTGAAAAAAAAAAATCATCGCGTTCCTCAGCTACGAGGTTTAAAAGAAACATAAAGGGATGATGGGAATAGAGAGCAGGCCTACGGCAAGTTTAAATACTCCGGCGACAAGTACCGCATTGAACTATTTTTCTATTTCAGCGACTATCAAAATATCGGTTTCTCTTTTGTCGAAATGCCGCATCGACAGGGTCTTGAAAGAGAGTGTAATTGATGGTCCAAACCTGTCAAACTACAATGCTTAGCACCCAAACCCCAGCGGACTCATCAGACACTCCGTCAACAATGAACTTGGCAACACATGGCAACACCAACAATAGGCAGCGTCGACATGTTTGAGGAAAATGTTTAACGAGCGTGTGTGATTTGAACGAAAGAATACAATGTCCTTTGTCCAGTCGGAGAACAACTGAAACTAACAACACGAATAGTATCTAGTGGGTAGAAACGAACCTTTTGTGGACGCGACCTTGAACATACAGTTAAGAAAGATTGTAGAGATTATATTAACACACACACAAAGGGATAGGGCTACGATGTAAACTAGTTGCCGGCTCATGAGCGTAGAAATATGCTCTCTCTCTCTTGAGATTTGATAATCTTGGAGTAAACTGCAGATATTGATTCAACTGCAGACATGGATTTGGAATAAATGCGGACTGCACATTGTGTGAGCTGATGAGTTCCTTAAAGAAGATACTTCAGCTGTAATTTAATCATGAATTTCGATTGCATCGCTAGCTTGAGCTGCAAACACTGCCAGCGTTTACGACAGCAACCGCCGGGTAGCTCCTCTGTTACTAAGGTTACGGAATGCTCGCCAGCAATGTAGACGGTGTTCAGGCTGTGGTGTTGTACCGACATCAAGCAGATATTGGGACAAATCAAACATCGTTAAGCTAGAGTTCTTTTTTTTTGTGTAATTGTTCAGTGTCACTGTGAGAGGAGGGATTAGATTATTTGCGTAATGTGACTGCAAATAGGAAATAGAGATTAGAATCTCATAGCACTTCTCTACCCCCAACTCGTACAGAGAGTATTATATACTAAACCAAGTGTTTTGAATTGAAGGAGAAGATCCCATCGTCTGCATACACGCACCCACTCGCCAACACTTCAATATCATCAGAAAGTACATTCGATCCGGATGGATGGTAAAGGATACTAGGGTATTGTCCGCAAGAAAGATTTGAATTGAATGATTTCGTGCATTACACACGGGGGGGGGGGGGGAAGACGAAGACTGAATAATTGAACTGAACAGTGACTCACATTGTTATACAAACATACAAGGAAAGCTTGTGGGAATTTTAAATTCAAAGTAACGACTAGGCCTGCACTAAATCAATTTACCTTCAACTTACTCCTAACTTGAATCATAAAGTTCTTCTCTATATTAAAGTTGACTTTGTGACTTTGATTATGGAGAAATACCAAAGAGACAGAACAATGTATTTGCAGTCCTTCCAACACTGTCCCTATCTTTTCATCTCCCCCCAACACACATATATGAACTCAATTTCTTTTAATGCTTGTTATATCAAAGCGACGAACATGGCACTGTCTTTTACTAGCGCAATTGCCACTTCAAAAAAAAAAATACTATGCAATTAAAGTTAATGCTGCTTACACTTCTTCCGCTGGTTCTTTTCGTTCTCTTCGTTCTTTCTTTCGTTTCTTTGTGTCCGTCTTTTTCTACGTCCTCGTTAGTCACCACCACCACCCCCCCCCCCAACTCCGAGCACTTATTATTACATAAACTGTAATCCTACGAATGGGTCTGGTAATAAAATTAACACCTCTAAAAGTCATTCCCGAATGTTGATGTAAACTCACGTGGGTATTCTATAGTTGATTGTAATGCAAATCACTTCACGGCAAGGAAAAGATCCCGCGGGTCATGATTCGTTGTTTCTTTCATTTTAACTGCCTCTTCAAGATGACGTCATGATACGATATGATTCGATCCGGAAGTATTGTTCTTTTCCATACGAAACACTTGTCGATTAGCTGCAGTTATTTTACCGTTTCTCTTTGCCGGAGGACGAGATCGATAGTATCGATCGATAACGAGGCTTTTTTTTTAATTCTATCGGAGGAGACTACAGCGAAGAAGTACTGGTATGTATCATGTATCGGGGGGGGGGGGGCGCGAGGGGGATAGAGAGAAAATCAAACTAGGTTACGCACTCTTGACTTTCGAGCTTGGAATGACAGAGATCTACGACAGTGTTACAAGTTTGCAACATAACATGATTTACACGGGCGTCACTTCCCGTCGGTTTATCGAAGATTTATCACCTGATGTGGAAGCGGTGAAATTTGATAAGTTAATGTTCGTAATGTACATGCAGGTATCCTACATGGTATCCTTCGTGTTTATAGCGGAAAATCTTTCATGGTCAATGTCATACAGGTGAAGGGTAAATTCATCAAAGTCTTGGGTTACATACTCGCTGAAAGGTGATCAGCCAAGCGTCCTGAATTAAATTGGAAGAAAAAAAAATCTTCTTAAGTAAGCACGAAAGCAATAACAAACAAACGAGAGAACAAACAAAAATACTCTTAAATCATCATCACATTCATGCATTCAAGTAACATGGATTACATCTAGGCTAAAGCCGGCTCTCTGAGTATAACGTTTCAATACAACGTTTGACTGTATGGATATTATTAACGAAGTATTTTTAATCACAAGAACAATATTCAAAGCTCTAAAGTATAGTGCAATCACAAAGGAAATGCAATATCATGCAGTTTACTGTACAAGTATATTCTGTACTTTTTATCACGACTCTATACCCCATCACTGAAGTTCGCTCTGAATAACAGCTCCGCGGGAGACATGTGGATGAGGGAAGAGAAGGGGACGTGATGTTGTCCTGGTTACTCAAGTTAACCCTACACAAGTGGGGAGACACGTCATAGCACAAGACCCGATGCTATGGTGTTCGGGGGTTCGGCAATTGTAGGTCGAGAGCTAATATAAACTAGGACAATGGGACCTCGAAGTTTGAGGGGAGGGGGAAGAATCCAGTAACGAGCAGAGAAGGAAGGATAGAAGTGTATCGATGTAACTTGAACTCTAGAAACTAAAACCTGACGGAAGACAGGAAAATTATGAAAACGGCAAAGTCGGACGAGAAGGAGGACAAATTGTCCGAGAGGAGAAAAAGAATTAAAAAAAAAGACAGACAGACAGAAGGAAGGAAGGAAGGAAAGAAGGACGAAGTAAAAGAACATTAAAGCAGAAAACAGAACTTTGAGATGGAAAATGCAGAATAAAATGAAGAGAAGATGATTTTGAAGGAAACGAAAAGGGCCAAAAAGGACTTGATGTGAGAACTAAGAACCATGAAAGAAGTTGAATGTAAGTGTTGCAGCATCATTCAGGCTGTCAGGAATAAGATATCAGACGCAACATTCTTCGAGATTTTGATAATCTGGACTTAGTGAACAAGCAGAAAAGGCTTGAGGGACTTCGGGTAGAAAGACAATACCCCAACGACACGCTCACCATCTCCTTCGGGAGATCGAACAGTGCTACGTGCTCGGTGAGACAGTCCAGCGGTCGGATTTCACCTGGTCTACCTCGGCGGAGGTGGGAAGGTGAAACAGGGGTTATTTCATCGGAACACTATGGGCCCCGTTTGACGAAGATTATGTGCGTTTTTATGATCTGTCATGTAGTTCGGTAACATTCTGAGTACTATTCCCGTTTTATTATGAGTACTAAAGGGAGGGTTACTTCATCTGCTGGTTCGTGCTTTATACATGTACTTCTCACCTACACTGAATTACACATACATATACCGACATCGCTTAAACAAAAATACATCTTTCTATCACTCTAAAAAAATGAGAAAAAGAATACATGTATAAAGGAGCGCATGAATTTCTATATGTGATGGGTACATGCCGGTCTGTGTGAAGTACGTAATTAATCTGCTGTTTGGCGTATTATTGAACTTTGTAAGACATTTCTTTGAAAACCTGTCTAAAGTAATGAATTATGGAATTTGCTTTGCTCCAGTTGGTAAGGAATCATTTTAACTTGGAAATTTTAATCAATACTTATAGGCCCCTACACCATTCTTCAAGTAGAGTTATGTGAGTATTTTACATCCTAGAGCATTTGAATTATCATTATACTTTTGATTTATATTACTAGATCCTCTGATCCCGGTAGGCAAATATATATCATTTTGATATTACTTTCAAGATATCTATCTTCCCTTGTCGGTATAATGAACAAAACAAACTCCAATACAGATTCTTAGGGGAGTCCATAATCAAACGTCTCAAGTTTTATGCCTCATGTTTAAAGTTGTAGTGCATGGGTGACTGCATGCGACATTTGGGAACATTCAGTAATCGAAGTCAAAGGTCATAGTCTGCGGGAGGGATTTCAGCCAGGTGCAGCGATGACCCTGGTTGGGCCCTTGGAATGACTACGGTCTGTTAAACCCAACCCAGTTACGAATGTTCACTCTTAGGAACTATATAGCATGTGCAAATTCTGCGTACTCCCATTACATCTCTCCCTTATTCTCTTTTCAATCGTAAAAATTGCAATTATTTACATAAATTTGCCTAGCTCTGTACAGTAAAATGCAACCATACTAGAACGTAGCATGCGCTGTACTGAGGATATTTTTATACAAGGACTATGATGTGGAGAGACGTAAATTCCAAATCACGCGATACTGGGCTGGGTACCGTAGTAATGTATTAATCTGTGATGCACATAGGCTGATGTTGAATGGGTAGTATTCCTATGTTCATCGTCCATGTCCTTCAAGGTGGTAACTGAGCATTACTTATTCATCAATGTTCTCAGGACGTGCAAGACTGCTAAAAACTCGCACCTTCCGACATCGATCTTTGTCGTTCTTTTTGTCAATAATAATACATCGCCATACAGTCTAACCGAGGCTTTCTGCGAGGACAGTAGGCGGGGAAATCTATGGATTTTATTGTCCTGATTTCAGCGGTTTTCTTCACGTGGAAACACATACCTACCAACAATGAATGGGAGACAACAACAGCAACGACAAAATTTGAATCACTTCAACTCGAACGGCATGCGGGTATTCCTCAACCGTTTGCCATCAAAACAGTCGTCAGGCGATTCCTACATGCTTGCCGTCAAGGATTGATATCATTGTTAGTCAAAATGCATGCAAGAACCAAACCCAAGATGCCATTTGATCAGTCTCACGAGGCAATGTTGAAATATACACTATGATAGTTTTCGAATGGCAAACACAAACGCTGATGTTATATGTATAGGGAGCAAGCATGAATCAAAATACTTCAAGCATAAGGTCATCATCAACAGCGAATTCGTTATGGATGCCATTTTTTTCAGGCATCCCAACATATTCTGTGACTTCAAACGCTTGCTGATTGACGGTATACGAACCGTACTTATCGTTGTGCACATTAATGTACCTCTGTCACCACTAGCTTTCCTTTATATTCCCCCAAATCAGCAGCACCATCACCAAGTTATCTATGCATTGACACCATAATATCACAATCCTCAAGATTTCAATTCGACACAAAAACAAAAAACATCACCGATATATACTGAATAATATGATAAAGGTTAATTGCTTGAGCAGAGCCATTAAGCCACCATTCATCCAGCTCACTAAAATCATATCGCAGTTCTCTTTAACATGCGGAAAAAACAATGTTAGAAGAAAAGCTTTTTTTCCGACCTCTGCCATGAAAGGAATCCTACCTTGAGTCAAGTTCGTCTGACAGATTCCTCTTTTTGATGGGCCTGAGACATCGATAACAATTGCAAACTTTAGAAGAAATCGTGATAGTGGATGTCACCAAGACATGGTTGAGGTGGACGCTACACAGTCAGTGTCCATTTTTTTCTGACATATAATGCATTTCTGAGCTAAAGGTTAACTCCAGAGCATCACCAACATAGTAAGCCATGTCTGCCTGGTACTAGGAGAGTATAATGTATCTTGTATTTTAACGTAACATGGATAGATGGCTAATTAGTTCATTGTGATTAACACTCTTCTTACAACTGAAGCGTACCATTGCTATTTGCAAGTTCTTTCGACAATGGTCTCAAATGGATGTTTGTATATACGAATAAAACACTGTTGTAAGTTTTCCAAACGAACATCCGTGTCTCTTATGAACGAAGCGTATGACAAAAGTTAACACACGTATTCTGTCATCATTGAGTGTTGTTGCATTGGTCCTATCAAGATTGAGAATGAAATGTTTCGAGAATTTGAAGCACTATATAAAACTCACTTGAAGATGATCTTGTAGACTCTGTTCAGAATGATGACCATCTTGGCTGCGTGGATGAACCGCTTGCGCGCCTGTCATAGCAACGAAGAGAAAAACAATGACTGTGTTCAGAACCTATGTGGAAAATACAGGTAAGGCATATTCCACCCTGCTGGAATGTAAGAACATCATTATAAGACACACTTGTGATATCCTCACTATACTATAGTGTGTAATAAGCGAGGAGATCTGTCTCTGTCTGAGCTAGATTATCCGATTTATGCAGTTGATCTACATGTATTTTGATTTTCATTAAGTGGTCGTCACAAAATTGTAATTGTTAATCATTACCGATTGTTTTGAAGAAAATTTTGCCTTCAGTTTTTACCGTGTAAAGGCCTAATTCAGAAATCGCTTAGTTTTTGATTATGGTTTTCGCAATGGTAATCAGCAGGGAGTTGTTCCTGTGCCACTAGGACAGCTGAAACTTTGAAAAGCGTGTCAAGGATATCAACTAAGATTCTCGCCTCTTGTAATCCTCCATCCATGCACACAATAAATTTCCCTGGAATTACTCTGCATGTTTCTTGTGAGTGAATTGATTCCACACAATTACATCTGTATTATCACGGGATGTCTTCCAACAGGTCCTTTATTGGCTAAGATGCCATATTGATTTGATTTGATTATCTTCTCTCGTTAATCTCCCTTCCAGCAAGTTTCGCTTCAAGGGGTTTAAACGCTCTGTTCTGACAGGGCAGCTCCTATTTGATAAGTCTATTAAACAGGCAAGCCAACAGGATGTAGGAATCTGGAATCAAATCTATTAGACAAATCCCCTGTATCGATCGCTGGAGATATCAGTCTGGACTGATATCGATACCGATAGCACGGCTCATTTCAGTCGTGAGTCTAGAAACAAAACTTTCTTTATCAGGTCCTTGTCTTTGGTCTCTCAAGGATCCCCAACACTTAATTCAAGACAGACGCTGCGAAGAAGCTCTCCGCAAAATCAATGATTACCTTCAGAAAGCCACTGGCTAGAGGGTATCTTTGTTCGAGACAGTATCGAGCGGAAAAGTCAGAAGAAAACATTCGCATTAATGATAATCTTGCTTCTCTATACGTAAACGCACTTATTGATCTTGAAGAGAAGACAGTAGGCAAGTTTTAATGTCACTAACTGATGTTGACATGCTTCGATAATCATCAAAGCTGTATCAAATGATTCCCATTTAACATTTTAACACATGACGTCACATTTTTAAGAGCTATCGGACCAGACTCTCGTACAACTTGCTAGGAATTGAGAAAATCCCATACAATTAGAAAACCCCACAGAAGCAAATTTTAGTAATGGAAAGAAGATGTCACTTTTGATGGGGATGAAAGGTTATGTAGTTCTACGAGACACAAGGAATTGGAAATTGCTGTACAGGTGTCAAACGATGTCATTATCCATGTCGTTGACAACAAATGTGTAAACTACCCTCCATTCAGAAAACAAAATAAGAATGAAGACAACGTAAAACAGTGAAAAACAAATTTGTTGTGATAGCTACAAGTCATCTACTACAAAATAGTGAGTTACTCTATAAAGTTATCAAAATCGTGCATTTCGTGGAACTGCGCTCGTTTGATCACTGTTAAGAATGCTGAGTCTCTATAAAAATTCACTTTTATAGTGAGGTATAAGTTTCATCAAAATACCATAAAGGTATTGCACGGAAAAGTCGTGTTGCCTGTAACAAGACTAAGAAGGTTTGCTTTGAGAGGTGCACATGGAGCAAAGAGTCGCCACTCTCTCTCTAGAATGGAGCATTGCACACTTAATCATCATCTATGAACCTGCACCATTTTATAATTGTTCCTGTGTGAAGTATCTCCAGCTCTCACTTAAAAGACTCGTATGTCAGCCAGAAAATTCATTATCATCATTATCTGTATCATGTAGGCATAAATAGTAATCATTAAGCCTGTACGCATCTCCCTCTTGTTATAGTTGAAGCGGTTCCAAACCTCTCCAACTTGCTAGAGAAGATTTTGTTGCACGACATTTCTATCGCTATCAAGGCAGATGAATGATTTGAAATCAACATTCAGTTTTTATAAGAATGTTTTATAATTGTCTCCGGCTGTTAACTCTGCATGGAAGTTGTTAGTTAGGTTACAGCTCGTTATTCCGAAGGTTCGTTATTCCGAAGGCTCTTTAGTCCGAAGATTCGTTATTCCGAAGGTTCGTTATTCCGAATTTCATTTTCGGATTAACGAATCTCCGGAATAACGAACCTTCGGAATAACGCCACAAATGTTCGGATTAACGAACCCTTTTTCATTTTCGGATTAACGAACCTCTAGGTATAGGGAATTTGTGTGTCTCGGATTAACGAATCTTCGAAATAACGAACCTTCGGAATAGCGAACCTTCGGAATAACGAACAGCACCCGTTAGTTCAGCGCCTTGCTGTAGTAACGCTTCTCGGAAATGGACATGGTAATTCATCGATTAAACATGTATCCTATCGTCATGAGCAATGCGTGGTGTAAACAATCAATAATATATACAGTTCATGTATAAGTGACTATAATCATCGTCATCGTTTTGCTTGTTCGTTTGTTCCTTTTTTGTTTGTTTTTGTTTTAGAAGATAGAAATGATATCGGTATTATATTTTCGTTGGAGCAGTCACTGGCTTTGACTACTGGTTTTGACGTAGGGAAGATGACGCCCACGGAAACATAACACCTAGAGCAGCTATACTGCATGTTATAGTGTAAAATCTGACCAAACATAGAGACGAAGATACCATCGCGAATTCTGGGGAACTTTCTGAGATAATAGGGGAACTTACATTGAACGGCGACGCGGGCCTACGACACCAATGAATTTCGCCTGAATCCGGTGTGGTCGGTTCGCTGCTTTGAACACCGAGAAGACCGCGGAGATCTCTAGCACGAGCTCGACGTCGATTACGTGTTATATATCGACCATGATGTTGGCTGTTCTGGTGATGAAGCTGATGTAGGGGCTTCGAACCACTGCCCGGTGTACTGGCAGGCATTGTGCCGGGGCGTTTACCGAAGGAATCGGATGGCGATACACCTGAACTCATTATGCTGTTCTTGATGCTTGACGTCTATTCAACTCTTATGACGATGAGGTTTGGTAAGCGGTGCACCTATCCAAGTTAAACGCTATCTTCCAAACTCATTCCAATGTTACCACCTGAAATTCGTGTTCCCAGATATCAGATGAAAAAGGAAAAGCCTCAATCGTCTGCCATGTGAAAGACAAATTAAAGCAACAGTCACGGTTTCAGTGTCCAGGTATTATTGTCCACTGAAAGTATTACTACGGCACGATGTCATGACGCTGAGCTCCATTCTCACGGAGCCCTACAGCTGCTGCGTTAATGTAGTCAAATGTTAAAGTCTCAAAAATAAACTTCGTGATAACCCCATCGACTTCCTATTTGCTTTTGGGAGAGAGGGAGGTAAAAGCCCCCAGGAGCCGATTATCTTAGCAACACCTAATCACAGATCCTTCTACTATCATCTTGTCACTGCATGAGAAACATTATTCTTCCAGATAGCTGGTGTCACCGTACAATTGTCACATGTGTCAGAGTGAACTCGCGTCCTCGAACAACCGATTAGATAAAAACGTCTGTGGAAGATTACCGCAAAACATCCGTCATATAATTATGTCTAATGGAGGATTATGAGCATCGCAAGCAGTCCTTGCATCGTACTCCTTTGATCATCATGTTCAAAAGCTCCGGCTCAAAATAAGGTTATTAACCTTAAACTATCATCCCGAGAAATATACATTTATGATGTTCAAACTGTGACCAACGATCGGTTTAAATTATTTCTCTCAAAATTTTGCAATCATGTGTCGGCAGGAAACATGCCGTGGAAACTTGACAGGTATTCCTTTAGTGAATTGATTGATTTCAATTGTGGACTCCCATGCATCCCCCACACTGATCCTCCGTTGTAGTATTTCTGATGTCGGTGAGTTAAGCAGAGATTTGCGAGCGCTGTATTATTACTTCCACTCAGCGACAATATCTCCCTCGCGAATCCAGTCTTAAGGTGTCTGAAGAAATGCCATACGCTTGACAGGATCCATCACGAACATGATGAATCATAAAGCATAGAACGATTATGTCCACAAGTGGCGTTCTTAAGGCAATCGCGTCGGTTGACGATGATCACAGGCACCTCAAAGAGCGAGAGAGCCGCGGCGTCAACACACCTGCACGCGCGACTCCAGTGATGTTGTCGCCGATCCCGTCAGCTCTGCAAATGAACAGCACTCAATGCTATTTGTGCGGTCTCTACCGAGAGTCGACCTCTTCGCGTCGGTTCGCTGACTCCGTGAGGGGGGAAACCGCTTTCAAGCAAACTCAATGTCGCAGAACAACTTCGCTGTAGAATAAATTGTTATCGAAAGTTGATCAAAGAGCTGCCATGGTCTTTGGACGATTTTAGGAACAAGGAGGAGTAAAATTTCGTATGGTGACAAAAATAAACCCCTGTTAGCGTTCCTGGTCTGTGGGGCTTTATTCCCTTCATTGAAATGCGATTCTATTCTTTTGCTGATGTTATCAAATCTCACAAAGCTCAAAATTGAAGATTTTTTTTTCCGGTCGTTTGTTAGTATGTCGCCATAGAGAACTACTAACACTGACTGACTTGCACTTTGATGAACTCCGGACAAACGGAGTAACTTCGTGTACAATACCAAAGTAATTCATTCTCTCACCCTGTACGGCTGGGAGAATGCAGCTTTTTTCACTATGAGGGAAGTTTACAAAGCCATATCAATTACTTGATTTCAGGCTTTAATCATGAAGCTACAACTAATCGTCCCTATGACTCTGTCTTGGGATTGTGTACGGACCAAGATGGATAGGCCTACATAATGTCTCTCATGTTTGTTTGTTTGTGTTTTTTTTTTGGGGGGGGGGAAGGGTAGAGATTTCAAGTTAGATCGAAAGCGAAATACCAGTAAACACGTTCTGTCTTTCACCGAGAAATCAGCATAATTCAAGAAAAAAAAAATCGAGAGGGAATGAGGCGAATTGTTAAAGCAGATATATCACCACCTGTTCTGGGTCTGTTATTGCTACTTCAGAAAAAGAATATGTATATTTTATAGCTAATTTATCGTTACTGCTATAACTTGGTAATTATCAAGATGGTGGCCTTCTAAAAGATCAAATCCATTCAGATTCGAATGCGCTCCTTACGATCCGTACATTTATGCTATTGTATTGTCATTGTATTGTCAGTAGAAGCAGAAATAAATGTCTGACTGAATGAAGAATTGTATGATGACAATGCGTAACATTCAAGGGCTACTTGTGATAGATACTGTTGGTGCATTGTTCATCAATGCATTTATATGTCCATCTTGACGTACACCTTTCGCCGCCCTTCACCATTAGGCTGTACGGAAATTCATCAAAATGGATTGGTCATACGCAGAATTGATTAGAGTAGCAATCCAATCAACAACTCTGTAAACTCCAAACTAAGTGAAAGCCGAGTGTGGAGGGGAAAATCATTACCTGTCCGTGGAGCAACACCTGTATATTAACCACATGAGTCTAAAAATAATGTCCACGTCTTAGGGTTGATGCATAGGTGCATCAACCCTAATCAACAATGACTGTGTGATTGATTTTTTTACCCTACTATTGGAAGTCCTCTCGCTTTAGGTTTAATCTCTAAAGCCTTTTTGCCACTTAACCGCAATTGTTGAAACTTCTCCCGACACTCGACTGTGACTGATATGTTATTCCAAAGGTGCACAGAAAATGAATGTTTTTCGACGCCTCCCGTATTCACCCTATAAGTCCCATTCAAATCGATTTTCCGGTTGCTATGGTAATTAACCCATGACCTGGAACTGGTGAGATTGCACTCGCTGTACATTGGAATTCAGTGCCGCGTTGCGCGCTGACAATGATGCCCATCTTTCAAGCAATAGAATAGAATCACTTTGAGAGGAAGTCTAAATGTGTGGTATTGCTGCTGTGCATTGCATGTTTCAATGATCTTCCGCCCAATCGACGCGATCGATGGAACAGCGCTGCGAAGAATGGCAAGATATACATGTAAGTACAAAATGTGTATCAGACTTCTACAAGTAATGGTAGAGTTTCAATATTAAGTATATTTTACGCTTGAATCATATGTATTGATTATAGCAACATGGACGAGACATAGAAAATGAATGAATACATGAACAGTTATCAAGACATTGAATGTCACTTATCAATAACAATGCGTTGACCTTTAAACCTTTGATATAACTCAACGTCAGACAGACAGTAGAAAGCAATGTCACCAGTAGATCGGTATACCATGAGAGGGTGAGAAAGCGTCGCCGTGTAAGCACATTAAATAAGCAGTTTGTGAAAAAGGAACGTGCATTTTGAGAGACGAATAACGGTACGTTCCCGACGGAAAAAAAAATCTGATAAAAGAGATCAACGGATGAGGGAACAAATGAAGATGGGGATTTGCACACAAATTTAACCTCGTGTTTACTAATCGGACTCCTAAGCCAGTCAACAATGAAACTATCCCCAAATACTACCAAAGAACGCTCGATTCGTCCCTCTGATTTGCGCACTTCGCTGCCATCTCTTTTTTGTCTCGTACTACAGCTCCGGAGGATTATGGCACTATTTCAAGAAGAAGAAGGTTATAACGAGGCAATCTGGTGTGAAAAGAAGAAGGCATGCTTCACAAACGTTACGGAGGAATTTCAAAGCTATGGAGACCATATACAGAAACAAAATGATAATGGCAGTTGGATTTCATTGTCCTCCTTGGCAGTGCGCAGACAATTTTTTCTTCCTCTTCTTCTTTTTTTTTTTTCTATACTTGTGTAATGCCCACCCGTTGACTTTAAACTGAAGTGGAACCCGGGAAAACATAAGAAGAGGGGGATAGAGTTAACATCACTTTCTGGTGATTTAACCATGAGCAGACATCTGTACTTAATCCTTTAAAAGGAAACGTCGGATGTAAACACATTTTAGGGGTAGAACTTGATAAGTGGATGATACAGATTCCTTCATTGCGACACTCCACGCGGTTTACCTCTATCCCCGACGGTACCCTGCTGACCTAGCTCATAACAATAGTCCCTCTCGGCTATTTCTGCCTATTTCTATACCCTCTCGGCTATCAACTACCTGAAACATAAGCCTCAACTCCTCGGAGTAGGGACGGAGATTGCAGCTATAGACTAGCTCCCCCATCATGTAGGGCCTACAGTACTCATGACCTCACTTACGTCATCTATGAGTTCTTTAACATGGGCATCGGTATGGGTATGCTACGATTAGAAATGCATCGACAGTGGTACCAAAGTAGTGTTAGTGGCCTATAGGCTCTTAATTTGTAAGATATGACATTGACGCTGAGTTCCAATCCTGCCTAGTGCAAACATTACTAGGCAAACTGTGTTTTTGTTCTTGTTTTTGTTTGTTTGTTTGTTTGTTTGTTTTGCTTTTTTGTTTTTGCTTGCATATGGTAGAGTTGGGCATCTGACGTCAGTGTAATAGGAGAGCTCATTTTAGGAAGGAGTGCTTTCTCTTTTAGATATTCCCTGGGTTAATGCGGTCATTTTTCTTTTCAATTAGGCGTTTTCTTTACCATTCGTGAACATTCTTAATCAGTTTTGGAGACCGCGGGATGTTCTAAAACCGTTACACTTAGAAGGTCTTAAATCAATTTAAAATGACGATCATTTCTTTTTTATCTATTGGTAACCCCTCTGGTACTAGCAAGGGAAAAGCTATTTCGAATCGCGCAGCCCACTTGCATTCAACCATGTACGTTATGCTTTTATTGTTGTCTGTAGATTTGTTTGTTGTTGTTTTTTCACCAACATAATACAAGTATAACAGTCGATGTTGTCTAGTGTATGCATTAGTACGGGTATCAGAAGTCATCCCCTAGTTTGAAATAACCGGATTTTTTTTTTAATCAAAGCTGTACTAAAACGAGACCGCGGGATGTTCTAAAACCGTTACACTTAGAAGGTCTTAAATCAATTTAAAATGACGATCATTTCTTTTTTATCTATTGGTAACCCCTCTGGTACTAGCAAGGAAAAGCTATTTCGAATCGCGCAGCCCACTTGCATTCAACCATGTACGTTATGCTTTTATTGTTGTCTGTAGATTTGTTTGTTGTTGTTTTTTCACCAACATAATACAAGTATAACAGTCGATGTTGTCTAGTGTATGCATTAGTACGGGTATCAGAAGTCATCCCCTAGTTTGAAATAACCGGATTTTTTTTTTTTTTTAATCAAAAGTTTAGTACAACTTTTAGAACGTATCAATTTTCAATGCGTGACCTGCATGGCAGTACTGGGAGGATCTCAAATCCAGATCGATCGGGCACTCACTGTTCCTTGAAACATTTTGTTGTTTTGTGCACGGTCGTGACAACAAATGCATTAACTTTTTATCCCAACGTAGAGGTCGCCATCCATGAAAGCCGTACCACCAACATTGACAGATTGATACCCTATAACTAACGTATGCAGTGCGGAAATACGACTCGATACTGACAAATTACAGGCGCTGCAAGTTCTCAGTACTACCGAGTTCAAAGGCATCTGATTACACACTGCAGTCTCATAGGTAGTGCTTGTGAGATACGGTTTTTAAGGGAAATTTAACCTCAAGTGTACTTGCGGATTCAGTAAACGCAGAATTATATGTGTCATACATTAGTGAAGTCTTAGGAAAATCGGATTATCTGTACAAAAGTTATATTTTAGTTAAATCCATGTACCGTCATGGCTTGATAAGAAGACTACAGCAATTTGTTATGCCACAGTAGGGCAAAATATATAGAAATATTAAAGAAAATTGTTTTTAAAATCACTTTTTTTCAATGAAAAGTACACATTCCTTGAACTTGTTACTGACAAACATGTTAAGGGTAATATCATTCCCCTGGCCTTCGGAAAGAAGTCAAGTGCTTTTTGAGTATGCTGTAAATTAAAATATGTCGAATACAAGAAGACGTATAGTCTCTTAATTATGTTTTGAGAAGGTTCCATTACTTAACACGTGGGTATGTTATGCATATTGTATAGAGACTGCTCAATTAGCACAATCAAGTACTGGTCAATATCTCATAGAAAGTTCGATCTATAGTACGTATATGTATTTAAAAAATGGTAATCCAACTTTGGAGGGCTACCATTTCAAAATTGTCAGCTCTGGAGAGTGCGGTGTTAGTTGTGAGGAAAGAGGAACTCTTCTTCTTTCCATTGGTGTCTAATTATGTTGACAATGTCATGCATGACTGAGCACACGAACTTTAAAGACAACAATGACAAATTACACTTTTTCCAAGTTTGAGTGTTATCGTGAAGGAACAATGCATGTCTCACTGAACGGATGGGATCTCTCAATGAAAGTGGTAACATCAGCAGGCCAGCCTTCATGACTGCAGGTTTGTGTATAGGGCTTCTTCTAACCTTCTATGGTCTGTAATCTTCAATATGGCCACATTGTCGCTACTTTGGTCACTCCCACAAAGGCTAAACCATTATCCATTTTCTTTCTTCACATTCAAGACTTGGTTTGGCGCTGCGAGCTATGTGTTGAATATGGACAGGAAAAAAATGACTGTGTGGGTTTGCCTTAGCAGGAGTGACCAAGTTATCTGACAGGTGGCCATGTAAAAGGTAATGAACCATAAAATGTTATAAGAAACCCTAAACACTAACCCTAAACACATACTTGCAGTTATGCAGGCTGGCCTGTAATGTTACCACTTTCATTGAGAGATACCATCCATTCAGTGAGACATGCATTGTTCCTTCACAATAACACGCAAACTTGGAAAAAGTGCAATTTGTCATTGTTGTCTGTAAAGTTCATGTGCTCAATCATGCGTGACATTTGTCAGCATAATTAGGTACCAATGGAAAGAGGAAGAGTTCTTCTTTCCTTACAAACAAATTAAGCTCTCCATAGCTGGCAATTATGAAATGGTAGCCCTCCAAATTTGGATTACTTTTTTTATACGCTCTGTACAACTCCCCTAATTACACAGTAACAGCACATATCTTTATTAGTGTTCAAATATCGATGTCATGGTATACAAACAACTATTTTTTTCTTTCTTTTTTTATTTGCGTCACGGAATGCATTAGGATGTGTAATATTTTTCAATATCATTATGAGTATAGAAAATACGATGGTTGTGTAAAGAGTGCTACGATTGTCAAATAGTTGTGCTATCAAGTATCGAGTCGCCATGACTAAAGAATATAAGAATCGAAGAAGTTGATTTTGAATCATAATCTCCATGCTCGAATTCACTTTGAAAGGGACATTCTGCGATGATTAGAAGCCCTTTCAAGTGAACGTTATGCAATTATGACCTGTTAAGATACTCTTCAATTATCGGCAGTTGTTCCTATCAGCGATTATGTCAAAACTCAATGTACAATGTGTGACCTTATTGTACACTGAGTTAAAGGCATTGTGTCGAACTCATCAGTTGGACTCAAGCTGCATCAAACTAGGACACAAATAGCAAATGAATCCCACAAGGATTGGAACAATCATCCCCCAGCATTCCCACTGATTCCCACTGATCAGTTACTAGCCATGCCCTTTAAAGGCATATTCCTACAAATTGAATACCTTAGCTCTCTTCTTCATTTCCTCTTGCTCATGAACAAGAAAGCTGATTCTCCTCCATTCCGAGTTTCTGTCTCTGACGGACATCCTCCGGCTGAAACTCTGAACCGACGACCCTTCGACCTCATCGAGGCCGAGCTGCCCCAGGCTGAACCTCGTACTCCGCCTCCTCATCAGCTTCCTGTTGGGTGGGAGCTCGACATCACTTGGCCGCTCTCCTCCTCCTCGTCCATCTCGGCTATGGCTGGTCCGACGACGTGCAGCGCGTCTCGACTTGGTGAACGCCTTCCAGATTTCCTCATCCTCTTCACTCGTAATCGTCTCCGAATCAATCGACTTCAATCTACACTTCCGTGCCTCGGTATGATGATGACTGGTCGTCTGGGAGGTGTCCGAGACCGAGTTGTTTTCGTTGATGTTCGGCATCAAATCAGGCACCAGCTTGAAACTGCTAGCACGACGTCGAGCCAAGCCGAACCCGCGGCCAGCAGGACCTCGCGTGCCACCGCCATTTTCCCCCGAGCCGGTGACAAGAAATTTCGACGTCAGGTCTTTGGTGAGGTTTGGGAGGGGAGCCACTTTAGATCGGGCGAAGAAATTGGCCACTCCTTGATTTCTTGAGTCTGTATTGCGCTCGACTTCCATTTGTGTCTGATCTCCACTTACACTCCCCGGTTGTTCCATTCTTGTCATCGAATGTGTGTAAAGCCAGCGCAATGTCGATTATAAACTTTTGGTACGTTTCTAATAAACACGAGTAGATTGCACACGATTCGCTGGAACATAATGCACAAAATATCAGTGATGCCATTCACAGGTAGTCACGATCAAAGCACTGTAGCATCCACAGAAACAAAACGATGATTTGATATTCCCATAACGATGTGATTGCAAGCAATATGATAACATCCACAGCATTATTAAGACTCCTTTCGACTCCTTCACTCTTGGACACGCAAATCCCTGCTGCACTGCGCAAACATTCACGCTAGGCATTGATTAGGCATTCTGTTGACGAAACTTCGATTCCAGGTCGCTTCACACCGAATATCACTAAAGACTTCCGCCAAAAAACTAACAGACACGGTAAAGAGATGATAAAATGACGGATCAACAGTTTAGAGTCATTCTTACGTGACTATGTCCAAAATCATGTCCACCGAATGCTTCTCAAAGCTTATCAAGTTGTCCTGGCGACGCATGCTCATGCAAGTCAGGCATTGAAGGGACAGCATTAAGTTTAATGCCTCGCTGCTTATATCGCTTTAAACAGATTGTGACATTGTTCGCCCGACCCGCTACAAAATGCGCCTTTATTCCGCATTATTGATTACATGTTTTGCAGACGATTTGCTTGTATCGATATCAGCAAGTCACGATTGCACACCAGATAGTAAGGGATTAGTGGATAACCACGTGCATAGGTAGGTTAAAGATTAACGTGAATATCCCATGGCCATGGAAACTAAAATGCCTCACTGGCAGCGGAAATAATTGATGATGTGTTGATGCTATGGTCACTTACACAGAAATAGAATAGCACAGGACATTGATTAGTGTACCATAAAACGGTCAATTTTAAAGTCTGAACATTAGAAAATTGAAGTTTAATAATTGTTAAAACAGCAGCACGTCACGTATTGCAAGGATTTGAAGCATAGCGTAAGATAAAACGTTATCGAAATAGTCATGGTATTACTCGTCAATGCTACAAAAGTTCAGCTTTGACATAAAATAAAATGATAATCTTCCACTGATTTAAAAAAAAAACTTTCTAAAATCATGTAAGACTGTGGTTTCTGTAAACTCGTAAATGCTGATTAACAATTGGCGAAATATTTGTCGAATATAAACCCTTCGTCTATACGCATAGGAGTGAATTAGCATTTTGACCGAAAATTGCAGCTAGGAAACAGTTACTGTTCAGCTCCGGCTATCACCAGTTTCTCGGCAAGATGCATTTTCTATTTTTAAGCACGGAGCAAGTCAAGTGTCATTGACGACACCGAGGGTGTCTTCGTCAAGTGGCCTTCCATTCAGGCGGGCGTGACATCAGCAGTAAAGCGGCGCTGGAGGAATCTTTTCATCGCTTTTGATGGACGCAGCCCCACATTTAGAACTCAATCGATTTCCCGCGCAATGCTCTTTGTTTTCCCCGCTAAACGTTCGCTTTCATATTCGATTATTTGACTCGAGCTGATGTGCATTGTGCTAGGGGAAGATACTTAAAACGCGGCGATACTTGCAGGGTGCTATACATTTGGAGTTGCCAGAACAACTGGATCAACTACGAAGGCAAGACACTGCATCTCCTACTCCACTAGCAACACTAACAATAAGATGCTTCCATCTTTCAATCGAATGTGAGAAAGTACTTGTTACTAGGTGAATAATTTCAAAAGAATTACATCATTGAATTCTTGGAATACAAAATTCCTCACGAAATCCGATGGGCCAGCAGTCATCTCAGATCTGTCAAATAATGATGAAGCAAACTCTTCTGTTCAGCGTCCAGCCAAGAATCATGGGGACAATTCTTTATCTTATTTTTCATTTTGTCATATCTTTAGTTTTGTGAAACATTAATCGTTTCAGCATTGATGACTGAAAACGCCCGCTTTTTCCATCATTAGGGCTCATAATGAAAATGTGAAGATATATTTAAAAAATGATAGATGCTATTTCCCATATCTATTAATGTCACAAGACATTTATATTGATTGTCAGCCCAAAATATTCAGGTGTAATCCAGAATTGATAAATACAAATAGTAATCCCGGCTTGTATATGTCTCTTTCTCAACAGAACAGAAATTGATGATTATTAGACATATTCCCACCTCTCTTGTGTGATATGATATGATATCATAGTTACCCTATAATGTCATGGAAAGTCATTATGTCCAAGAATGAACACATCAGGGATTCGAACCAGTACCTTCAGATTATAAAGCAATCCATCCCCTTCTCAAAACCACTCTGGTCCCTTGCATGGTTAAAAGACAGGCAGACAAAATTAATGACTAAATAAAAGTGTATTAACTGAAGCCCATAGCTCTACATTAGTATATACATTGACAGTGTTGGTACATAAGAATTGGCCAATTTAAAAAAAAAATGAGTTTAATTAAAAAAAGGCAATTGCTGTGTATAGGTTATAATTGTTTACCTTTCACCGACGAGGAAAAAAAAAGTACGTCAAACCAAATGAATAATAATGAGATGGAGTCACAGATAGCATGTACTCTGAGATCAGCGCCCTCTATGCCTTTGCTCAGCGTAGGCTTCCAGCCAATGATCTGGCGCATGGTGAAAGTAGTGACACCTATATACAAACCATCGTGATGGCTCTTGAAAGTGACAAACTACTCACATAGACACAATGTCCCGAATTCACGAAGGTGGTACAATTGAACCATGGTTTAACCCTATAAAGCCCAAGGGGGGGCACATTGTGCCCCCCTACCAAATTTTCGTTCGCCACTCCTACACCCTTTATCCGATTTCAACCAAATTTGGTGACTTTTCCTAAAATCTTATTGTGAACATTTTGATATATAATTTAGCTATGTCTGATATTGCTGGTTGCCATGGCAACCGTAAACTGACAACCATGTTCATCAGATTTTGCATGTTTTTCTGTTCAAATTTCAATCAACAATATAATAATGAATGAAATGAGGGTTTTCTTGGCTGTAATTTGCTGAAGGACCAAAATGTGAAGTAATTATGGTCAAATATTACCCTGAAATGGTCTTCTTATTATTTCCTTTATTTTTATATGACGTAGGCATCAAACAATAGATATAATAGAAATAATCTAAAATACAGCATTTTCCAAAGACTACCCTTTTATTTGGTGACATTATCACGCGAGCTTTGCCTGTAATATCACTTGTTGATAATATTATCAATTTGCAAACTCAGAATTCCAATATTACGGAAATATTAGATGTGATACCAATATTTGTACTTATCCCAAGCAATACATCATAGGTTTCATATGTTTCTTTATATTGTAATGAATAGCGCCCCCACATGTTGACCTTGAGAAATTTTAACCATAACAAATAATGAAGGTTGACTTCCTTTTCCTTTGTGCCAAATGTGAAAATGATTGATATAAAATAAAAACATATACACATGGGATAAAGAAATATAAAGAAAAAATATGATTTTAGCATATTTCCTATGTATTTCTTTGTATTTTGGCAAATAGCGCCCTCAATAGGTGACCTTGAGAAATTTAAAATGTTGGGTCATGTAGAGTATGAGTTGCTCTACCCATGTGCCAAATATGACGGTGATACATCATATAATAAAGAAGTTATATAGGGGGGGCACAATGTGCCCCCCCTTGGGCCTGGAAGGGGTCAAAATAGCTTGGGCTTTATAGGGTTAAACCATAGACAATTTGTATGGAGGGCCAACTATCACATGGCCTTTTTCGTTACGAAATCAGTCATTTCGTCGACGAATTGATCATTTCGTAACGAAATGTTGTTAACGAAATGTTCATTTTTTTTTTCTCGACGAAATGGCTGATTTCGTTAGGAAAAAGGCCATGCCACATTTGGCGTCTTATACGCTCTGCTTCACTGAAAGAATATTGCATTATAGCATGATTCATAATCACCATATCACCCTAAGTCCCATATGAAATCGATGGGACATGCAAAGAATGGTTTCGTTAACTACATTATGAAGTGCCATGGCGTGTATATACATTGATATACTTATTAGCAAAATTCGAAACGTCAAAGCTTAGAATGAAACCGTATTCGTCTTTCTTTTTTTTTCTTTTGATTTGTAAAATATTTGATGGAGTCATCGTGAAAAAAAAATATGTGCAGAAAGGGGGGGGGGGGGTAAAATGAGACATAGAAGAGGGTTTGTCATGATCAAAGGGAGAGAGAGAAAAGTGGGAGGAAGAATCTATGTTGCCTGGCTGTTTCTGTAATGACTGAGTCAAACTAGAGTGGCACTCCTCCGCACCGGCGAGCCCACCTTTTTGTCGGACGCACCTGCTTTCACTGTAGAGGGGCATCATAATAGAGCATGCGCACTTCTTATGTCGTTTATTGATCTTTACGGCTATCTATTCTCACTGGAATAGAACAGCCTAAAGAAAAAAAATGTCACAAAGCCAGCCAAACAAAAGCCCCAAACACCCGTTTCTGTGTTTGTAATATCCAGCAGCGATAATTCCTCGAAGATAGTGGGATTCAATATTGCTGTATCTATTGACCGCTTAGTTATTGAATAGTGACTCATTAAGACTGACGTCACAACTTCCGACTTTTCTGCACAGGTTTTTTGTTTGTTTGTCTTTTCCTCACAGAGTCATCCTCTCTTCATTATTTCATTTGAATTATGTATGTTCTTATTTTTGTGTGCTGTTTTCTAAAGGCCTTGTCTTTTATAATACCTGCTTGCGAGGAAAGTTCATTGTGTGTTATAAGCAGTTCAGATCAAACTACACACTAATTGGTGTTTTCTTCTTTCTTTCTTTTTTCTAAAAGTCCTAGAAGGAATGTGAAAAAATAAAAATGATCACATGTTTACCATGAAAGAATATTGTAATAAGAGCTTATTTTGTGTACCAAGTACATCTTTGTTTGATCAAACCACATTTGCGATTGAAAGACATCATAAAACTAGTGTTCTTTGTCTAGTTGGATTTTTCGTAATTAAAAATGCTGTCCAAATGAAGTGAATACACAAAAAAGACTACATGTGTTTACAAAATTTGAGTAAATCATTTCATTTTGTAATCACATACATAGTTCAGTTTATGTAAATAAGGTTTGGTTACTACGTATCATTGCAGTTAAAAAAAAAGAAAGAAACGATGAAATATTACTGAAGAGAACATTTCATCAAATGTATCACCGGCAGCGTCTAATGGAATGGCTCCTTCCCCTATGAGTCAGGTTCATAGCGTTATAGTAATGAGAGAACATTGCTAATATCTGAATTTTCGTCATTGCCTCAGATTTGAAACGGAAAAAAAAATATTTCTATATTCTTATCGTTGAATGGGGTCGTTATAAAATCTGTCGTGCTTGCAAAAAGTGTATGGAAGTTTAAATATAAAGTATGATAAAGTATGTGATGAAATCTCCGAATAAGCAAGCCCAAGGGATTATAAACTACCTGAAGGTCTGAACTATAGTTTTTCCTTCTGAAACACGTTAATGACATGATTCGTGAAGACGAACTATTTCGCTGTCCACAAAACAAGCCGTGATCATCCTACAAGCTAGACAGTCACGAGTAATACGGCCCACGAGCTAGACATTAAAAACGGTACACGAGTCATACACCCTCATGTCATACAGTCCACAAGTTAGACACTCGGCAAGTAAAGTCCACGAGCTCGACACCATGCTCGTGATGGGCTTAATTTATGAAATTTTGAACTTGTGCACATATGGGTCTTTTTGCCTAGTGTCGATCTCGTGGACAGTATAGCTCGGGCCCTATTTTATTCGATGTCCAGCTCTCATTTACAAGTCCCATTTACTTGGTGTAAAGCTCGTGAGCTGTATGACTCGTGGTTGACGTGAACCCAACAGGCCTCTACCGCGAGTAGTAGTGACGTACATGCTGACCTTGGTTTGTCTTAACAGTTCCTCTTTAAGTTTAGGGGATGTGAATGTTGACACCAGTGGTCATCTCTTCAACTCCAGCTCTGTCTCATCCTTCTCATCACCTTCTCGGTGGTTGCCTGGCAGCTCGGATTAAACATCTCTCACGTCAAATCCACACTGACCGCAGTGTCTGTCAGTGACGGGACCGATTGTTTAATGTATCTCCTTTCTTGACCTGAGGTGACCATCTCATTGGTCATCAGCCTTTTAGGGATCAATGCCGGTCTGATACGAACAAACGTCTATACCGATGGCCACAATGCCTCATGATGTAGAAGTGTAGATTAAAATGGAACTGCTCGCACTATCCATTAATGGTACCCCAAATCGAGAAAGATGATATTCACAACACGGTTTGTTATGGTATGTTGCCAACCTTTATATCGCCAACCTTTATGTCGCCATTACACAGAATGTATTACATTTTCAGCATTTCCATACACTGAAAATATTCTGTAAACTTATCTTTTGTTGCATATTGTTATGGAATTTATGTTTTCAATTTCTGTAAAATATACGTTTTTGTTGGAAATGGAAAAAAAATAAATGAATGAAAATGAATGAAAAAAGTCACGACATTCTACAAACTTGTGTCTTCAAAACATGACATACTCCGACTTTTTATAAATCTCATGTTTAGTTAGTACCACAACTATCAATATTAAGCAGTAGAAGCATGATAACGATGATCATCTTTAATCATTTAACCGTAATATCATATCCCATTATGGCCTATTACGGCGGTTTTGAAACCAACAGCAGATTGCCAGGGAAGGAGCAGCCCGCTCATGATTAAACAAACAAACAAACAAACAAACAAACAAACAAAACGAATCTTTTAAAGACTTATCTAGCAGGTGGATTCCCAACCATATGTTTCGCTTGTCCCAAGTTGATTTGCGGCTTTGCTAATTCAAGCGCTTTTGGATCCATACATCTCATTTTTATTTCATCATCTCCTGGTCTTGTTGCTTTCTTTTCTTTAAAGATACAAAAGCAAAAAAAAAAAAGAACTAAAACAGCAACACTCAGATCGATAGACGGCATCACGCCGATTCCGTAATTGCCAATCTGCAGTGAAAAATCGGCTTCGATATTAAATCTTTCCATAGATATCACCGGTTTAATCTTGATGGTCCTTGGCAGACCACAGGACTGGCGATTTCTCGTGCCTCCACCGTGCCATGTCTTTCTATACCATCCTATGCCTGCGTGTGTCTTACCAGGAGTCTACGTCTCTGGTATGCATTGGAAAGGTATTGTGACACGAACGACATACCCAGGGCTGAGGGTTTATTCAATTTAATCGCAGTCAAAAGTCGTTTAAGCTGAGATGGTGATACTGCATTGTTATGTTGGCGTAACATCGGCAGGGAACTTCGGATGTGAAATCGGTGTGTTTCTGAGATTCAATATTTAAGATAGTTTACCAAGGGATATAATTACCCTTTCAAGCACTAATGGATCACTGATTTTACTTGGTAAACAAAACTAAGCAGGACTGAACGCAGGCTTAATTTCATTATGCATAATTTCGAAGCATTTTACGTAACTTTGAATTAATAGCAAAGTAACAGTTTGACCGAATATCATAAGGTATAATATTCCTCGGCTCTTCACATATTGATTATTTGCTAAGGCATTAACATGCCTTTGCTTTATATTACTGATATTTCCTTCAAGGAGTCCACATTTTACAAGCTGTCTTTACGGTTTGTATCCACAACTTTCGCAGAACATATAGTCAGTCTGTTGGACTTACATAAGAATTTTGTAAAGTGTGATTCCTCGTATCTTCATTGTGTTTTCAGCAAAACTCTGTCTTCATAACTTTTGTACATATTGTTTGATATTCTATCAAAGATGAAATAAAGTTGAAGTAACCTAAATTGAATACACGAATATAAGTTTCATATTGTTCGACACACTCTGAATATGGACCTTTTTATCCAGAATATGTGACTCTTTCATAAGAAAAGGGTAATATCAACAATTTTTGGAAGAGACGAGAGCAGAAGGAAATGGGTAGGATTTGATTTCATCAGTTTATTTCTCCTCACACTTGAGTTCACGATTCGTCTAAACGTCATCCTTGAAGGTGTTGTAGTTTTGTGATGTAACAATTCCATGTTCTATCACAGACAAATTACAGAAAGATATGCGAGACCATGCATGAAAAAAAAAACAACCTTACACTCTTTCAGGAAAGCATACATTGCCTAACATTTGAGCAAGATTTTGAGGATCTGAAATACTTGAATAGTCCTCACACGCACACACAAAAATACACATGTGGGGCCTTCTGATGTCGCTCAAGAATGCGACGAAGATTATTATTAAGGCAATAACAAGAGTATATAAACATGAACATTCAATAGCAACTTTCGAAACTAAGCAAAACAAAGCAACGAAAACGGGGCAAACAATGATTGAGTAATAGTATTAGATTAAATGGATTATGGGTATGGCTAGTAACGAGGTAATATCTACGTATGCATTCGAGTCATCTGTTCAGGAGATTTTAGCAATGTTTGGTAAATTCAAATTAATTTTTTATATTTTACTCACCACGTCTCGCTCTCTGAGCTTCAACAGGCCTGATCGGCGCCGGAGTATTTCGAGTTCGAATCGACGGATCGCTATGTCAACATCACGCTCCATTTCCGTCAGACGAGGTAGAGTCATTCTCAGCGATGAACAGATCAATTTATTCTCCACAAACTATAGCGATTCTCCCGATATCTAATTGTTTATAATGTAATTGTCATAGGAGGAAAGGTGTTTTTTTAATGACTTTATACAAGGTGAATGTGTACGGAGAATAGAATGATTTGCCACATGAGTATTTTTTTCCGACACAATGAGTGATGGCGATGACGAATTGTGCGATATTTATGTGCAGTGGTTATAAAATGGGTCACACTTTCAGGCTGTCAAGATGTAAAAGGTAAGTTAAGCTGTCCACTGATGATGATGATGATGATGATGATGATGATGTGTTCCAACAACTGATGCAGAGACCGTTCTGCATGGACGATGCCGCTGACTTGAAAGAATAATGACGAAACTAGAATTGAGTTTCTAGTCGTTTATCTGTCGCCGTTTATAGCACGTCTTGGCATCTATTTCGATCTCATACGCCCGAAGTTAAACTGTCCTTCGACGGCACCGAACAAAGAGTTAATAGATTGAGGTTTAACGTTTGTTTTCTATATTGTCCTCCGTTCCTATAAATCGAACTTCGCAGTCGCTTGGTGCTCGGCGGGTTGTGGCTGACGTCGTCCGGACACCAAAAAGAGATTCTTCGAATCAGTGACACCCCATCAAAGGATCGCGGTCAAATCGAATGAGAGAACAAACTGTATGGTTCATTAGTCATAATAGGCGCACATTCTCACTCCCCCGCGAAATACAGTGAGGCCTCTCATACGAATATCGATCAAATAGCCGACAGAGACTGCTCATTCTGATCGCTGACACGATCTCAAGACATACTGAACGTGATTGTGCTGAAACTTTCAAGTGAAGGAGATTCCGACCAATGAAAGACGCTATTCGCTCCTCAAACTCTGCCCACTCAGAATCCATTTGATGAGGGCCTGGATTATTTTTTTATTTGTTCAGTTTATAGGGTCTTTATGCCAAGAAAACAAGACGAAATAATAATGAGTACTGAATTTGTACAATTACCTCGACCAAGGATGTAATGCTTTTGCCGGCGTTTGTTTGTTTGAATGTTAGCAAAATTATGCGAAAAGATATTAACGGAAATTTAAAGATGGCATTTTCAGGATGGGTCATTGGTGGTAAAATGACCAGGCCTGTGTTGAGTGTTTCAGTGTTGGTCGGGAACATAGTGCAGATCTAACATTTCTTTTATGATGTCTAAAGGATGCTGAATAGTTCTATGCCGTTAGTGGGCCTGTATAGCGTTGCGTTCTTTCCCATTGTTTCCAATTATATTTCTTAATTGTATTTTGAAGTTTGGAATGGGGGTGAGGCTCGGTGGGATGTTTTGTTGATGAATGCAAACAAACAAGCAAAATATCACTCATTAGCTCCCTCATGTCCCATCCCTACCCACCTCCCCCATCACCAAACTCACACACACGCACACACACACACACACTTTTTTTTTCAGTAATCTTTTTATTAATTCCATTTCCTTTGAAAATATAACAGTTTCACAAAAAAATACATACCTTATACATAACATTTGTCATAACTGTTCATACATGTATGAGACATATTCCATAAAACAAGAATAACCATTCAATTCATTTTAAGGCAGAAATCACACACGACCAAACAAACACACGCACACACACACACACACACACACACACACACAAAGAACAAGACCGACAACTCTTCCAACATACAGAATGGAGAGGCTAACATCGCAGGTGTGTATCTGGCGTTTTGTAATGCACGTTTTGTAATCGGTATATCCATTTTTTTATCAAAGATATTGTTTACCATTGGGAGCAGTTATTTAAAAAAAAATGTTGGAGTTATCACATTTAATGCACATTAAAAAGAATGTTCGAGTTATCACATTTAATGCACATGTGTATGTGTAAGTCAGTATGCATAGGCATGTGTAGGTCAGTTGTATCACAAAACTTATACAATGTAAAAAAAAAATCACTATTTTTCCCAATATACCATAACTTTAGACGATTTTCTGTGGAAATAATATTATCATAATTATTATTCACATTTTGTATATTTAACAAGACTTGACATTGAATCTAATACTGATAAACATTTTGACATTCGTTGTTTTTATCCCTAACTCACATTTTAGAACTATTTTGAAGCGCTTAAGCGGGGTTTTTTGTTTCATCTGCAGATGGTAAATAATGCCTTTAACTAGAGGTATTTGAGTTTGAAGATACCGATAAACAAGAATTATTAAAAGGTAATTATTATAATATCTTTCAAAAAATTTATTGGTTATGTAATGAGTGCAGTATCATTGGAAAGATTTGATTTTTTCTCTTTGATCATTATCTTACTTAGATAAACTTTTGTCACAAATGTACACACTAGTAGTTATGTACATGTATCAAGGCTGTATGCATGGTTGTTTTAATACTATGATGTGTATGTACACAGGTAGACCAGAATAATGGAGAACATTCTATATGATATAGATATAGTACATACAGGCTGACCAGATCAGTGGAGAATTTTCTACGTGATATACAATGTAGCTATAGTACATGTATGCATGTGACAGGAAATACATTATAGCTCACTCAATCTAGAATGATTTAACCCATTCCAGAAAATTCTAGGAAGTGCTGGCTGAGTGAGGCACTGCCCTTGTAACCCAATGTGATTGGTAGTTAATTTTGGCAATGATGTTATGCACATAGTTAGGCAGTGAGTCATCCAGGATTCCTGGAATTTGGACTTGCTAGTATGTTCAGGTATGTAGCCCCAGGTTGGAGAAAATTACAGAATGTACTAGAATGGGGTGAATGGATAGTATATAAGCAGGAGAAATTCTGAGGTAGGCAGAGTACCCAACACCTCTGCTCTGAGAGTTACGTCACTTCTGGCTCTGAAGCGACTTGTTATAGTCAGTCCTGTGTTACCTGCTGACCTGCTATACAAACTGTGTTTGTGGAGATAAGGCCTGGGAGACATTTTGCCTGCAGAGAATTAATTTGCCTACATTGGAGAGAGACTCCATATTTTAGTGTCAATGGACATTATTACGGCAAAGCTGTGACGGGCTGGATTCCTTGCTGGATATTATAAAGGGAATCATCATTCAACGCATCAACTGGACGTGGTCGTCATAACGTTTGGATTCTGCACGTTTTGCTGTGGACACATAACTTGGATTTTACCCCGGATCTATACCTTGGACTATCGTAACCTGCACCTCTGGATTTACGTCGAAGGTATCATTCATCGGTGCATCGTGGATCATTCCTTTGTGCATCGAGCATCGTATTTGGACATTTCCAGGAATATTGCATGTACTAAAAGTGTAAGTGATTTCATTACTGATTTGTAACTGTTTCTATTGATCATTATTGTACTGATTTGAAAACTGATTACGAGTCTGTACCCACAATATCACTGTTAATAAACCGCCTGAACATTAGTTGATTGTTTCTTTTGTGCGATCATTCTCAGAGTGATTTTGGTCCTAACACTTTGAAATTAGCGTTTACCTTTTTTTGCGTTCAAACTTTTCATTATTTGATTCATTTCTAACATACTTGATCGAACTCACATTTGTTGTTGTTGTTGTTGTGGTAGGTGAAATGCCCGTATATGCTTCTCTGCAGATTCAAGAAACAGGTGTTTCAAGTACTGTTTTGCGTATTTCGTCCCTTTATTGTAGAAACCCTTCAGCAAACTAATCGTACCATGTATCACTTGAATGTCCTCTTCCTATTTATTCGTGAACAGGGGACTTGAATCAGATTTTTTTTTTTTGAGAACGAAAGAGACCATTGATCATACAACGCTTTTCAACGACCTCCTCTTTCCTTCAGCTCTATGTGGACAAGTGGGCTTTACGGTTGTAAGTATTTGATGTTCGCTTTTCCCTGTCATGGGCAGCTGATGGGGAAATGTTCACAATAATGCTGCCTTTCTTTTCATGGTTAGGTATCTCTCAACTTTTTGTAAGCATACCAAATGCGAAAGGTACTTTTACCCAACTACCTTTGTTGTCATGATGAGCATTATGTATGGCTGTTGGACTCTTGAAACTTCTTATTCGAAAATATAGCCAGGCTCACACATCACGAGGATACTATAAAGGACAAACATTCTATATGAGCGTTTGAGCATTCTTTATAGTCGCATGTTAAAGACTTTGGAAATGAATGGTTATATTCACTAATGGAGTTGAATTTCTGCAGGTAAGAAAGCTGACGTGTTTTCATGATGTTCACAGGACTGTTTCAGGATTCTGCCTTCTAGTTCTGTATCTACGAATTAGGTTGGGAACTGAAACCGCTCCTTACATTATATTTGAAGATGACGACACACCTGATAGCCTATGGAATCACGTAATCATGCATATTACAATAGTTTATCGTGAATCATTTCATAGATATTGGCTAAGCTCCGAATATAATTGTTGCTATATACCAATTTGGCATGAATAATGTTTAATGGGGAATTTACCCCCAAATATAAACATTGCAATTGATGTTAAAAGTTGTGGTTAAATCGATTTGCCGTCTTCGCTGGACAAGAAAATTACATCTGTTTGTGATGTCACAGCATTGGAACGATGCCAACGGAATTGCTGTATTCCTTCTATTGTATAGGGAGTATTTCTATTTTCACTTTCATTTTTACCACATGCAGTGAAAGAAAAGTTGACTAACCTCCGTCTAGAGGGCAGAGGGAATATATAGTGTAATTCAAAGATATTTTTGCAGTAGGTTGATAGAATATACATTTTGTATAAGAAAGTAAAATTTTGTCCCATTCTCTCAACTTTCCCGTTATATCGTTCTTCTATCACGTCATCACGTACCGTTATCATCTCCTCATCGAGCGGATGATGACACACGAATTTAGACAAAACGTGCATAACGGTTTGTCAGTATATCATCGATTTCTGTCATTCTATACTAAACTTCCTGCATTTACTAAATTAATCTATACGATTTTCGGCGTAAATTGCCTGTAATGACTCGAATAAAAAGTAATGATCGTGACATTTCCAATGCTGCAAGACAAAGCATTTTTTTTTGGGGGGGGGAGGGGGGGAATAATCGTGGCTGAAATATGCATTTCATTTCATTTCATTTCATTTCATTTCAAATTTCATTTCAATTTCATTCACACCATGCTGGATTTTGATGTCCAATATGACCCTATGATTCCCGGGGCCCTAATGGCATGGATATAGTCATATCCTGTATGTGAACTTGAACTTCATTCATGTCATTTCACTAAAAACGCTATACATAACTTACTAAAGGAAGCACTCATGTTACAAAAGATGTAAGTGAATGAGTTTTTGGTTTCTTTCTGCGTGTCTTGTTGATTTGTATATTTTTTTCTAAAGAAGGCTGTTATCTGCACACTTATATGATGAGAGAAAGAGCAAAAAATGCTATTTTACGTGGAAAGAGATAAAAATTGATACATTAATGATTAAGTGTACGTACATTATTGTCTTTATTACATTTTCTAAATATACAAGGTTTAAGTGTGGGGAAAACTGAGTTGTTCATATATCTTTTTCCCTTCAAGATTTTTAGTTTTCCTGTCATCACTCCATGATCCAAGTTTAATAATGATTCTAAAGGGGTTCAGGAATAATCTAACATCATCATCAATCACAACGCAAACACAATATATATCCAATCGTGTTAAGACTCAACTATGGCATTATCATGTCCATGCGTGCGCTGTTTACGACATTATAAGAATAAACTGCGGGGATCGAAAGACTTTTCAACAATATTATTTGAATCTAGTGTGCCACATGTCCTTTGGTAACTTGTCAACGAGATTTTAAAAATCGATTCCCGCTTACACAAAACATAATATACTCAACGAAGGTATATAAATTATTAGATACTGTAAGTTGGTCTCTATTGAGATTATGTTTGTGAACATGATCATCCAGACATAATATTTTTATTTGATTATCCTCAGAACTGCTGGTTTCGGATTATTTTGCCCAACAAAGTTGAGTAAAGTACTCTTACTACTACCTTCACTCACTTCCGGTTTCCTAAAATGGTACTTTGAGGATGTTCTTTATGATATGGAGTGGCAAATGTTGTTTAAAGGAGTGGAAAGAATTGAAAAGTAGAATAAGTGAAGCGCCGAATGATTTTCCCTCAATTTTTACACGAAATTGTCCATACACTTTTTCATCTTGAGGAAATGCGACAGCGAAAAATGTGAAATGTTTAATGAACCAAGAGAAAGATGAAAATAACAACATTCCTCAGGATCTGAATGCATCTGGACGTTGATATTTTATTCTACTAACATTCACTACGAAGCAGACAATATACATAGAGATAAGGTAATGCATCAAGTTTAAGAAGATTGCAAAAGCAAATACTGTTATGGTACGGGGAAACAATGTTTCAGGTAATATATTTGTCATAATACTGAATCTGCCTGTTTCAATTTAAGTGAGTGAATATATCAGGTAATTCAGATTGTCTTCTTGCAAAATATCATTTGATTGTATAGTCACGGATGCTTATTTCTCCATCTAGTAACAACAAAAGATGGCTTGATTCTAGCTGAAGGATAAAAAGAGTTCCTGGCGTTGTTCTCTATATTTCGGTTTTCTCTTACCTTGCGTACAACTCATTTCTCGATGTCATCACCATAAAAGTTCGAGATGACATGGCAATTCAACCCCCTCTACCTGTCTTCTAAGGACAGCATCCATTCAAATTCAATTCAATCCAGATTTTCATGAACACGTAAATTCTGTTTTCGATAAATCCTCTATTTTCGTGGTATTCCTCCTCTACGTGAGATGCATGCATCAAAAGTTTCGCACATTCTTTCTGCTTCGTGCCTGTCTATTTTCCGTCCTTACAAAAATTAAAACCACCTTCCATTCACCCATACAAAACCAACATAGATTATTGTTGGCATCTCGTTACTTTATATTTATGAAGTGCATAACTGTGCATTTTTATTTCATGAAAGACAACAATAAAACAATACAAAGCAATCCTCAACCTGCTTGTGCAATTGTCATAATACTCGTCTAATATCATTTCTCTCGTGGTTGAGCAAGGAGGTCAAAAGATATCTGCCATATCTTCAATTCATAGATATTTAACCACGTGATTGGGACTGCGGTTGGTCAGACAAGATTTATCATCATGAAATTATGAAGTTATGACACGATGAGGAGGTAATCTACGTCGCGTGATTATGAGATAACTGCTTTGCAGACGATCGCTTCGGCCAAGGTTGCGCTGTGGATCAGAAAGTTGTTCGTACATCCGCCATTTTGTGATGGCATGTTGGTAATTTTTTACCACGGGTAGCATGGCTCAGGACAGTACCGCAAGTGGGCGTTCAATGTGCCATTTTTTACGTGCATTAATGCCGTGAAGGTTGACAACTGTAAAGACAGAGAGAAAGGAGATGGTATGGCTTGAATTCTCTTTTTAATAGTGTACCTGAAGTTCAAAACTGCATAGTTGAATTCAAAATGAACTTTAGCGACAACAAGCAACGGCAAGAATTACAAAAGCCCCTTTTGGTACCTGATCCACGCGAGAAACTCCGTGCGTGGACATGAATATAATAAAAAACAGGGCATTAAAGTGTGTTTGAACAAAATTACACAGTGAAAATTTTTCTGGAGCCCTTACAATCGAGGGCTGGTTCAATTTATCAAACTAGAAACCTCGATGAGCTCTTTTCCAATTTGCACAGATCAAAATTGAATGTCTAACAATGCAGGCAATGTAAATAAACAGCATCGATTGTCTTTGATATCTGTGAGACATCCAACCGCATATTTACTTTCATGGTTTCTCACTCAGAAAGGAATAATGAGAAAATCGATGGAAGAGAAGGGAAACGTCTACATCAAGGTTCCTTCACGGTGATGCTTTTGAAGAAAACCACAGAGGACAGCCCTTTTTTTTCTCTCTATACAAACATTTCGATCAATTCTGAGTTCAAGCACCATTCTGAATTGTTTTGATTGCCAGGTGTCTACATTATTCACTTTTGGGGCAAGGAAACACTCACCACATTCAACACAGGCTTTGTCGAGAGAACGTTGAAGATTCCGTTAAAACCAACATTCTGCAAAGAAAATGCGGATGATAACAGAGGTAGAATGAGTGATTTGTGATTTTAAAAAAATGTACAACAAGCAAACCTGTCGTTATTCACTTACTGATTTTCTGTCCTTTTTTTCTCCAGAAACATGCAGAGACTGTCATTTAGGACGAACGGTATGAACAGTATGAACAAACCGTTAACAGTGACACAATTTTGTCAATTTCAAGATAAATGCCGAAAAAAAAAAAGTTGTCGGAAATGGAGGGGACTGCTGAAATGCAGAGCTTGTAGTCAGCTGTCCCCTCAGTAAAAAAAAAAGAGAGAAATAAATCTAGTTACAAAACTCAGAAAACAAGGCAAAAAGTAAAGTAAGACAGAGACGAAGTACATACATACAGACGTATAAACAAACACGAGACAGCTCTCTTGTAATTGAAGAAAGAGGAAAGGTAAGTAAGTGTGGAATGAATGACAAGACGAGACTATTTACATATTACGCAGAAAAGGGGAGAAGGAAGAGGGGATGATGGGTCAAAACCAGGCCACGTGAGGCATGAGATATAATCTCTCCAAAATGTAAGGAGTATAAAGATATAGTTGGAGTATAAATACACACACTCCCATGCTCTTTTTGAAGTTATTGTTATTGAGTTTGACTGGGCTAAGCAGTGAGGCTTACGTCATTGGAAAGGCTTAGCATTACGAGCTAATGTGTTTTAGCTAATGTGTTTGAGAGGGGTTGGTATGGAAGGGGTTTCCCTTTAAGTCCGGCAAAGAGGGTTTCGGTGATTTGGAGGAATTGGAACTGAGGGCTGCTCCATAAAGGTACACTGGTATTAAGGAATGACTGTTAGGTCTTTCGGAGGGATTTGTATTGAGGATTACCAGAAGTTACTGTATAGGATTGTCCCTGCTCGACGGAATCCGTCTATGGGCGGAATGAGCCTATCAAGGAATTCTTCTGTTGGTCGGGATTTCTATTGAGGTTGTTGCCTTGGAGAGTATGCCGGTATAGGTCTTAAATACAATAATTTGTTATATTGGAGGAACTAGCCGCTATTCAGGTCTATTTTTATTCTTTTATCTTTTAAGGTACCATTGAACAATACATGTCAGGAGGGCCTGGTATAGATGACTACCTAGGAAGAAGTGGGTTCGAAGGCTTCTGACTTATTGTAAAGAAGTGGTATGGCGTTGTACAGTACTCTCCGCGTAATCGGGTATCGCTTAAACGGGTACTCCGTTTAATTGGGTAGTAATGTCAAAATCAGTTCCAATGCACATTAAAATTACCTGATAATCGGGTTGCCTCTCCGCATAAATGGGTAAATAATTTTTCGTCTAATCTAATTTTTACCCACATTTTATCGCAGATATAACACTTTAAGAAATTATGAATGTCAAATTTTCCACGGCTAATCGCATTCTCTGCATGCTTAATTTACAAAGAAGACCGATCATTTGGGGAGTGCTTAAACATGAAAACACATGTACCATTACAAACTATCCCCACGTAAACGAACATTAAACATGTAGCTGGCACTCACAATTGCATAGACAGACAGGAGTTGAACACACTTGCGCTACCTCCTTTGCTCCGCAACAACATTCACTTTACGAGAAGTTTGCAACGAAAATCAGGCCATGCACCACCTCCATAATTTTGCTTTTCTCCGGTCACTTCTCGAAAAGTAACCCGACGTTCTACGTGACTAGTGCACACAAAGAGACGTGTTCATGTCGGAAAACGCCTGCATAAAAGCGAGGAGTCTATAGTCAAACGACAAAGTTTTCTGAAGACATACATGTCCATAAAAAGAGTGTACTAGTAAATTATTGCTCGTGACTGAGCAAGTGTAAGGTGCAACACGTATGTATGATGTGCAGAGCAGGCACGCGTGTTTAGCATATAGTGTAGGTGTTTGGTGCAGTGTACAATGTATACATACACATTGTGTGTGTCAATTGTGAATGAGATCTGTTCTTCTGTTAAACGGGTACTCCGCTTAATCGGGTAAGAAACGCTCTGTTCGAGCCTACCCGATTATGCGGAGAGTACTGTACTTGTTTCTGGGATGAACGGGTTGATGGTTACTATATTGGGAGGACTAGGTATGGAGGGCTATGCCAGACCCCTGGAGCAGAAACTGGTACTGAGTCCTAGCACTGCTTACTGCTTGGGTAGTGTTCTGCATGCATTTCATCGCCGGGTCGCGCCGATCGTCATAGAATGGAGTGCTCTTCCAGTTATCGTAGTTTGTCTGCACCAAAAACCACTCACCCTTCGATGGGTCCAAGCTAGCGAAGATAGAGGGCGACAGACACATTATGGTTACGAATGGTCGCGAATAGTACTGATGAGGAAGATAACAACGAAAAGAGAACTGAATGACGTCCCGAGATAACCCTTATAATGGTATAAAACCCATTAGAGTGCGGCATCGAAAGTACCGATCAGAAGGACAAGTATCACGAAGACAATCCACCAAGACAAAAAGCAGTCAATGCGAGTTTATATGAATTTGCCTGGCAAATTAAGGGGGGTTGACTGCGGGAAAGTATACTTCAAAAGCGTACATATTACGACGCGTGGAATCGAAATGACAAAGATCAAGAAACACAGGAAAGCAAATTATGCGGAGAAAATGTAGGATTAGTAATAGCCATAACATTCTAGCAATATTATCAACAGCTGTGAAAATCAGAATGAAATCAATATATCTGACTTTGTATCAAGAACTAACAAGTTGAACATGAAGATTAAATAATTAAACATAAAAAACAACCATCAACTTGTAGAATATACGGAAGTATTTTTTTTTTCACGGATACGCATCATAAATTCTATACACCTGTCTCGACCGACAGGAGGTCCTGCAGGAGGAAACGCACGATAAAGCAAACAAACAAACAAACAATAGTACTACTTTGCCAGACGAAGGCCAGCAGAATTCGCGGCCGAAACGTCGTACGCATACCATGTGTTTACCTCGCTTCGTGTGACAAACGATTACTTTATTTTCTTTCAAACAAACAAGCATTCCTCATCTTTACAGTTTAACCCTAACTAGGCCGGGGGCGGGGGGGCCTCGGAGCCCCCTTCCCCCTCGACATTCCGCGCGATGTTTCTCGACTTTTTTCATTCGAGTCTCCCGCAACTTTTGACACCAAATTTAATTTGCGACGCCCGGGCACGCGGTTCCAAAGTTACGCATAATATGTATATGCATTTCAGACCAAAAATTGCTCAGAAACTTGAATTCTTGTACATTTTCAATGCAAACTGTGGTTACACATAAAAGCATGATTATTTGGGGGTTTTATTGATTAAAATCAATTAATAGCACATTAACATGTTCGGAACAATGACGCGGACAAATTTCAGCGAGAAAACAATGAAAAACAAAAAGTCGAAAAACATAGTAATACATAAGAAATTAACAAACAATAGAATACTTAGGAAATTTTTCTGATGGCATTATTTTTTCATCTACATTTGGTGAGGAAACTGAAAAGAATTTTTTTTTAAATGTGCCTTTTTTGAGCTTTATTTAGTGATTCATAGCCAAAAGTCCGATATTCATGCGTCATTATGCCTAAATTAGCATAATCTAGCATAAATGGTGTTTTGTTTGTTTTTTTTTTGTTGAAAAAAATCTACTTTACAGTCTTTTACATTACATCATAGACATTGTGCGTGCTAATTTTCGCCGCGATCGCCGAGGTCTGGAGGGGGGTGGGCCTGGGAGGCCCCCTCCCCCTCTCCCCCCTCCCCCTCCCCCTCCCCCCTCCCCCCTCCCCCCTCCCCCCTCCCCCCCCCCCCCCCCCCGGCTCTATCATCTACCGAAAGAGCCCGGCCTAGTTAGAGTTAAGACAATGACCCCTAAAAGTGCACATTTGTCTTACCGTTTGATGTCGTCGCTTGTCGTTCCTTGAGCTCGTGTCACAATAGCGCCCTCCCCAGGATTTGTACCGCCAATGATCAAGTACGAGGGGACCAAAAGCTCTACAGTTGACAGATGGTTCACCGTGCTGTTAAAACTGCCATTTTGATAAAGTAGATTAGACATTTTAGTGAGTCTCGGTTTTACGTTCGATTACCCTATGTCCATAATCATGTGTTTATTATGAGCAAACTCTCACAGCTCCCACGGGCCATTCTATGCATGCATGGCTTTCGGGAGACATAAAGAAGCATCTGTCACCATTAACATGATGAAATCTCATGACATTTGACTCTCTCGAAACCCCTGCCTCAAAGGTTCATTGCGATAAATAACCATTTATCATTGTCTTATTTTCCGATGTACTAAGGATAACCGAAATCAAAACATGCATTACTACGAGGAAAATTTTATCTACAACCAAAGAATTTTTGACTTGACTTCCTCATAGGGTAGGGGGAAAATCTCACATTCAAAGCTTCCTTCCAGAAAATATCGAAGAAAGCAAACACTGATTCACCTACGAAGACTTACTCTGTTGCCATGAGAACAGCATCGCGAAGAGCGAAGCCAGTCCAGTGAGCAGTGCGTTGTCCTAGAACCCACTTGATGAATCCGAGAAAGCCGCTCTCCTCGAACTTGTGTCGCGAATTGATGTTGAGGCTAACGACTCCCTGGATAACGACAGGAGTGCATAAGAAATTAAAATACTCACTTAAGATATCTTCTAAACTTAATTTTTTTGTTCATGCCACATAGAGAAGAAAACGGATCAGCAATTGCACACACGCAGGCCTACATAATACACAAACAAACATATACAGTTATACGGCACAATGAAGCTCGCACGCACACATATACGTTATAAAGGTAAATTATGATACGAGATACACTCAAATTTCCAGTATATATTCCATTGTATCCACCTGGATATTGAATTTAAGACATAATAGAATCCATACTGGCTCTATAGAATTGAAGCGGTTATCGCTACATTACCTTTGAGTGTCAAAAATCGTTAAATTTCGTTTGTCCATTCTATCAGTAAAATAATTTCTGTTAATTCTGTTGACTGGTCTACGCTTTGTTGACGTCAATCATTGTCATTAAAGTTGTCGTCACAATGAATTACAGTACCTTTTAATTACTGTTACCAACCAGCACACACAACATGCAAAACAAAAACAACAACACAAAATAGAAACATGTAGCATTGCCAACAGACAACCAGGAGTAATATCGATTTTCATCGACGTTGTCACCACTATCGATGACTTGGTCACTGATGTGGACATCGATATGGTCATTGGCTGCTACATGTCACCATCACCGCTCTCGGTAATATGTCAGTTTGCTCACCGGCTTCAGTCCCGTGAGGAGCCCGATGTAGCCCGCAAAGTGGACACCTCTGGCCACGGTCTTGCCGCCTTGTTGGTACTCCACGTTCGTTAAGAGAGGTTTCAGGCGTTCCGTCACAATCCATGTGTCTGTTTTTGTGTCCCAGCTGTGACATGTTTGGTCACACCAGAGCGAAAAATAAAAATCAGAGAGAAACGTGAAAAAAAAACGCAAGTAGAAGGACACGAATGAGAAGAAGATAAAACAGTAATACTGCGATAAAATGCATATTACCCAACTAAAAGATGAACCGCTCATTTCAATGTTATCGCATATGCATAAACAAATTAAAGAACATCAAATCATGAATCAGATCAACAAGTTGATTATCATTATTAACTGGGAGCCTTAGATTTGGCGACGCGGGCGTTCAGAGGAAAAAAAAAAATGTTCTGAGCGTGCGCAAAATCTACTTATATAGCTCGCGTCGTCTGTGTTGTTACCACGAGTTATGGGCCATTTTCACGTCCGCTCAATTCACGGCGCACAGAGCAACTATAATTTGATGCACTGATCATTATGGGGGCGCCATTTTACTTTTTATAGGTTGCGTTCTCGCGTGATCTAAAGCTAGTTCGCAACACGGCGCAGGGAGAGAGGAGAAAGCCCAATGCAATCGTCGTCTTATATACGACCGCGTCGCAAATCTGAAGCTCCCCAATGAGGAAGCAAAGCGTGATTTTGAGAAACCATGTAGGCAATGCGTGGTACACTTTATCACAAACATTTCTGTCGTCTTATGTCATTATTGTGAAGTTATTGAACATAATCACTATTATGCTTCGTTGCTTTCAGTGACTTAAACTGAGACTTTTCTTATTTCATTGAGAATGTTGATGTTTCAATCACATCTGACAGCAGTGTACGGGAATTGAGTTGTGCGTCTTCTCACGACAATGTATATATAGTGCCAGATATATAGAACTATACTTCCAACATCTGAAATCAGGGACATAACATTTTGATGACACTGTTTTTATCTCTTCGTTGCCACTCCCCCTTTAGAGAGGCCTGGCCACCCTCTTCAAAACAAGGGCTTCGAACTTACCCAAGGAATATACCAAAGTCCATGTTTCTTGCGTGATATATATCTCCTGATGTGTAAACAAGAAGACGCAAGCAAACACGTAAATGACCAGAGAACACTATAATAATTAGTCGCTCACTTTTGAAACATCGTCGTAATTCCTCACGAGTTCTGCTTATCGAGGAAGTGTACTCTCTGGTATATTAACATTGTTTCCATATAAGTTATGAACAGATGCAAAATAAGTCAGAAATATGAACTCCATATCGCACTATAATCTCTGTCCTATACTTCTGCTATCATTGAAATCTTATGTAAATTGTGGGACTCGTGTTTTTTTTTCCATTGTGACATTGGCGTTCTGTTTACCAATCAAATGACAAGTTAGATATCTGTGAATTCATCTGGAACGCAAGACAAATATATATATATATATATATATATATATATATATATCTTTCAAGCTTGACGTTTTCACACTTTTTGTGAAAGCTTGACATTTTCACAAGCTTGACGTTTTCACACACACTGTTTTCACACAAGGATAATCACATTGGGGCTCGTATACAAGTCACGTAGAACGAAAATATGAAAGATTCTTATTTATTTCATTCATATTCATGTATTTTATCAACTGAAATGGCGACATAGTAAGGACGCACAATGGACCTGGGTTGTACTCTGAATTTCATCGACTAATGATTTTTCACAACCATTTGAAACTTATCGAAAGCAACTGTAACATATCCCGTGAATATTCCTGTATCAATCACAAACATCGGATGTATTGTAACAGATCCATTTCAGACACTGATCTTTTTCGCATTATATCACGTTTTGTGGAAGAAAAATGGGGAAAAATAAATTGAACTGAATTGCACTAAGCTCAATTCATACCAGGACTTCGATAAGGATACAATATTATTAAACACGGAATAACTGATATCTTTCTTTCTATGTATACGTACATGTACCTGGTTACGTCTATAAAGTTCTAAACACTGTATTGTGTGAGCCTGCAGTTCTCGAGTCCATCAACTTCAAACAGTTTTAATCTTCTTACTTTCGTAAATTTCAGCCACGAAATAAAGGCTTGAACATGAAAGATCATATTTTATTTCATAATTCTTATATTGATCATTGCAGTGATTTACTTTGTCAAAGGGAGGAAACACTATGTAGTCTTGTTAGACATACCATTTTTGTCCTGTGCAACAATAGCAGTGCAGAACGATGAAACTTCGTAAAAAATGTTAAACATGACGATTTCTCCTGCAAAAGAAAAAAGACACAATGAAATGACACCGATGATCAAGAATTAAAAAGGCTGTTATCCGTTATGAAACACATTCTATCTTAAGAACATTCCTTCTCGTGATATCTTGTCAGATACAAATTCTTTTTGGCTTTCTTTGATGATGAACTTAACTTTTCAGCTTGACTGACATAAAATTAAACAGACGGAAGGTACTTGCATGAATTTGTTGATGAAAAAAAATGATTCAATGAACTTTATTCCTTGAATATTACCCACTCATTCTGATTGATAACACGATGTTGTGTCCCTACATCAATGGTGTGCGCCAAATCAATCTTATCAAAATTCACTACCGATGCTTAAACTCAGTCTGAATGACAGTACATCAGCTCTAAAGTCAATATCCAATATCTTGGGAGATCCTGGATGTTGTTTGTGTGTGTGCTTGTGTGTGAAAGATATAAAAGAGAACGCTCGCATCTTTACCTAATCAAAGTTATCAAAAGGAAGTCGTATCTTACCCACAGGTATGTTGGTCGCGTATGCTATTCCTTTGATTTCCTGCGAGTATGGTTCGGGAAGCGTCTCAACAACAGCTGCCTATTTTTTTTTTTTTTTTTTGTGATAAAGTTAGAAGATGAAAATGAAAGTTAGAAGATAAAAAATGTCACATGGACAGCCATCCCGAGGGAAATTAAAAATTTCAGTGGAAACTGATGTTCAACAGCAAAATCAAAGTATACCTAATTATTGATGGAAAGAACACAGTGCCCCACAGTGTGTTTATAATGTGTTCACATTTGTAAAAATGCTCGAATCTCACAGTGTGATGACGCTTTCACACTGGTTTTTCACAGAGAGTTCACATAGTAATTTTCTGCTTCACACTGTGAATTGATGATTCGCAATGTGTTCACAACGTTAAAACGCTCGAATTTAACCGTGTGAATAGATTTCACACTGTGTTCACAACGTGCTCACACTGTGTTTCATAATGTATTGCGTGTCACACTGTGGGACACTGTGTTCTTTCCAACAGGGATTGGTGGCCATTATTTATAAGTTACTGTGTTTTGCTAGAAGTCTCATCCAAACGTATATGGAAATTCGGAAGAGTCATTCAGTCGATTAAATATCATCTAAGTTATCACGTGTTTATTCACAAAATACGGGGAAATACCTACTGTCTGGTGTCATATTCTACGAGGTCGGGGTCGAATGGAATAGGGCACCAGACCGTAAATATTTTACCTGTATGATCATCTAACCTGGTGTCCCTATGAATACATTTTGGTATTTATTGTAATGGCTTCTTTTTACGTGTACGAAATAAAAGGTTCCTTTGTTTCCATACGAATCAGTTAGGTCAACTTACAAAGAGGCCATCTATGATTTCTTGGCCAATCGTCTCGTTAATAAATAGACCAATGAGGGCCTTGATGTCCTGAATCAGGAAGCTGATCTGCAGAAAAAAAAAAATCATTTTTAATGGATCAGTGCATTGAAAGATGGTAGATCGATCTATCTAAGCAGTATTATCCATATAACGTCGGAAATGGAACTGGCTAGGTTGAAAACCTTGTCCTGATGTACGCCAACCTGCCACCCAAACTCACATCATGGAATATACATTGGGTTAATTTATCAGATCGCCGTCAGTGTACTTGCACAGTACTTAAAAGCGTTTTCATGGTCTTTTAGGATCAAATCTCATGAGAAAAAAAGAATCTGTCTCGCATGGTAAAATGACATACAAGGCAACAAACAGAATAGCAAAGTAATTATGTGGAGCTGCATGGGTCATGCTTCAGTCTGCAAACCAGTAATTGAATCATAATTAAGGTATATATACCCAGAACAGCCTATAATTGTTTGTATTTCATTCACTACGTAGGTTACTTGCTCTACAGTAACGATATTTTGGTGAATGCCTTAATTTGCATGGAACTTTAGCAATAAAAGCTACAATGCTTTGTCGACAAGTAAAGGGGAAAAACACAGAGCTAATAAGTTGAATAAACAGCAGTATCATAGAAGGAAACATGACACAAGTTCCCAACAGGAAAGATCACCAGCTATAGCCATATCATCGGTAGGACAAGACTCTTCATGCAGCGATGCATTTACCTCATTAGCTTTGGGTTTCACAAGTTCAGTCCATCTGTCTTCTGGATTAAGGTCCAAGTTGAGAACGAAGGCGGGAAGAGTGTCGTTCGCTGGGGGAGGGTAGGCATCGGTGCGACAATATTTGTCAGTAAACTAGATGTGCACGTGGTAAATATGGAGAGATAAAAGTTATTCAATTTATTAAATAATACAGGCATTCATTGCATATATGATTTTTTTTTTATCGGGAAATGCGACGTGTGGGATCTAAGATATTTGTGTAACTAATGGTACTATTTATTTTGACAACGTTCTCGGACGAATACTCAAATAGTTAAGAAATTAGACATGTCTTTAAGACACTGTAATACGTCGTGCATGTATTCCAGTATACCATCACGCAATAGTGTCGGTATACTTACCGGCGGCAAATCTTGACCCTGGACGGCTGGTGCGGCCGCGGCCAGAAACGCGATAACGAGTAGGACCACTTGCATGGTGGATATAGGTCTTTCTCTACAACATACCACAAACTTGTAGCACACTCGTCAGAGGGCTAGATCCTGCAATCGTTCGTGGTGGGGGATTTCTCCGTTTAATGGCTCTACTTGTTCGGTCTGTACCTTCTATGAAGCCACCCGGTCCTAAAGTACTCGAACAATGGTCAACTTAGAGGTGCAAAGCTAACGCTTGAGCGAAGTCTTGTTCACAAACTCCTGCTTAGCAGCTGCCAAAGTACACCCTCGCATAATAGAGGCCTATAAATAATCTTTTTCACCCTACTTCCTCGTCAAAGTTCATGCGATCAATGAGGTAATTATCATCCCGACGTGCTTTAAGTAAGCATGAGGTAACGTCAGTTCGTGTAGGCCTGGGGAAACCAAACGGTTCTGGCGAACTTGTCAAGATCTTTCAAATGACAAAATTCTTTGGTTATTCGTGGATAAATATTTTGTTCCCAATATTTGCCTCATACTTCACAAATGTACATAATGTGTCTGGCTGCGTGGTGGTCCTTCCAAAGTCAAAGTATCTTGTGAGATGTCTTCTCAGATAGGCATGATGTGATGAAATGATTACAACTGTGAAACGTTTATCTTTTGAACGTAAGTGAGATGAGGAAAATTGATTACCGAAGGAATAACCATGGCATTCTCGAATGTCAATATCTCCTCCCGAATTTCCATTCGCGACAGTCTCTTCCGAGCATACTGTGTGACACAAGAGTTGTTTTGTTTAAGGATTGTTTATATATATATATATATATATATATATATTTATACATATATATATATATTCACTTATTTATTTATCTATCTATCTATTACAAGTGTATTTTGCAACAGAGAGAGAGAAAGGAGGTGACAGGTGTCGAAGAGATGACAGATGGATAAAGGTAGTCTTGTAAGATACAACTACGAGGAAGAGGGTTGACTTAGAAATAAAACGATGGTGGCGCCATTTATGAAGCAGATCGGAGCCTTGAAGCATCACACAATTTGCTAGAGAAACTCGGAAGGATGGAGTTTGCAAGAACGGACAAAAAAAAAATAGCTAAAATGGAAGAGCTTTCAACCAAAAGGAGCTAAATCCATTGAAAAAAATAAGGATTTAGCGCCTTTTGGAAGCAAGCTCTTCAATTACTTTTACAAGAAAAAAGCCCCAGAAAAAACAAAAGTGGGCAAAGAATGAGTCTGTAATTTCCCACCGTGTGTGTTGGGAGCTGATCGAAGTGGAAGTAACATTTGTTTTAGAGAGGATGGGACCTAAGTTCAGCAAAATGACGAATTCTTTCACTCGAAATACGATGCATGATCACGTTTATTAAACTATTTTCACGTTTATTAAACTATTTTCATTACAACATTATTTGTTACCCCAAGGTTCCACAATTATGTTCTCTTTTCAATTTTACTTTGTTTTGATTATGTAACCTTATTCTCTGTTACCAATGAAAGTGAAATGTTTATGTTCTTTTCGAAAAATGAAATAAAGTTTGAATTGAATTGAATTAAATATTACGTCACCCTCCATTGCAATACCATTCCAGAATGCACTATGCTGCTAAAAATCGGCGGCATAATGTCAATTATGAACATATAGAAGGGTAGATTTATACTGCAGTGGACTCTCGTTTTATATATATAACGACGTCCTCGGGACCGGCATCTTTTTTTCCTTTTTATCGAAATTTTGTTATAATGGAACAAAACAAACAATAAAAGACATAGAGTGGATAGTGTTGGTGTCTAAACTTTTATTTCGTTTGTAACCAGAATTTCGTTATAACCGAGTTATCCGAAAGTCTAATCAAATTCTTGTGTCGTCCCCCCTAAAAAAAAAAAAAAAAAAAAAAAAAAATTGCCATGTAAATAAAATTGAAAATACAAACATACAAATTCAAACAAACATATAAACAGACAATGCCTTGTACAACATTGGAATGGAATATGTATATAAGATATGTACATGTATGGATGCGTGTAAAATTATATTAGTAATATAGGCTACATTAAGTATAAAAATGATCATTTTCGCTTGCACCCTTGCTTATATGTGGGTGCACACTTCATTAAGTTGGCAATAATTCGACTTGTGTCAGTTTCTTTCCTTACCTATTGAAGCCCAAAACCCAAGGATAAAGTAAAGCATGTCCAGTTTAGGCACATCTCATTAAAGACATTATTTACCATTTGCAGATGAAACAAAGACCAAGCTTTAGTGTTTTATATTAGTTCTTAAAATGTGAGTCAGGGACAGAAACAACCAATGCAAAAATGTTGATCAGTATAATCAATGTTAATTATTGTTGAATAAACAAAATGTAAACAATAGTTGTGATGAAATTGTTTCTAGACGAAACCGTCTACAGTTCTGGTTTATTGAGAAAAATATTGATATCTCCTTCTATTTTAGGCTTTATTGTTAAAATTTCTCTATATGGTAGGATGTTTTGTGATACAACTGACTTATACATATGCACTAAATGTGATAACTCGAACATGTCTTAAATCATTGCTTCCAATGGTAAACAGTACCTTTAATGAACACACACAAACACACACACACACAGACACAAACATACATATTTACGTACGTGTGGATTTATGTAAATCACTATTGTCACTGTTATTATTATTGTATCATTCTTATTCTTCTTATTATTATTATCATTATCATAATCATATAGGTTATTTTTTTTTTGGGGGGGGGGGTTCGTCAGTTATCATCCCCTTATTTATCAAGTAAATTCTTATAAACGAACATACATGCACACACGCATGTACATGTAATTGCATGTACTAGTATAATCATGTATGTTTACATACTAATTACACAGTTTTATTACTATCCATATCTGTTGAGTTGATAATATTTATGTAATATTCTGATTTATTGTCCATGATGAATTACATAAGTAATTTATTTTAGAGTCCTGTGTTTTGAATTTAAACTAGAATAGACTAGAATAGAGAATTTTTATCGCAGTGGACACAAAAAACTTACAAAATGCGCTGCAATTTTTAGCAAATAGTCCTATATTGCAGTAGTCCCACATACATAGGGTCACGAACACATAAAATTGGCAAAACAGGGATATAAGGGATCGCTTAATCTAAAATAACTTCTCATATAAGTAACAAAATAATGTCTACTTGCTCTACGACCAGCAAGAGATGTAAGTAAAAATGTTTTCTATCACTAAAACACCTTGTCAGTCACAATGTGTCACAAGCGTTGGCGTTCAAAAATGGAATTGTTAGCGAATAAACATTATAGATTAGGAAAGTTCGTTTAAGACTATCCTTTAACTCCCCTTGACAGTCGAAAATGGTTCTCAAGGGGGCGCTATTTGTAACATTCACCACGGGAAGCACGGCTGCGGGCAATATCTTCGATATGTCTCGAATTTGTCGTCCGCCGCTCGAATCAACGTCGTGTAGGCAGTCGCCTGGAGCAACGGAAAAGTGTTTATGAGATGATTCCCATAATAATGATATTAATGAAAACAATGAAATAGATAAATAATAAACAAATAAACAGATAGATAAATAGATGAATAAATAGCTAAATGAATAAATGAATGAATAAATGAATTAATGAATAAATAAATAAATACATAAAACAGACCAAACATGAAAATCGACCGACAAGTAACCTAAGTATGATATTACCCTGTAACCAACAATATACATAGTGATACTATCACAGCATATATTGATATTTTCCTATCAATACTGTATCTTAAGAAATTTCCACATCAGACGAAGTTCGGGCATTCTTCACTCGCAGCTAACGTTTACCCATATTAGTAGGACATATTAAAAAAAAATCAAAGAAATTTATAGACAAATCCTTTATTTTGTTAATTAGGATGTTTGAAATCACAATAGAGAAAGCGAGACAAAGGAGTGTATTTCATTCGGTAGAGGTTTGCTTGAGTTGATCAGAAAAAAAAAATGATACTTGATGAAGAAAATAAAACTCACCAGATTTAGTACCGGCTTGGTCGACATGACATTGTAGATACCAGCAAAACCAACATTCTGAATGCAACAGTAAAAACACAATACATTCGATATTCCTGTATATTCATTCGTTTCATCAATCAGCATTTTTTTTTCCTTTCGATAGACGCCGGATTAAGTTTATTTTGCGGACCGTTTGTCCAAGCGAACTTTGTTATCACATTTCCAACACAAAATCACCTCCTTTAGCTTTATATTTACACCCTTCCCCTCCCACCTTCCCCCTATATGCCCTTTCCAATGATTTTCGATAACGTGGAACACTGTGGACCTTGTTTCCTCGGGTCATGTTAGTCATTCCAAACGTTCGTTAATTAGAAAATGAAATGTGTTTCGCTCTTCCGAAGGGTTGTTATTACGAAACATTCAAATTCTCTGTAGCTAGATGTTCATTAATCCGGAAATCATAAAAAGACATTCGTTAATTTAAACATTCGTGGTGTAATTCCGAAGGTTCGTTAATCTAAAAATGAAAAGAAGCTGCGTAGTAACGAACCCTCGGAATTATTTCATTTCATTTCGGAAAAACGAACCATAATCTATTTATGGATTGACGAATCTTCGGAATAGCTAACCTAATTTCATTTTCGGATTAACGAACCTTCGGAATAATGAACTGTAACCTTTTCCTCAATCTTTGTCAAACTATTCCCACAAACAACTGTACAGCGCTAATATGAGGAACCTAGTCGCAAGTACCCCCCCCCCCTAAAGATGGGGAAGGGAGGAGGGTAGCGATTGAGTTGTCAGAAGGAAACATTCAATTTTAGTTTTCAAAAAGATGTGCACATAACTTACCGCTTGGGTCATATTTCGTAAGCACTTGTTTGCGAAAATTCTCCTGTTATCATAAAAAGGTGGGGCTTTCCAAGTGTCATAGTTTGTCTTCATCAGAAACCAGCCGTCTTTTGATAGCTCCATTCTGTACAATAGGAATTGAATTGCAGGGAAAATCCAACATGGCCCCGTTTCACAAAACTTGTTATCAATAAAAAGTTACAATAGTTGTCATAAGCTACTGAAATCCTTGCATCTGATTGGCTGAGAGCAAGTTTATCACAGAAATATGGCAGTTGTTACTGATAACAAGTTTTATGAAACGGGACCCAGGTAAAGAGCAAGTTGTGTTTGAACTAGTATTACAGCCCTAATTCCTGCTATCCTCATTAAAAGAGCGATGTTCAACATTGCTCTCTTATAACTATAAAAGGTGTAGATTAAGGCTCTGAAACATTTTATAATGTAACATATTGTGTGTGTGTGTGTGTGTGGCTTGTTTGTTTGTTTGTTTTTTCGACATACGTACGGTTCTATGGCGTCACACTTCTTTCCTTCTGCTCTTGAGATTATGACGCCCTCTCCTGGCCGCGTTCCGCCAACGATAATGTATGACGACACGAGTAGTTCCACGGATGTGAGAAATTGAACAGTGCTGTTGAAACTTTAAATGAAAAGTTGACATAATTTTAGGTCAAAGAAGTGGTAAACGCATTCTACACAGTTGCAATGGCACTGAATTGAACACATAATTTACTTAGGGAATTAAATTGGTGAAATAACACGAAGGAACGGGTTTCAGCAAACACTGGCAATGTAAAATTAATAGTGAGATCGTGTGCCATTGATATAACACGTTATGACGCTACACACAAAGAAGTTAATACCAATACTTACTCAGTTGCCATGACAACAGCATCGCGAAGAACGAAACCTGTCCAGTGACCACTTCGCTTTCCGAAAATCCATCTGATGAAGTTCATAAAGCCGCTCTGTCCATAAAGGTGACGAGCATTCATGTTCATGCTTATTACACCCTGGAAAATGTCAGAAATCAAAATGTGAATTACACGTTAAACAAGATATGACAGAAGTTAAGAGGGATAAAACTTAAAGTGGTGTTAGCCATTACTTGGAGTTCATGGCTTAAAAAACAACAACCGCTGATTATTTTGTGAAAGTTATGTTGATAATTTAATTACAATTGGAAGCTGACACAAAAGTTACTTAGTGGGTGTGTGGGTGGAAATTTTGAAGACAATGGCTGTTCGAGAAGCAGTTGTGGCTCAGTACATAGGACTATACGGACTATCACTAATGAGGTCCCTCTTTCGAGTTCACCGGCAGCAGCGCTTTGTGGCCCTGGACAGGGGACTTAATCTTCATTGCCTATTCATTCGGAGTGGAGTTCAAGCCATCGATCCCATGGTTATTAGCCTTGCTAACAAGCATTCATCGTTTCCTTAAAAAAAAAAAAAAAAAAAGTAAATCTTCATGGGGATGTTTTTATCTAGTGATGCTAGTTATTAGGAATAACGGTTATGGAAATGATAATGATAACAGTGGTTAACTGAAAACATTCGTTCTGTCATTCATTATTTGATTTATCTATTTAAACATGGGAAAATCCCATAAGCATAAGTTCTTTTGCGATTGGTCCGTGCATAAAATCAATCACAACAATTTACAATTTAAAAGTACAAACAAATAAAGCAAATCAAAACACCGACGATGAAAATCCCCACTGAAGATGGGGAATCACGACTAAGACGCTCCAAAGACCTTAGCACCTATATGTGATTTCACTGCTAATACCGCCACACCCTTAGGCTCTCGTTCTCTCTCATTTCGCTGCCCTACCGGCTTCATGCCTGTTAGCATGCCAACGTAGCCGGCGTAGTGCACTCCCCTGGCGACGGTCACGCCTCCTCTCTGGTACTCAACGTTAGCGATAAGACCCATAACTGCTTCTTTGACAGACCACGTCTTATTTTTGGTATCCCACCTGCAGGGGATAAATGGATAGGTCGTGGATTTATACGACTGTTACAACTTTCTATCTTCAATTCTCCGATATCTATACAAAAGAAAAGTTACCATTGACATCTCTTAACTACCAGAAATGTAGCTTTATCAGTTTATAGCCTACTAGAAACTATTCACTGTAAAAATGGTCGTAAATAGCATTATGGTTGTGCCGAAAACAATGATAACGAAAATTGTTGATCGTTTAGTACACATGGTTTCTTTAGAAAAAAAGGCAAATAACCTTTAACCTTTGTTCAATTTCTAGTTGATTTTTGCCTGTAGACCTATTATAGGCCCTAAAATATATGTGTTATGGCAGTGGTGATCCGAGCTCAGTGTTGCGTAAACTTATGGCAAGTTCAGTACGATTCGACTCATATATTCATACCTGGCGTTCATCCTCATGAGATGAGAATTCGGTTATACTCTGTTACTACTGAAGAAATTATAACTCATGCAGTGCTTCTCAGAGAAAGTTAATTGACATTGGACCGGCAACAGTGAACCAAACAAACAATGAAAGGCGACTAGAGACTTCAGAACAAAATTCGCTTAGAATCATAGATATCTCCAGGCAATTTCGTAGTTGGGGGGGGGGGGGCTGGGGATGGGTACTATATCGATGAAGATAAAGATCGCGAAACATTATTTTGTATTACGCACCATTAACTTCAAAAAGGAAGTGTCGTGCACAATTTACTGGAAAGATCCGCAATGACTCTCGCGACCCCTTAGTGAGCTCGTAACCCCAACAACACGCACCACACTGGTTCACATTGTGTCCGAAGCAGCAAAGACAGTTTACGATTTTCTGAACATCTTGTTAACTGAAAGGGGATTGTTTACTTCCATTAAATTCTGTAATATTGAACTTTTTGAAATTAAATAATCATCACATACCCAAGCAGAATACCAGGATCCATATTACGCGCATGGTAAATATTTCCTGTTAGAAATGTGATGAAAAGAAAAGATTGGAACAAATTGGAAGGGTACCATTAACAGACAAAACGAAGTAATTTGCCGAACTCTAAAGATGATCAAAACTATAATAATAATAATAATAATAATAATAATAATAATAATAATAATAATAACAATAATAATAATAATAATAATAATAATAATAATAATAATAATAATAATAATAGCTCAATGTGGTGACTGAAAGTAGGCCTACTCAGTTTTCCTAAGTGCTAAATTATTAACCTCCGTGGAATGCAGAAAATAAGTTATTGAAAAAAAAAAGCTATTGACTAATGAAGAGCAGTCACAAACATAGATAAACAGCCTAAAGAACTACGCAATAGACAACCAAGTTGTAAAGGCTGTAGTGCTGGTTAACCTATCATGGAGGGGGAGGGGGTGGAGCGAGGGAGGGAGGGGGAAATGCATATCTAGACAGGATGGGTGCAGCAAAAGAGCCACCTCCCTGGTGTGTCCTTTACAGTGTTAAAGGGGGAAATCCAGTCCAAATATAAGTTACTCTGATAAAAAAAAAGAGTTCTTGTACAGTGGATATATGCAAATGAGTGAGCTTGCCATGTCACAACCTCACAATTTTCCTTTGATCCTGTACAATAAAATGACGAAAATTCAATATGTTTGTCATTGAAGTCTGAAAAATGATATTAATCCTTACTGCATAACTTCAGAATAGTGATCAGGTGGATATATCAGGATTTGAGCCTCGGACATAATTGCATTTGAATGAAAAACGGGAAATCTCAAAATTGTCTGTACAAACTGCATGACAAGTTGTGAGGGTGTGACATGCCCACTTTGCCATTTGCATATTCGTAGAGACCATTAAAGAACTGTTTCTTCAAAAATTAGCAAAATTTCAAAATATTATAACTTCCTTATTTTTCATCCGATCTTGATCAAATTTTTACCGTTGAACTCGTATGATTCTACTCTTTTTTTTTTATCAGATTAGCTTATACTTGGACTGGATTTCCCCTCTAAATTTGTTTAAATTCTGATGTAATGCTAATTGGAACACGAACGACCTTACACAGAAGTAAGTAGATCAACGTCATGTTAACGAATTGTTTCACATTTCTCGAGAAGCGAGTTGGTATTTTGAGCTGAAAGTTTACGCATACGGTTTCGACGACAAATGAGAAATCTGACAGAAAAGGGGGTTACCAAAGAGATGTTACTTGTACAGTTGTTTTCTTTCCCAGCGTCCAGGAAAACTATTATATTCTCAAGGTACCAACAGCTCAAGGAAAAGAGCCCTCTTTTTATCTTGACTATGAGTTGATACATTCAAAAGGTAAGCCGCTAAAACTTTACCTCCTTTGTCCTCAGCAACAATAGCGGTGCAAAAGGATTCCACCTCGTAAAACAGATTAAGAAATACGATCCTTCCTAGGAATACGAACAATCGGAAAAGAACGGTGTTTTTTATAGGCCTATACACTTCAAAATCCTATTAGGTACAGTGGAATGCAAATAGTGGAAAACAGATAAGGATACAAGCTATCTCTGCAATTCATTATCATGATAAAAGAAAGAATTATGTGTTATGCAATGCTGATGCCTTTAGTTTCAAAGGGCTTCGGGAGTGAACGTTACGGTGGATCACCTTGATACGTGCTTCGGTATGGATTCACGTGAATGGATCATGAGTAAAAAGAATACCTTTTGAATATACACGAAGGTCAGGATTACTTCGCAAACAACCCCTCTGAACAATGACGGCAGGGAAGAACGCCGCAGCACAGATTGTTGTCAGTGGAAAAAAAGCAAATGAAAGAGGTGTGTGGGAGGCGACAGTCTGTACAGAATGTTTTACCACATTCTGTACACTGTAAAAACATCGGTGTTAGATTTAACACCATGGGTGTTAAATCTAACACCGATCAAGCTTCAATAAAGGACCACACCCACAGGTGTAGAAAATGTATTGTGACGGTGTTAAAAAGTGTTCACCTGGCACTTCGTGGTGTTAATTTGACACTGTGGCTGGTGATATTTTTGACACTGCGCTAGAGTTAATTCATTAATGACACCGCATGGTGCTGATTTGATATTGGTGGTGTTAATTTCAATGGTATAACACCCGTCCAGCTTCAATAGGAGACCACACCAACTGGTGTTACTGTGGTGTAAATGTGTTTACACTTTTTTTTTCAAATCAAGTACTTTATCGGAAAATTCTTCATCGTCTTGTTCAGAATTAACAAGAAATTCAGTCCCTAAGAAACTACTAGTATTAAAAAAAAAACAATTTTCTATTTTGAAATGATAACCGGAGGTGTTGATCTAACACCGGAGCACCGGAAATTTAACGCCAGCTCGGTGTTTCATATTTAACACCGGACTTTTTGCAGTGTAGGGATTGACGAGTCAGGGGCCATTCATGTAATAGGTATATGTAGGGCTATAGAACAAATATGGGGCCATCTCACCAATGGAAATGCCCGTTGCGTCGGCGATACCCTGCATCTCGCGCCCGTAGGGTTCCTTTAATGTGTGCTCCACCAAACCCTGTAGGGTGATTGACACACCACCGTAAAGTCATAGTCGCTGTCATACTTGAGCTTATGATGCGTTTTTAAGATTTATGATAGCATGAAAAAGATTGTAAACGCCAGAAAGAAGAAAAAAAAAACACATCTTCATTCTCACATTATCCACGTCTCCAATCACCAATCTCCAAATCCACTCCAATATGATTGAATACAAGAAAATGTTCATATAACTACCGGCACATTGTACAAAAAGTAGAACCAAAACTTTTATTCAAAGTTAAAAAAGAAGCAGTACTGACAGCAATAATTCTAGAATTCTACGAATGTACTGGACCTATACAGTTACTCGAATCTTCTTGGTGATTTGTGGAAGCTTGAATATTCGTTCGCAGTTATTATTACACTTGACGTAATTGAAATACAGGTTCAAAGGAAGGAATACGAGATGAGATTAAAATCTAGCCATAATTTGAACTTACAAAGACTTCATCAATGATTCCAGATGCCACTGAAACATTCACAACCAGCCCAAGAATATCGATTATGTCTTGGATTGCTGTATCGATCTGTAATCAGACGGAGCGGTGATTTTTTTCATTAGAAAAATCATGATTTCATATACACTGTGTTGAAAAAGTCACCTAAAAGTACTTTCTAAGGTGCAATTACTTTATTACTCACATATGCAACTCGAAATGAAAGTCATAAAACGTTTATATTGGTTATATGGCAACGATCACGCTCATTAAAGGACAAGTCCACCTTCATATACATAAGGATTGAGAGAATGCAGCAATATTAGTGGAACTCATCAGTGAAAATTTGAGGAAAATTGGACAATCCGTTCAAAAGTTACGAATATTTTAAGTATCTGCGCAGTCACTGCTGGAAGAGAAGACTACTACAGTGTATGATGTCACATGCGTACGACTATTTAAGGAAAATAAAAAGAGAATTTCACAAAACTTTACTTTTTGAATAAAGTGCACATTTCTTCGACTTGCTACTGACGTATGTTAAGGGTAATATTATTCCCCCTGCCTTCTGAAAGAGAGAAGTCAAGTGTCCTTTTGTTATGCGAGAAAAATGGAAATATGTTGAATTTTCTTTATTCTTTCTTTATATCGTTGAACTCATGTGACATCACAAGCTATAGTAGTCTTTTCATCCAGCCGTGACTGAGAAGAAACTTCAAAAATTCATAACTTTTGAACGGATTGTCCGATTTTGCTCAAACTCCCACTGATGTGTTCTACTAATATTGCTGCATTCACTCAACCCACAAGACTATGAAAGTGAACTTGTCCTTTAAGGCTGTAAGAGATACAAGCATAACATAATACACTCAGCAAAAAAAGAAAAGAAAAGAAAGTAAACACTTTTTTCAGGCTCATATTTCTTATAAAATATTTGGCTAAATATTTATGTTTTATATACCATTCCACTGGCTATCACCCTGGAGGGTCATTAAATGAGCACATGCCTTTTTTTCTCTTCCAAGGCACAAATGTAAAGATTGAAAAAAAATGGACAAGTTCTCATTCATGCATAAGTGCTCTTCCATACAACAATGAGAACAAAGGACAAATTTAACACAATAAGAAACACCAATCAATTTGCAAAATCACCCACTGATCTCTTTATCAAATGTCTTTGTAGCATTCAAAGATAAAGAAAAGCACAAAAATAATGGTAAATAGGACAAATCTTCTGTCAAATCCAAATTCAAATGAAATTAGAGAAAAGACAATATCAACAAAATTGTTAGAAATTTGAAATACATTTTATTTCAAATTTAGAAAATTGAAATGATTTTTGGCTCTTAAATTTGTCTCATGAATTCTTAAATGCCTAAATTAAAAAATGAAATATAGAAATTCTTTGCATTTTATCACCGTTTCGGGTTACTCCCTAACCGTCATTTGAATTTGAGTTGACAAAAAAAAAATCTTATTTTCCCCCTTTAGATTCCCACTTTGTTTTTGTTTGAGGATATAGAGAGATACAAGGAAGCAAAAACTTATTTTTGCTATTCATTCATGTCTCTTACTGTGTTAAACTGATCTTTTGTTATCAACGCTACTGTGAATGACATTTGCAAATGAATGAAACAAAATGTCAATTTCTGCAACTTTCTCTTTTGTGCCTTGGAAGACAGAAACGAATGTGTTCAATCATGCGTAAATTTTCCTTTGTACTTATCTACTTGGCTGATAGCCAATAACCTTTAATATGGTATATGACACAAATATTTTCACCAAAATCTTCTACGAAAAATATGTAATGGAAAAAGTGTTTACTTTTTTTTTGCTGAGTGTATTTATATATAAGTTTGGTGTTCTAGCTTCAAACTAATTATCCATTTTCATGAGTCTGCTAAAAAGCATCTGCAAGTACATTTAAATATCATAACCTCTCATCCAACAACCAAAGAACTCACTGCATAATAGGCCTGAGGGGAAATATGTATCTGATATATCAGCTTCGCGAGATACAGAGCTTCTATGATGTAACAATGTGTACATTCTTGTCAAGGAAATCAAGAAAAATTAACAACGCACCATCCTAAATAACAACTCCCATTTAAAAAAAAAAAAAAAAACTTTGCCTGCTAGTCATTGACATAGTGTTCTACCATTGAAAACATTTTCTCGTCCTCTAGGCAAATGTTTGGTGTTTTCTAGCGAGCTTCTATTCTGCGTTATTTTATACTTACATGCCCAACAGTACTGACTATAGGTTTCGCCAACTAGATACCTACTTGACGGGGCAGAGTTTTGATAACGAACGGTGGCAAACAAAGCGCATGACCAGATAACAAAAGAGCCGAGTTCAGACAACAGATGTAAACTGACCATCTAATTTTTGGTTTCGGCAACACTGGTCATTTAAAGGAATAATCTGTAAAGTAAATTCGACGAACCTCTCGCGCTTTTGGTTTCACCAATTCTGTCCATCTGTCTTCCGGTTCCAGGTCAAGGTTGAGTACAAATGTATCGACTTTGTCGCAGTTCGGTGGGGGATATGCATTTGAAATACAGAGTTCGTCTGTAAACTGAGAGAGTCATACAATCCAAAGAGATGAAAGTTAACCGCAGTCACGAGTTTGTAGTGATTTTCTCTAATTAAGGAGCATAGACTACACAGTTATAATATACTTTTCTTTGTAATGATAGAAAAGGGGGTTACGCAGTGTGATCTGACTATACACAATGATAGTTCAAGAGTGAGCAACACACTTTCCACAAACTCAAAACTTAGCATCGCCGAACCTGAAATGGCTATACCCTTCTAAGGTGTTCGTTGTCTCAATGTTTCTGTAAGTCGACAATATTAGTTCATCCCTCACCCCCAGCAAAAGGGAAAAAAAGGTTTTACATGAGTGTGAGTGACTGAATATTTTCGTTACACACCTCTAGCTGCAGTTTGAAATCGAAAAAGAAATATGATATTGAGGTGGAGATGACGGGAACAGAAACGGTACTACCTACGGGTGCCACAACTTTCCATATCAAAGAAGCTTACCCACATCAAATTAACATGCTACTTCCTCAAAGAGACATTGTGGAATTGCTACTTACCGGAGGAACGTACTGAGAGAACGTCGATGTTGAAAACATCAGGACAAAGATGACTAGAACGCTGACGGCCATGGCTAGCGCTGATGTAGTGCTGCCGCGATCAAATGCCCGGGACCAAGTGGAGAGACGCGGGCTAGAAAATGTTCTCTCTGCCAGTGCTTCAGTGCAGCAAACACTGGCAAAATCAGTGTTGCATTGCAGAGGGGAATGGCGTCTAACGTTCTGCGTGGACCAGTAGGTTACAATAATGTCAGACAAAGGCACCATATTGACAGTCTACTGCGAGGCCTTTTGCAAAGAAATTGTCATATTAAACAGCGAATGATATATGGAGTTATTGGAGTATTGCATATTGATTGCTGATTTAATCCGTCAGGTTTATAGAAGCGCTTTTAACCGAGTTGCTGTCGTTATTGTGGTTGTTGTTTTTGGAAAGCTGTTTAAACTTTCACCCATCCCGCAATCTTGTGAATATATGACCGAAAAGAGCAACAACAATTTCCAGAACTTGCTTTCGGCTAAGCATAAGTAGATAATTCAGCAACACTGGTATAACTGCTGTGGGGAACTCGGCACCATCCTTAAGTTACTGCTTTCAGAATGATTGAGTGTATTTTTGTCTGTAGCGTATTTGTCTGTTTATCTCATTTCTGAGTGGCAACGCTGAAGAGGCTACCCTGCGGTATAGAGAAGACCATATTAGTATCATTACCTTTGTTGTCGTTATCATGTCTATGGTATATAGTGCTCTTTGATATCACAATAGTGCTTCGATGTTTCCACGTACTTTCATATTGAGAAACAAAAGTAATAACTATACCACATGCAAGTGTATATCCTGAAAGAGCAGTGAATTCTAAGCGTAACAAATCACAGCAATCCCTTTAAGCATCATGGACTTGATTCTATGGGAGCTTTTGATTTCCACAACACTTGCTCCATTTTGCCAACGGAGGTGCATCCATTCAGCAAGCTTTTGAATTCCAAAACGCCAGCTTATTTTTTTTTTTTTTGGCGTGGTGTAACCATTCACGTTCAAAATGCACATTCTGCTTTTGAAAGAAAAATGTCTCTATCCCGTCTTTGGGCTTTTGCTCTGTTGGTTCATTGTCCCTTCCTATCCCCTTAGATATGCTATTCACACTTTTAATGCTGTAAAGCTCATTAAGAGTTCCGCTAGGAGTATGCATTATATGCACGCATATATTTCTTGTTTGCACTATGATTGTTAGAACGAGAAACTTGATGACTATATTCTGCGCTGTTTTAAACATATTAAAGCAGGGTATCAAAATGATCCCATTATACCTGGAGTACTGTCCGCTTTCTTTTTGTCTGACCACGGCGTCATGGCTGAGCAACATTCTTTCTCCCTCTACTATTCATAATCATACCATAAGCTATTCCCGATATTTCCCGTTGCCTATTCATTTTTTTTTCTTTGAGTGCCCATTATTAGTGTTTATCCATCATCAGTACTCCGCGTAATAAGAATTCCAAGTTCAAGTCCAAGTCCAAGTTCGCCAAATGGTAAATCTGCCGAGACGTCCAATTCAGTTGTTCAAAATGGCGTATAATATTCAAAATTTAGCAGGTGAGTACTCTGTTCTGCTTGGGAATGCGAATGAATAAATTCCTACAAATTTGTTTAGCCTCGCTGTTGGTCAAGAGGTAGGCGATCGGTTGTATCCAGGTGCTCGCTATACCCGCTCCATCGATGATGTGGTAAATTGTCTGACTTTCTACCAGCATCGATGACACAATGTAAGGCAACCAACAACCGAAAGACACAAAAGTAAGCAGTACCACAGTAACCACCCCCTTCATATAGGGCATGCGATCGAATTGTATTCGAAACCTCATGAAAGATGGAGGTGCAGCTGGATTGTCATTCACGTTTGACGATCTCATTCCGATGGCTGACGGCTGGGTGGTTTCGAGACATCCCACCCGACTCTTCTTGGCGGCGAGTCGCAGTAGTTTCCAGTTTACTACGGTCGACGTGAGCAAGATTGATAGGGCAGGAGCAACCAGTAGACTTCTCCTGAAAACTCTCATCCAGTTTGGAATGTTACAATATTCATCAATGGCACAAAGACAGAGAATACTCTTAGTGAAAGGTGATCCGGGAATCGGAACATAGATTGAAAATATGGTCACCGACACTACCACGACTAGGACAAAAGTGATTTTGACCCGTCCGACTGTAACGAGGCCATGATAGCGCAGCGGCCGACTCACCATGATGTACAAATTGATACTTATTCCGCATATGCATGCCAATGCTAAGCAAAAGGAGATGCGAAATATGAAAGGAAACAAGAGCACAGTGATTCGGCACACCGTGACGTTGGTATAGGACATGTTCCAGAAGATCGAGTAGAGACCCCACCAGACTCCAAGGGTCGTATTGAAACAGCCGTAGAGCTGGAAGAGTAATTTGGAGACGTCTGTTAGTTCGACTTGCCTGTGAACGACGACCAGGAGAAACGAGTTAAAACAAACAGACAACATCGTGTTCGTAGTTTGACAAGTGTAAAATAGGGTCCAGTCAACGGCCGTAAGATTTGACATGATTTTTCCGAATTTCGTAACAAATTCTAACGTCTGACGTGCTAATTACTTGTCATCCAAGGATTAAACGTGGATGAATCTCCGCTAGAAAATACACATCGTTGGTAATTCCTGCAAGGGGCATCAGTGATGTGCATCTCAGGGATCGAAAACTTACAGGTGCTGTCAAGAATGCGTAAATTTGTGGTTGTGTGTGCGTGTGTGTTTTAGGGGCAAGCTGTATATAAACCTATAGGCTCGACGGCGATTCAGAGCATCGTGTCGTTGGACATCGTGCTTATACGATCAACCAATCACATGGATCATTCAATCTGGCTATGATCATCCTGTTTGAGTACGGGAAATAATGATGTGTATTCTTCGTTGACTCTGCCATTAAGGTCGGTTCAATTATCATAATTTTTCACTTTTCCTCAATTTACCACGTCAAATATGTACAATGCCATCCGATAATTAAAGGAACCAGTTTACTGCCGTACGCTTAAAAGCCCTGCCTTTTGTCGTTCGACCTCAGGGCAAATCACTGATGTACCTGCAGCTTATCCACACACAGCCTATATTTTCGCATGATAACACAGTGACAAGTGAAGCCATTCGCTCATACCCTTATAGTTTATACTCTATGGAAAACTTATGCAATAATTTTCTACAAAAACATTAAAAACACAATATTCAATCAAGATAATCGTGATTCTTCGTGATAGAGGCCAGATTTTAACTCTTTGAAAAAGAATTTAAAGTGGACTACTGATTTGCCATCATTGTATATGGTTATATTTGATTGATCATGTGTGTTTCTGTCGAGATGTGTGCCGTAGATTCGTCACCAGGTTTGTCTGTTTTCTATGTTTTGTTGTTTTTACCCACGCCGATGAAAATCGGCAGGGGGTTATGTAAAGGGTTCCGTATGTTTGTTTGTTTGTTTGTTTGTTTGTTTGTGTACAAGATAGCAAGAGAACGGGTAAACGGATTTGAACGAAATGTTCAGGGGATGTTTGGATAATGGCAGGAAAGAATCGATTAGATTTTGGTGATAATCGGTTGACCCTTGCAAATTCTGTGTGACCTTGAAGTTTTGACCCCATGGTATATTCTAGTAGTGACCACTCCGAAAATTTTCCGTTTCTCACTTTGCGATTTTCCGCTACCATACGAAAACATAAACTCCCAAACGATCCGACTTCGCTGCTCAAATGTTCGTAAGAATTCCGAAATTTACGTTTACGTAATGTTCTCGATACAAATTTACGTATTTTGATGATTTTTCAAATTAACATTTATTGATTGTTTTTTTCGTTGGAGGAGCATTTGCTCGGTCGCAGTCAAACTGCACGATATGCGCGCTCAATGTCAATGCGTGTGCAAGGCCGCTGACAATGCATCGCGCTCTACACTGTTGGTGCAAAATTGCATCGGGGACGTTGCGGCGCTCGTTAGTGACCGAATGCTGGTGCAGTAGACATTTGCATTCAACCCTTGCATTGAATAATTCCCGTAGACACTAATCATAGGGGTAATTTCCTGGGGGGGTACGTAAATTTTGTTTTTCTTTTGCGCTTTTGTGGATACCATCAAAGATCGTACACTCATACGACCTTTGATATCATCACACTCTCGGCTTGCTACAATCAAAATATCCTGCAAGAAAACGGCGTATTTCTCGATTTTTAGCGCTTTTTCGGCGACCCGTCGCGTAGACAATACTCTTAAAACTGGACTTAATTCGCGTGCGCTTGGAAAAGTTCCGATTCTGCACTTTTGACGGTGGAATTTGGGATATTCGATGGATTTTTAGAGGAGACTAAAGGACTTTCCTATTGTGAATGAGTGTTACCGTATGTGAAATGATGTGACTTTGCGTGTGATGTGACTGTAGAACCAAAGATCGTACACCTCAGTGTACGATCTTTGGTAGAACTCACTGGCTGGTGATAAAGCACACTGGCAATTAAGTGACCGAATTCTGGTAGATGACCGAATGCTCATTATGTTTACCCCGACTTTGTACTTCAGGCGTGGGTCTGCCGCCTTTGACGGCCCCTCTCTAGTTTATGTATGAATTTTGTTTTTCATTTCTGATACATGTATATTTATGTTGTATTTTATCCGCACGGACCTGCGGAAGAACAGTCTCCGGACTGAAGTAGCGTATGTTACTGTGCTTAAATAAATGAATGAAATGAAATGAAATGAAATGAAATGAAAGTTTTGGGGAAAAAATACTAGTATGCATTTTTTCTGTAAACTTCTAAAGCTTCCTGTAAACGGGACAGGTGCGCTTTCCCGTCGAACAATTACTAACCCTACCAGCATAGTGAAGGAAGATGACTTGTCCACCACTGTCAACACTGTTGAAAACTCGTCAAGGATGTCACAGTCAAACCTAGAAATTATGAATATCTTCAATGCTAATATCATTCTATCTCTTGCAAGGCTTAAGGGCATACTTAATGCTTATAGAGTGTCATTACAGACGTAAGGAATCACGCAGGTTATATAGCTATGTGTAATAAATATAAAAAAAAAAATAAACACCAATCAAATCAAATTTGAAATGTAAAATCGCAGAATTATTTCTATACCGATACTTTAGCAGCCAGTGCATGATGCATTGTGATACAAAGCATATTACATGATTACAAAACAAAATACGACTGTACGATTATGTGTTCTGATTTGGTTTACAGATCTATGCAGGCGCGGTGGAGCACCCCAATTATCTCGCAGAAATCCATCGGCAGCCGAGCCTCATTTGCATAAAGTAAACAACATGTACTCGCGTAGTTGAGAAAAAGTAAACAACTTCTCAAGCTAATAACAATTTAAGGAAAAATATTTTCGGATTAAAATTGAGTTAGTTTGAATTTGAAAACATGTCCGAATATGCACATATTATAACATATTAAAGGATTTGACAATGATAAAATGTGAAATTTTAGCGAAAACCTGGCGAGCAAAATTAACAAAAATATGCCTCGAAAATCATCCTAAAATTCACGAAGTGTGATTGAGGAACCAAAGCGCCAATCAAACAAAGTACACCGAAATTTATTTATCTGCTTGCATTTTAAATGTCATACCGTAATACTCCCGGCCATGGTTGTGTCGGAAAAAAACAGAAGGTGATGTCAAAAATGACACGAACGCAAAGCGTACAGGTCGGTCCCATGTATATATAATCGGCGTGACTGTAGCGTTGCATGTCACAGCACACAACGCTTTGCTGCATGCAGCGTGCGCGGCAGCAGCTCAGCAGTCACCGCCGTGCGACACTCGGCAAAATTGACTGCGTCACATGCAAACCAACAATGAGCACGAAATCCTGAATCTCACGTACCACGCATGCCCAATATTACGGGAAAAGAAATGACGTCATTTTCAATTGTTTCGCTTACTACAATTTTCTATTCCAAACCCTGTAGAAACATGTTGATTTCTCAAAAAGTACAGGTGGAACCAAGCGAAAACTTTCACCATATATGGATTGAGGCCTGATAAACTTATGTTGTCAATTTCGGACACATTGGAGCCCGGCCATAGTCCAGTCGGAAAAAAACAGAGAGCATGTTTTGCGAAAGGTGATTTTCAAAACGCTTTAATATCTCAAGTTCTAGTGCAGCAAATTTCATAATTTTTTCATCGAAAGGAAGGTTTTTAAGAACTTAGATAGTGTGGGAAGTTTGAGTTTACTAGCGGCACGCATAGCGGCACAAGGAGAAGATAAAGATTTGACTTTTTCATGCACACAGTTTCGGGCAGCCGTGGATGCCCGTTGGAAATTCAAATAGAACGGGGCGATAATGAGATGCAAATTGGGGTGCTCCACCGCGCCTGTATGTATTCATAGTAAATGAAAATGATAGGATATAGAGACGAATGCATGAAAATACAAATGTACCGGTTTTCATTTTATTTTTGTTAATTTAAATATTGGTTATAGCTCTACTTTACAAGATAATAAGGCTGTTTCTAAACTTAACTTTTGACACTATTACATGATGTCATATGATGTAATTGGCTGATGTACAGAACAATGTAAACCTGCGATATAGGCCCCAGTTGTTTGATGCTGCCAAATGCTCTTTCTACCAGACACCGGGTATGTCTCCTCTCTATTCTGATAGTATTCCAGTTCTATGTGAAACGACACCTTTCTGGGCAAGAATTGCGTGCGAGTTGTGAAGAACAATTTTTGCTACCAGAAAGTTACCGCAGATGACCCGCACATGACAGTACCTAGCACGTATCTCACCCGTAGTTACCCGTAGTTGTGCACGCAAGTCCTCTTTACCCGCAGCCAAGTTTTAAGGCCGTGTCACACCATTCCGGGCAAGCTACGCGGGCTTGTGGCGAGGAGGTAGTTTCCAGCGCGTAGAAGATTTTCAGCGGGCGAACAAGAATGTTTGCAATTTTCATTCATGCCTTGTCATACCGCACGGGGGAACTTCTGCGGCTTGACTTGCGGGGAAACACATTTACTCCCCTGAGCTCTCCGCAATTGGTCCGCACCTGACAGTATCTAGCGCGTAGTTGCCCGGAGGTGCTCACGCAAGTCCGATTTAACCGCAGCCAAGTTTTGAGCATGACCAAAACTTTTTCCGGGTGAGTCGCGGGAATGCCCGTAGAGGTCCACGCAGAACGCCAGTAGGAGACCCTTAGCGGCAGTACTTCCCAGGTAATTCCCATGCAGGTACTTCGCAGTCCAAGATAATGAAATTCTGTGAGATTTCAGCCATTCCATTAGAGGATTCCTTCACTGAGTTGTCAGCCCCCACGCGACTGGCACAAAGGTCACACAGTATACTCGCAGCAAGTAAGACACATGCGCTGACTCACACAAAATCCTTTTCCGCCTTCAGGAATGTCCGGTATGCTAGAAAATCCCTACACGTAACATGCCCGAGTAGCTTGCCCGGAAAGGTGTGACAGGGCCTAAACACGGTTGCGGGTAGAAAAAAAAAAATATGCGTGCGCACCTCCGGGCGACTACTTTTGAGGTTGTACATGCTAGGTACTGTCATGTGCGGATCATCTACGGGGACCTCCGGGTAGTCAAAATTGTTCTTTGCAAGTCGCACGCAAGGCTGGTGTGACACGGCCTTTAGCCCTGTCACATTTTTCCGGGCAAGATACGCGGGCTTGATGCGTGTGGGGATTTTCGAGTACGCAGGACAATTTTTGCAGGCGGATGAGGATTTGGGCGAGTTTCGCATGCGTCTTACCTGCTAGACCCGTGCTACTTACGTTCTACTTACGTCCATTCCGTTTAACCTGCGTGTAGGCGCATGGGTGGCGAGTGAGGGCTGACAACTCGGTGAAGGAATTCCTCTGAAGGAATTTGATATGGCATTTGTCCCACAGAAAGTCATGCAGATGACACGCGGTTCCGGCGTAAAAGCATAGTTCCAAGGGCAACTTACGTACTTCAAGTGGGCCAACTGCCTGTGACTTGCGGTAGCTACGGGGCTCCTACTGGTGTTCTGCGTGGTCTTCTGCGGGCAATTCCCGCGACTCACTCGGAAAAGTTTTGGTCATGCTCAAAACTTGGCTGCGGGTAAATCGGACTTGCGTGCCCACCTCCGTGCAACTGCGGGCGAAATACGCGCTATGTACTGTCAGGTGTGGGCCAACTGCTGAGAGGTCCGGGTAGCAAAAATTTTTCCCCGCAAATCACCCCGCAATGCTTTCCAAGACACGGTGTGTTTTTGTTGTAGTTAAGTAAGTCGATATAGTTGGTTAAAACTGTTTTTCTATTTCTTTGTGCATTCAATGAGGCCCAAATATCAAGCCCGGCTTACTGGGGATCCTCCTGTATGGTACCTTGATTTTTCTTTTCTTGTATTCTCTGTCACAGTGATTTGCTTACCCTTTATGATATGCAAAATCAGCCATGCATTATGATGAACCATGTGTACATTTCTGAAAGTGATCGTAGTTGATTATTTGTACCATGCAGAAACAATAAAATGAAATGAAATGAAAAGGCTTTGAGCATGCTCAAAACTCGTTCCGGGTGAGTCGCGGGGCTTGCCCGCAGAGGTACACGTAAAACGCTAGTAGGAGGCCTTTAGCGGCAGCACTTCGCAGGCAACTCATACGAGGGTACTTCGCAGCCCCCGTATGTCACTCGTAACGGATCGATTTGTAAGCTCTCAAGCAGGTCACACGGAATACACGCATGTAGCAGGTAAGTAGCACGCGTCTAGCAGGTAAGACGCAAGTACGGAACTCGCCGACATCCTCGTCCGCACGCAGAAAATTTTCTTACGTGCTGGAAAATCCCTACTTCCAACAAGCCCGCGTAGCTTACTCGGAAAGGTGTGACAGAGCCTTGTGGTATACTAGCACAGCCAAGTTTTTAATGCCCTGAAAATAAAGACAGAATGTGGGTAAGTTATTCAGGTTGAAGGGCTGCTTTTACAGAAAGATTTTTAGTCTAGAAATGTGTAGAATGTTGTAGTGTTCTCCCAGTACAAGTGTTACAAATAGTAGTAATTTACAACAGTGATTTCTTTTAACTGGAAGGGGGAAAAAATGAGAAAAAGATGAATACTACACCAAATGACAAGAGATTCGACAGGTAAAAGAACCTTCACAGTTACTAAATCATTTAATGAAATTTGTGGAATAATATCCCCCTGACACTGAGACAGTGTCTGAGACCACCCATAAACTCCTATAGAAATGCTTTGAAACATAAGTTGGCAAGGAAAAATTATCATGAATAGGCCTATAGATATAAACAGTATACCAAAAATTACCAAAATAACAATTTGTAATGGTTGCCTGATGTCTTCGTAACTTTAATATCTAAAGTCTTTAATTTGTCCAAAATGTCATGAGAGGGCAGATTTTGTCTTTTTGGCTTGTCCTTTAATACTTACCGTTGTAAGCTTCATGAAGGTTCGAGTATACGCTATAGTCCCTATGTTTATTTATTTGTTTGTTTGTTTTAGAACTATATTTCACTTTATCAAGACTAAGTTACCTAGACGGTCATAAATTCATTCTGCGTTGGTATCATTAAGACCTAGTATGATGTACCAATGTAAAATTCAGTTTTGCAGTAAAAATGTCAAGAGGTAAATTTAGTTGCATCTTGCTAACAACATTACACAATCTAATGAAAAAGACTTGTTTGACTTCAGTAAACAAACTTGCACAAGTCAAAGCTCAACAAATATACAGTTGTAAGTTGTTGCCTGGACTATAAAGCACTAAAGGACAGTTTGAATGGCTTATTTTTACATTTTGATGAAATGGAGTGTTCAGACAAATGTAACAATGTCATACATCTGCGCACACAATGTAGGCCTACGGAAACTTCTGATAGCGTCAGCAAATTGCCAAAAAAAAAAGAAGAAGAAAGATTGGGACTGCGCTGAATACAGAAAAGATCGAGCACGAAATTCAGACATTTTTCCATTGAATAAAATTGAGCTCAGTGTACAGCGTGTCCCAGAAAAAAAAACGAAACCGAGATTCATTGCAGTTCTTTACGATCAAAATCATATATTTGCTTTATGAGATATACATGAATGGAAAGATATACATCTCTTCTTTCATTGATGCACAACTCAGGGTTCATAATTCATGCATGACTGAGTAAGAACAATAGACAGTAATGCTACTAAATTTTCATTTGCACGAGCAAATGGCAATTTTGAATGGGTTTTTTCACGCTTTTTCGGCAATCTTTTGCAAAAAAAAAAAAAAAAAAATCAAGGCCGTAATACCCATTCTTTTTCCTTTCATATGACATCTCATGCGTACAAAATGATCTACGCCTGCTCGAGAAAACTTAATATGAAAATATGCTTCCATTTTACCCAGAAAGATGGATACTAAAATAAGGAGCCAGTTAGCTCTCCCGACGCCTGCCCGACTTGGCAGATAACAATGGCCTCCATGCTTTAATGAATTTACACAAACATGAAGGGAGGTGGGAAGGGAATGTAACGGACGATTCGTAATAGGGTCTTAAATTAGCACATGATCGTGGCCTTGCCTGGCCATGCAGCAAACCACAGAGCAAAGGGTGTTCATCAGCGGAATGTTGAAAGGGAGGGGGGGGGGGGGGAGTAACCGACCGAAAAAGCCTTCCTCCCCCTCCCTCCCCCCCCCCCAAAAAAAAAAGAAAGAAAGAAGAAAAGACGACTTTCAGCCCTGCATTTGTGCCTTTGAAATGTTAGAAGCGAAAGTTCAGTGATAAAAAAGTGACGTAGCCCCTCTTTCTGCTTCGCCTCCCCCTTCAAAAACTTCAAAACACTGTCAGTAAAAGGATGAACCACTCGTGAGGGAAACGTAGATAGGAATGAAATCAGTGAGATAAGTTTTAGGTATACAAAATCATCAAAATGTGTACATTAGTACCATTGTTGTAACGTTGATTTCCCATAGCCATTGGACAGCATGCAGCCTGAGAATACACACGATATTAAGCCCCCGTCACACTAGAGCGGATCAAGCCAACGAATTCCCAGCGGATCCGAAAATTTGGAGATACGCTCACATCCGTTGCTCGTCGTTCGTGACTCGCTTGACGTTCGCTGTATCCCCTAGCTGTTCGCAGAGATCCGCCGGAGCCAAATTCTGATTTTGGACATGTCCAAAATCTTGAGCGGATGACGAACGGAATGACAATCCGCTCTGTGTTCGCTTAGCATCCGCTGATCGAAAGTTTTGGTCGCTCTGCGTTCGTTTCTTATTCGTCCGCCGTTCGTCCAAATTCGCCCACCAAATCTGAACAGCAACACACGTTAATATTAAACGAAGTAGGAAAAAACAAATAGATATTCATAGCACACATAATAATAATAATAATAATAATAATAATAATAATAATATCAATAACAAGAAAAAGGTCTTATTTACCCAACCTGTAGCCTCTTCAGTGTTGCCACTGCTCTACCAGAGGGCCCTGCTATTATTATTACCCTAGCGTTGCCAGGTACCCATTTACACCTGGGTCGAGAAGGATATCGTAGGTAAGAAAAATCTTGCCAAAGGATGTAAGCACTGGGCGGTATTCGAATCCGGGTCCTCGGTTCGGGAATCGGGAGTCTTATCCACTATGGTACACCCCTACATGACATTACATTATACGTATTCTGGCATTAAGTAATAAATATGTGGTAGATAATAACCGCACTTGCAGTGCTTGTATCGAGAACATTATTGTAAACCGCTGCTATAAAAGTCAACCTGTAGTAAATGGTAATCTCTGCGTGGAATTTCGATGGGAATTGTGAAAGTTCGACTCCAGTTGGAGGCACCAGACGCAATTGAGGATGTTGGACTACCAACATTATGCGTCAACGTGGTCATCAGAAGGAAGTGCACTTTAATAGGGGAATCTTGAGGACTGTCGAGGGTAGTGACATCAGGAGTACTATTGTTTCGTGACTTCTGCTTCCTTCTTTTTGGGGCCATTTTCACAGTCACCACATTACTTGACACTGTCACTGCTCAAAATGATTTGGTGAAGTGTTAGTCAGCCGAGATCCGTCACGTGATCGCCGCAGTATCGCTCTGCATATGTTGGGCATTCGCTGCTCATTCGCTTTGTCCGCTCAGCATCCGTTGGATGGACTGTACGCATTCGCTTTCATTCGTTACTTTATCCGCTCGCAACACGGTTAGCATATGCTCATCCTTCGTTAGGCGAACGTTCCAAAGCCACATTTTGCGAATTCGAGCGGATTTGAGCGTATCTGGACTTTGCCAAATTTTGCCCATCCGCTAGGCATTCACTGATTTATACGCTGTAGTGTGACGGGGCCTTTAGTCTTCGATTATTGGTTAGGGCCCCGTCACACTACAGCGAATGCCCAGCGAATGCCCAGCGAATGCCCAACGAGTGTCCGATACATTTGAAAATTTGAAGATATGTTCATATCCATTGGTAATACTAGAATAGTTCGTAACTTGGCGTTCTTTGCATTCATTAACTATTCGTAGGGATTCGCAGAGATACGCTGGAGCCGATTCTTTTGTAAATATGTCCAAAATCTCCAGCGTATCTCTGCGAATCCCTACGACTAGCTAATGAATTCAAAGAACGTCAGACATGCAAGCTGTCTTCACATCTTCGAATTCGTTGGGCATTCGCTGTAGTGTGACGGGGCCCTTAAGTCTCATAGCTTACTCTAAACAAAAGACAACAATGGGCTTTCAGGCTCGTACAGCATTCTCTGTAAATACGCTCCCCCCCCCCCCCCCCCCCAACAACAGTCACTGTAGCACTGCTATTGTTTTGAGTGAATTCAATGGCGCAGGTGAGCCCATTTGTCTAATGCTATTAATAAAGTCGGGAGAGCTGAAGGCTTGTTTTTCGACTAGCCGTAGAATCGAAAGAAATGAAGCATGTTTTCATGCATATTTTTCTCAAGCGTAATTCATATTTGATGCATAAGGTATCACACGAAAGAAGAAAATATGGATACTTAGGTTATGAACTTTATTTTTCGAAAACGTGACTTTAAAGTCTGAAAAATTCACTTAAAATTACCATTTGCGCGTGCAAATGAAAATCTGATAGCACCACTGTTTGTTGTTCTAACTCAGTCATGCATGAACGATGAACATTAAGATGTACATCAAATGAAAGAGGAAAAGTTTATCTTTCCATTGATGTATATCTGAAAAAGAAAATTTATGATTTCAATAGTAAAGAGTTGCAAAGAGACACGCTGTATAATGTTCTTACTACTTCATTGGCTTGTCAAACTTCCCCGCCGTTTTCTGGCGTTTGTGGGCGGCAGGGCTACAATGATAATGGGCACATTTCTCTGGTCACTGCCCATATATAAGCTATTTATATAAAATGCGTGTATGTACGTGTTTGTGTGTGTGTTTGTGTTTGTGTTTGTGTTTGTGTTTGTGTGTGTGTGTATTCGTGACTATTGATGACCCCTTTTTAGGGATTTTTCCTCCCGTCAGGCTTTTTATTTACAAGTATGAGAGAGACCCTGTGTACAGATGTTTTTTGTTTGTCGTTTGGTCACCGCCTTGTCTTGCTAGTCGTCCATTTATAGCTTAGGGGTGTGACAGCAGTCCAATGGAATCCCAAAGTTTACACCAACCGACAGTCACATGCATAGGAAACCGGTCTGTAATGCAGAGTTGCGGACAAAGTCGCTATTATAATACAGAGATATTATCTATATCCATAATACCCGGGAGGTATGATATACCTCCTTGACTATTCATACCAACGGACACACACAGACAAGAGAAGTATTTCTTGACTGGCGTATTCTATTGCAAGAACGTACACGCACAAGCGTTACCATTTCCTCTATTTGCTATGATTTATTTGATTATTCCCTAATCCACTCTGTGTGGTTCAAAGTTATTTTATTTAGATAGATAAAACATAATGTTATTACTGTTGTAAATTACTTTTAGTTTAAACTTGTCTAGTGCGAATTGCATTGTCATATAGTAACAAATACGTCCTTTATTCAAAATCAAATACAAGTACAACTGAGAATGCAACGAATTCAATTAAAGTTGATTAATAAGAAGTAGGTGAAAGCCTCGTACATCGTAGAAGCCACAAATGTGAAACGGAGTTCAGTGTCTGGGATTGGTCGCAGGGTCATTCCGTAATGAAGTGAATCAGAACAGTGCGTGTCGCGGCAACACATCTTGTCAGTAACACTTGAGGACACAACCGTTAAGTGCAGCGGGGAAGACAACGGGCGAAAATGTTTCCACAAATGTGCCTCGCTTCCCTGCTAGTGATCAGATAGGCGATAGCCTGCATCCACGTGCTCGCTATACCTGTCCCGTCACTGATGTGGTATATGGTCGCACTCTCTGCGAGGGTGAATGATGTGATGTAGGGTATCCAGCATCCGAACGATATGGAGGTGAGAAACAACACCGTCTTTATACCCTTTGCGTGCTGCGGTAGACGACGCAGGGTTGGAAACCGAAAGCGTTTGGACTTGGAACCCCGTGAGGTGCTCCGGACAGGTACAGAAACCGAAGGCATTTCATCAGCAAAATTGACTCTATTTTTCCTGCACGCTACAGTAAGAAGAGTACAGTTTACCAGAGTAGAAACAACCAGAATAACAGCTACTGGGGCAATGAGTAAAACTAATCGCACGGTCGCGACCCAGCTGGGCACGTCGCAGAGTCCATCAGCTTTGCATATGCACAATATACCTTCCGTGAATGGTGACCCCGGGACAGGTAAATACACGGAATAGATGATTATAGTCACGCCGGTGGTAACAACCACAGTGTATGTGACTCTTCGCACTGTGACCAAAGCGTGATAGTGCAGTGGTCGGTTCACCATGATGTACAAATTTAGACTAATTCCAGAGATGCATGACAACGCCAAGCAAAGTAAAATGCGGTACACCAGAGGAAAGATCATCACAACAATCCGACACAGCTCAAAGTCGTCGTATGTCATGTTCCATAGAATCGAATAAAGTCCCCACCAAACACCGAGGGCCATGTTGAGGAATCCATAGAGTTGATAGAGGAGCTTGGAGACTTCTGGCAAATTCACCTGTTTCCTGACCACATAGATGAGGAGAGAATTAAAGCACACGGAGAATGCCGCGTTTGTGCCCTGACACACATAGAAAATTGTCCAATTATCGAGAGTATCATTTGCCATTATCTACTGCCTACTTTGCGTTGATTTAAATGTGCCTGTTACTTACATGGTGTTTGAGAAGATACAAAGTATGATACAAACAGAATGTCACGACTATTTAACTTATAAACCTCTCTACTCTGTTATGATTCTCTTGAGCAACGTCGATTGGTGTGTCATCGAGCTCATTGTCGAGATCCCATCATAAAGCCTGAAGCGTTTCCCTCGGCCAACTGTACCGCAGCGTGTCACAGCGATTTGATTGGCCTATCTTGTTGATATTACGTGCGTTAGAAGTCAAACAATCATAATGGCTGCTGGTGAAGTGCAAACAACCAATGACATCTCGACTCACTTATGTCATAAGAATTCAACCTCAGCACTACGGTGAAGGAGGGGTATTGCCCATTCTGTGTTATGACTGACAAGTCAGCACGCAATTAGAGGCTATTGCTATTCAGGCGATGACGAACACCCTCTGGCTAGAGTTAGTTGCCAGGTTGACATGAAAGAAACTCAGCTAAGCTCAACTCAATTCTTGCTAATCTTTTATTTTCCAAGCAACTGCCAAGTGCTTTTAAAGCAATGAGAAACATTATATTTTGTTCACTCAAAAGTTTCATAAATTTCTTAGATGCCGAAAAAGTGGGGGGAAATTATATCAACGGTCTGATGTTTTCAGCATCATTGAACTCACTTTGATAGACAATGAATCGGTTTCCTTTTTAAGGATATTGAAGCAAGGGACTCTTATATTTGATGTTACTTGTGTAAGCATGGTTATTCATGTCACATCATTTATACTTGACACTTTAGAATCGTCAACACCCGTATGGAAATTGACACTTTAAAAGCACGGTTTAAAAGCATCACCCATTAACGAATGATTGGGAGGGGAGAAAGGGGGGGGGGGGGGGAGCAGTCCTAGCTGTCCTTGAAGGCTAACCCCAATAAACCTGATGTTGTCTGCTAGAGGGCGTAATGTTGTTTGTTCTTCAGGCTTACTGTACTACAACTACAGGCAATATTTTATGCTATACACAACAACGAAATCAGTGGATCAGTAAGGTTACTTTGACAAGGCATCATTAGGATTGTACAATATACCAATTGTGTCAATATAGCCAATTATCCGCTGCATTATAGTAGGTACACATACATTCACACGCACACACATACACACACACGCACACACTCTTTCTCTCTCTCCCTCTACCCCATTCATCTTCCAACGTACACACGCAACTAGATAATAAACATGCATAAACAAATTACATGCAAAGAATCAATACATTAGGATTTACACTTAATGGTTATGAATAACAAATTGCAAAAATACATACACATACTATTGTAAATAATAATTGTGTGGATTCATGATTACAGCACAATGCAGGGGAATATCACATGTTTTCGAGGTAGTGCCTTCATCATAATTGAATGGAGGTATGTTTTAGATCATACCATGCAAATTGTGAAATTTGATATATATGTCTATATAAAGCAGGTTGGAGACTTTCTGCAAATGCAGCATGTTTTCTTGCGACACAGATTGGAGAATTCTACTCCCGACCTTATCAATTTCAGGGCCTTCAGACATTTACATCACAAAATGAGCTGATTGAGACCCAGTTCTAATGCTTACTTCAGCAGGCAATGCTCTCATCGATATGTTCAATGAACGAAGAGATATTGAGATACATAAACGAAATAATGTCATTATTTAAATCTTTCCACTTTTCACCATCGATCTCCACAATTGCTTCGCCAGAATAGATTGACCATTCTTTATTTTCAACAGTCCCTACTGGAAAGAACACAGTATCCCACAGTATGTTCACTACACAATTATAGTCAACTATGTGAAAACGCACGAATTCAACAGTGCGAAGATGATTTCACACTGTGGTGTGGTTTTGACAGAGTGTTCACATATAGCTTTGCTTAGTTTCATACTGTATATTGACGACTTACATTGTGTTCACACTGTTAAAATGCTCGAATTTAACAGTGTGAAGAGATTTTACACTGTGTTCACACTGTGTTCACACTGTGTTCACACTGTGTTCACACTGTATTCACACTGTGTTCACACTGTGTTTATCACACTGTGGGACACTTTGTTCTTTCAAGGAAGGGATTGTTTTGTACGACGCCTGCGAAGACGTATTTTGACAAGGCAAAAACGATATTGTGATGAATTTGGACAGCGTTCTTAAAAAGAAGACTTGGTTTGGTGTTCGTGACGAAAATTGTTGAGAACAGAAATTTACAGGATCATCATTGCCAAGGCAAGCGTATAGGACACCGAAGATTCCCAAATGACCTTCCCCAAAAGTCGTTTGATATGATCAGCTAGTCTAAAGTTAGACCCTAATGGAAACGATATGGCGAAGGTACATATTGATTACAATAACAACTATCCACGAGCCATATACCGTGCGAATGCAATCTTGCATATTTGCTTAGCTTCCCTATTTGTCAACACATATCCAATTGGCTGAAGCCAAGTGCTGGCTATTCCAGCCCCGTCACTTACATGGTATATTGTTCGTCCATCCCCCTGGGAGAAAGGTACTATATAAGATAGCCAACATCCAAAGGACAAACTCGTCAGCAGTAACACAGTCGCGATTCCCTTTGGGTTGGTAAAGCGCAGAAAAGGCTTTCGAAACTTATTGTTCTTTGTCCGTCCAGCAGAATTCTGATCACAATTTGCCAGTGAATTGTTTTCCAAGTAGCTCACCTTATTTTTCTTGCAAGACAAAAACAGAAGCTTTATGTTCACTGATGCCGATATAACCATTAACACCGCGACAGGTGTAATGAGGGATACTTTTCGAAACACCCCCACCCACATTGGTATATAACAGTACCTGTCTGTAATACACAGACACATTATGCCGTTGGTGAAGACCGTCCCGGGAATAGGCATGTACATAGAGTAGATACCAAATACTACAGCGACGTTCATGACAAAGGCTATTTTGAATCTATTTACTGTCACCAAATTGTAGTAACGTAAAGGTCGACTAACCATAATGTAGAGATTAAGATTGATCCAGCAAACACAGGACAATGACAAACAGAAGAATATCCTGTACAAGAGAGGAAATACAAGAACTGTGATCCGGCAGACGTCATTGTTTGAGTACGCGATGTTCCAAAAGATGGAATATAGGCCCCACCACACACCCAATGCCATGTTGAGGCTGCCGTACAGTTGATAAAGCATCTTTGAGACTTCAACTAAATTGACTTGGCGCCGAATAATGCATATGAATAGACAATTAAAGCAGATAGAAAGTGTTATGTTTGTCGTTTGGCACGTGTAAAATATGGTCCAATCTTGTGAGGAATTATTAGACATGTTGGCCAACCACTATCACCTGCTTGGAGGAGTCCAACGAAGTTATCCTTCCGGAGTTGGAAGAATGTCCACACTGACCTCGGTTTCTTTTCAGCAAATTACGAACCTCTACTCCGTTTCTTATCACGGTCGCGGATGTCCACGTGCATCACAGAACATCCAGATTATGATCAGAATCACTGATGATGACTTGAGATGACTGTCCTCTGAATCTTTGAGTCGATTCTTTCATAAACCAGAGTTAAACATTCTTCAGTTTCTGATAGTATGGATGCGCCCACAGTGGAAATATTAAACCTTATCCTGTGAATTTTCTGTGTTCTCCATAAATCATTGGTTGGCGCATACAAATTCTCAGCCGTCTCCGTCCTATGGACTTAAAAAAAAGAAGAAGGATCAAAAGAAGTGTACGTGTCTAACGAAGGAAGATCGTTTCTTGAGCAAGTGACTAAGGTTTTTACCCACTATTCCATACTTTGCTATACATGAACAACGCCCCAAGGTTCCTGAGTCGTTTCAAATGGCAATCCTAAGGAAGGAGAATTGAGGATTTTAAGAAATCGAAATGAAGAATCTGCAAGATTGACACATTATAAAGCTTCAGTTTGCGCAGGTAGTGTTTAGTAGCCAAGGACCGATAAAATCTATGAAACTGTTCAAGCAATGCATTATTCAACTAAGGAACACCACGTCCATCTACCAAACAGCACCACGACTATAAAACATGTATAGACAATGTTCTGAATCCACAGTCTGGTCAACTTTTATATGGATGTTCATGTAAAACTCAGTCGGCTCTAAATGTGCATAACCTATTCTGATTGGTTGACGGTTAAATCATAGAAACTCCTACTTACTACCTAAGCTAACAAGAAATAATTAATATGCAAATGTATGGAGGTACATGCAATGAGTTTAGGAATTCCATCAACCAATGGTTGGAGATGAGTCTGACTAACAGCTTCATCCGTGGGCTCTACAGCATAAAACGGCGTATCATATCTCACTGATTTTGTGAACTTTAAACCGCCATATCACACATATTTGCATACAAACATCCACACAAAGACATTTATTGAATATGTTTATGTTTATAAATTTTGTAGAAGATATAACACATGCTCCCTTTCCTAAAGATCACAAATTTTCCTTTTCAACTATGATACTTTTTAATAGCTGCATTACATTTTGTTACATTTCTATTCTCTTTTACAATGAATGTAACATGGCACTATTTCGCCTCTTTGTCTGTAATGAGTCTAATCATTCAATGAAGTATTTTAAAATGCTCATGAGTCGAACCTAAATCTACTGTTATTCTTCACTTGGTTTTTCTCTCTCCTTCTGTCTCCCTTTTTTATTCTCTCTCTCTTCCATTATATTTAATTCTAGCATTCTTTTCCTCTTCAATTTTACGTTTGGAAATGTTAATCAAGGAGACTGCGTGGACACTGGTGAACATGGTCTTTTTCTAATGCTTGTATTTGGTACTCATTAAAACATAAAAATGATTGAAAATGATTCGACTTGAAATACAGAACCTCAAAATCTACTTGTCTTATTGTGTATATTTGCTCATTATTCGTGCAAACTATTATGTGGCAAGGCAAAAAGGAATAACTTTCTTCAGTTAATTCTTCTTTCTTCAGTTAATTACTTTAAATCTTGAACATTTTATTCAAGTTAGACAGCTCAGTCATGGTAAAGCCTTAGTCCAACAGTACGGCCGTTAGAAGATCATAGCAATGCGAGGGAATGGGTATCTCTCTTCATTGACAGCTGATATTCACGATATCATGTTGGTCATTTGCAAACATTGCAGTCGGTGTACGATTCTTTGAGTAAAGCACAGTAAGGTTTAATAATGCATTTTTTTTTTCTCATTGGAGGATTATTACACACTGAATGAAGACTACTGCTAAAGTCATGTCGCCAAATGACATGAGGTAATAAGTAAAGGAAATTCAAATACCTTGAGACCCAACCAAGTTTGATATTTTCGCATTAAATCCATGAATGGCGGGATACTTTCTCGTCTTCTATTCCCTTTAAGTATAGTGGAAAGAATGATGATAACATCAATGAAAACAACTAGGATAGAAAAATGAAATAACAATTTGAATTGCTTGTGTTTCTCCACGCTATCCAGCGGACTGGAAGTAGAGACATCCAAAATATTTAAGGTAAGTTAACACATGAGATACATGAAAATTCATATACTAACACTGAAGGATGAATTAAAGGAAGATATCTTTCCTTTGTTTGTTTATTTTTTGTTTTAATAGATAAGATTGGCCTTTAAAAGGATGCCTCCCAGCCAGTGGTCGGAATAAAGACAAAGGCCCTTATAGTATTTACTTTTTTCCACACATGCAAAATTTCTGATATCTTTATGGAATTTATAGATTTAACATTTATACAATATTCACTAATTTAATTCGTTGAGAATAGTGGAGTGAAATAACATTGAAGCGGCTTTGCCGTGTAATGGAATATATAGTCATAGTTTCTGCGCTAAAAAAATGATAACAATAATTGATTGAATTCTATTTAATCATTTTGTGTATGTTCAGACTTTTGTTTTTCCTAAAATTTATTTTAATCCCTCTCCTCTCTCTCTTTCGCTTTTTCCTCAAATTGTCGTGTTTCAAATTCAAGGTTTTATAGTACTCAAGATCTAGGCTAATATTTTGTTTGTTGTTGATGTTTTCCTGTTTTGCTTTTGTTATACTTGAACAAGAGTGTTTCTAACTTGGGACATGGTGACATGTGGACTAATAAAGGAAACATCCATTTACCTATTTCATGCCCCATCAACCTTCGCGAGACATAAATGAAATAAAATTTATCAATTATGACTCCTCTAGCAGCGCTCTCTCATGGAAACTGTTGTCAATCAACGCTGAATTCGAGCTGACAGAAAATCAATACCACTTTCTTTTTATCTAATTCCACTCTCTCTGCGTCTCTCGAACGCTTACAAACTACGGTCATATAACGTGCATGCACACACAAACACACACATAATATGCGCGCGCACAGAAACGCCCTAGCCACGCCCAGCGAGGAGTAAATCCCTCCTACCGTGTTATACACTCCACTCTGATTTGAATGATGCGACCCGCTAGGCAAGTACATGGATAATTATTGAGTAATAGAGCTGGGTTGATGCTGACTGACAGAACGTTTCTTTTGTCATGTTGTATATGCACCGACAATAGTTGTTAGATTGGAGCGTAATAATAATCTTTCAGAGACCCTTTCTTCATTCACCTCGGAAAATTTCTCCCCCAGCGGGCGATGTCGATATACCGGCGCAAGAAGCAAATCTCAGCGAGTGAAATTGTGATCACGTGACATTAAATTTTCTCAGGTGATGGGCGTACCGGCTGCTGTGGTCGTGTTGTGACTATTAAACCCGACGATTTCCCGCGCTAAATCGACTCGCAAAATGTGCGCAAAGGAGAAAAACACATGTTTGCTATTATTCAACTAATTAGTTAAGAGAGTGGGGAAAGCGCAACTAACTAGATAATGCAATTTTAAAGTCTAGATAGAGGAAATTCGCTCACATCACTCATTCTCTAGAAGGAGATACTGAATGCTTAACCCTAGTCTTTCTTTTTAAATCTATCTTAACACATAATTCGTGAAAACTACCAGTGGTAGATTGACATACACCTCATAACACGGCCACCAGATGACGTCCAGGGTTTGTGATGAAAACAGGAGGACATGAAAGGATAGGCCCTATTAATAGTTCCTTTCTCTTCTCTATTAAGCAGAAAACATGTCTCTTAGAAGAAAATACTTCCATAATTCTATTTAACAAGAAAAACAACAACAACAACACACAAGATCGCAGACATAGAAATGCCAAGAAAACATTTGGGAAATCTAACTCAGAGATCTGCTTTAATTTAGTGCAAGACTGCATAAAAATTATTTGTTGTTGCTGTTGTTATTGCTACATCATAAGGAGAAGTTTCTTTGATCAGAAGTTTGTTTTTCCTTATTTGCAGCTTTTAAGTCCACAGTTTTCGAAGCTTTTTATAACTCTAAAAGAGCTATTCAATCAGAGCACTATTCACGACTAACATTTCACGACCAACTGCATCTACCATTCCCGTGCACTATCCTTTTGACAATAGGCAGTACTTAGGCAGCACTTACAGTGAAATGATTTCAAAAATTGCTTGGTCTCTATGGTTACATCCACACAAAAGGAATTCACATTTGCGAAGATCTGGGCTAACCAGTTTTCAAAAGCCTTTCATCTTTCTTCCTGTCTGTGAAGACACGCATAATTGATGTTTGATATGAAATTGAAAAGTATAGAAAAATAATATCTTAAGAAATGTCAGTTGTTGGATATCAGCGGATAGATATCCATTAGGGCTTTTGTCATATTGTTAGACAGGATGACATTTCTGTACCGGGTGGTTTTTTTTTCTCTCTATCTCTCTCTCTCTCTTCCTATTTAATTCTAGATGCACTTACGAAGAAATCTTTACTCGAACAAAGCATAAGATGATTAAAGGATTATAATATATGACGTATGAATGTGGGCGTGTACAGTGAGTGTGCGCATGCGTGAAGCACACACACGCACACTCGATGTATCTGAATGTATATGATTAAACAAGGCATTTTGTGTAAGTTGTTCGACAACTTAATAACATATTGCAATGAACTTTTTTTTATACACGTGCTCTCTTACTTACACTGTTTTGAGACAGAACTGGGAGAATGATGTAGAGTTTATGCACTGTGCTTTTTTTTTCTTTTTCTTCTTTTCGTTTTCATCTGTTGTTGAAGGAGGGACTATGTAATAAATTAGATATGTATTAAAACAGGATTGCTTAGATTCAGCCATATTAAACGTTTCTTTTTTTCCTTGGGTTACCTTTGAGTTCTTGGTGACAATGGTAGTGGTTGTTTATACTTAATAATTATGCGCCTAAATATGAAATATATTATGCATATATGACATGATATACTTGCGAGACTTCCTGGCGCTGCATGTTAGTGGTGTTGATAACAATGTCATGGTGATCGTAATTATTGCTATGTGAATTCGCTCTACATTTTTTTTTTTTAGAGTGGCGATAAGTAGTATTTTTATGTCTTTTTGGGTGTATGAATTGTGTGATTATGCATTATTTCTGTATCTAATAGTTATATGCGATGGTAATAAATATATATGTCTCAGCACATGCGAGAATGTATCGAATTCGGCGAAAGAAGGTGGTCTATGAATAATTATGTGTGTGTGCTTATAGGTACGTGTGTGTGTGCTTATGTTCACTGTGTGCGTGTGCGTCTGTGTGTGTGTTTCAGTGATCATTGCAGACCATATATCTTTTTTGATACATCATAAACGATAAATCAGTTTGTACAACAGTCACGGTGTGTTCAATGTACATGTATGCACCTTTTCTAAAAATTAATATGGTACGTGATATCATCATTTCGACAACTGTTATACCTTGAAAGATTTGAAAATGACCCAGCTGTTGTTTACGTTTTATATCTCTTTTGTTTTTAGTTTTTGTTTAGTTTGTGCAAGCACCTGTTATTTGAAGGGCATTAAAATTACTAATACAATGTTGTCAAAGCTCCCCCCTCTCTCTGCTGCTGCTGTATGATTGTGTATGTTTGTGTGATATGGTATTGTAATGAGTGTCTTATAGGAAAAGTTTACCGAAAGGAATAATAGTAATAATAATAATAATAATAATAATAATAATAATAATACTAATAATAATAATAATAATAATTGACAGTGCTTATATAGCGCATAACACAAAGTGATAATGTCCCTATGCGCTCTATAATCAAAGTTGTTGTTTCTTTAATTACACAAACATACTTAATTCTGTTCTGTTTCTGGCGATTATGATTCATCATAATATGATTATATCATTGTCGTGTGTACATAGTAACCTAAGGGATCGCTCTCCATTGCCATCCAAAAAATTCTGCATTCATTTTACATTCTACACTAAAATTTTGATAAACTTACCTGCAATCTGGCGCAAACTAGTATTTTGCATGCATTTTTGCATTTTTCATACATTTTTCAAACAGTGTCAGGAATTATCAAGCTTCTGAAAACCGAAAAACAATTCTGAATTAACTTTCTGAATATCAACACTGGACTTATGAAGTGTTTAGTGTAAATACATCAAATTACAAGAGCCACAGCAGCGGAATATACAGCTTTGAAATCTTTAAGGCCAGTGAAATCCATAGGTCCGTGCTGGACACGAGGGAGCGATCACCCTGGAAAACTGCCATTGTTGTCCACAGAGGACCAGTGAATATCAGGTGGAGCAAGTATAGGCTGGGAAATTGCTGTAGGATGCAATTCACCTTTGACTCGTGTCTAGCAAACCCTAGATCTTTACTAAGTATGAAGCTGACTACATTTCTCATCGTTTTGCCTGTTGACGTTATTATGACTCAGTACCCCGTCATGTTGAAAGTGCGGGTGATGTTCGTTATTCCGGAACACACAAACTCCGTATACCCAGATGTTTGTTTATCCAAAAATGAAATAGGGTCGGTAAATTCGAATATTTCTGGCGTAATTTCAAAGGTTCATTAGTCTGGAAATGAAATAAGGTTCATAATTCCTAAGGTTTGATGAAATAAATGCAATAAGGTCCGTTAACCTGAAGATAATTGAAAAAAAAAAGTGCTTAATAGCAAACGTCCGGAATTCCGAACCCCCCTTTTTTCATTTTCAAATGGACGAACCTTCGGAATAACGAAATTATTCCATTTGTGGATCAACGAATAATCGGAATATCGAACCTCATTTCATTTTCGGAATTAAGAACCTTCGGAATAATGAACTTTCGAAATAACGAATCTCCGAAATACTGATACGATATTCAAAACTATCATTATCATTATCATTTTGTCTAATTTATTCAGGGTAACCACTTCAGAGATCTGAGCACTGTTCTCCTAGTGATCCCTGTTCACATAAAAAACGGAAGTACAAATAAAGACAAAATGAAAAAACCTCGCATACAATAAAGAAAGTGCAAATTAATTTAAGAACACGTTATCTTACTAGGTGAAATTACGTATGCTTAAATGTGGCTAGAACACTTCTCCAGAAGATGAAAATGCCTTTTTCACTCCGTGCTGATTTTGGGTAATATGAGTCCGTTATTTTGCGAATTTCTTGTTCACAAACTAACGAACTTTCCGAATAACGATCCGTAACCGAAAGAAAATAAAGCTTCGCAAATATTGCGAGTATCTCGTACCTCCTGAAATGGGAGTCACTTTAGTGTTTCTATTTTTAGCTTGGACATTGCATATCAGTAAGAAAACTAAACCATTACCTTTTAGTTCGGTTGGCACCATTCAATATTTTCCAACATCGGAGGGATTTTAGGTAAACTTATTATATCACATTTTGTCTCAAATTGATTTATTCACTGGAAAGCATTATTGGGTTTCACAGGGCAATCAATGATTTATGTTGACTCCTACAAGTAATCATGTTTTCTTGTCACTATGTTTGTTTGTTTTTTGTTTGTCTGTTTGATGTGTTTATGCGTACATAGCGTAAAAGTTATATAAGTAAGTATACGGATAACAGAAAATAGAGACTGAAATCATATCTTCAAAAGGACAAAGAAATATTGCCGTAGCGATCGCTCTCTCTCTCTCCTTCAGTTATCTTAAGATATATAAAGAATATGACATAAATTTTTGAAGATGTCTTTTGGCAACATGACGATTCCTAAAGAAATTCTTTTGGCAAAAGAGATACAATTGCTAGTCTCTGGTTACACACCAGTGTTAGAAAGCTGTCAGAACAAGCAAGCAGCGACAAAGAACCTGACCTTTATGGAAGTCATGGGTAGCATTGTATGTCGTCTTCTCTGCCTTAAAGGCAGAACTGTGGCGGGTGATATGGGCACTGACTTCGGCTGACGACAAAAAAAAAAAAAAGTGTAAACAGGCAACGAGCCAGGAGAAAAATAGAAACAAAGACTATAGACTATAGACTTTATATATATATATATATATATATATATATATATATATATATATATATATTTATTATTCTATTTTTTTTACACCATCTACCGACTGCTATAACATCCTCACCTTGACTCTCTCTCTCTCTATCTCTCTCACTCTCTGAGTCTGTTTGCGCTACATCTCTTATGACTTTCTGTGATTCCCGCCATCTCCTCACAACGGCAAATTTCCAACGATGACAATCAACCGATCTTTCTTTTAACATGGAACTCTTTGGCCCGAATTCACGAAGGTGGGACAATCTTTGTCCATGGTTTAAACCATGGACAAAGACCTTAGTTTTGTATGGAGCGCCAAGTGTTGCATGACCTATTTCGTTACAAAATCAGTCATTTCGTCGCCGAAATAACCATTTCGTTAACGCAATAATCACTTCGTTACGAAACGACTGATTTCGTAACGAAATAGGCCATGCGACACTTGGCGCCCCATACAAAACTACGGTCTTTGTCCATGGTTTAAACCATGGACAAATATTGTACCACCTTCGTGAATTCGGGCCTTTATGTCATTCAAAGTTTTTTCAATGTATTTTGTTTGATGCATAGACCCACCATAGTATTATCGTTTGTTTGATTAGCATGTTTATAAATATCAGTGTATAGTTATTGTGTGATTGTATGTATTCAGGTTCAGCGGCAGAACTGTACCTGTCCACATAATTGTACTTTGTGTAAATGCCATCGTTTTGCTATCTGTTATGATTGTATATAATATTATGCAGGGCCCCCAGGAAGAACAGCACCTGTTTACTAATGGGGCAACCCTGTTGAAATAAGGCTGAATAAATAAATAAATAGATAAATCAATTAATTAATTCAATTTAGCTATTCCAGTTGTAATTCACTATGAAGTCGAGTTGCAAGACTTCACCAAACTGCTCCATCAGTTACAAGCCAGTATCTGAACTTATCGCCTGGAGTTTTGTAGAGTGTTTTTCTGCATATAGGCTTGGTTGCATCCAAGGGTGACGTGTGTGTCTGTTGGATTATGGCAAAGTGGCTAATTTCATAAAACGTAACTGCGATACTAACACCCTTTGTCTATCCAATCTTCACTCTCATCCCGTCCCATTCACCATTTGTGCATAGTGTATTCCACATACACTAACCATCAGGTTTGTGAGGCACCCGTTAGGATTAGAGTTATTAGAAAAACCACGTTGATCTAACACGTTGTCGATATTCTGACCACGTCATCATCAGTAAAGCCTGTCAACATAAGCATAATTATGTTAAGACTCCTTTTATTGTCCGAAAGCGCAAGTATTCGGTATTAGTCCTCATGCCTAAGCGTGGCATATTGTATTGTTTATTGATATACTTATACGATCAACAAAAAGCAACAACATAAAATCTATTAATTATCAATATAATTGTTAATTTTCATTTCATTTCCTTTTTCAAGTAACCACATAGATTATATAATGCTGTATTTGTAACATGCATCCATGGCTACGAAAGTAACACATATTTGTAAATTCATGCACATTTCAGTAATATCACATGACACAAAATAAGTTCAAATCAGTCTAAAGTGCGTTACATTTATACTGGATACGTAAGATTATGTCTGTGTGTGTGTGGGGGGGGGGGGGACCTACAGACCTACATACACTGACATAGAAGCGATGCTTGTGGGGGTAGATCCCCCGAAAAAAAAGAGTCATGAGAAAAATTAGCGGCTCCTGCTCTGTTTGACCCCCTCACGATGCTTATATAAATGAATTTAAAAGACTTCTACTTTCAGTAGGCAGTTTAGTGTGGCATCATTTGTCATAATCTAAAGATTGACGACAGTGACAATTTTGATCAAAGATATGATAAAGAGAAAAAATAGGAGATATATTTTTCACAACTATTGATTATGATGTTTAGAGATTACAAAATATTTGATGTAATTTAGGGAAAGTGTTATGGTAAGTTTGTGAGACGAAATGCTACACACTGATCGTGTTCATTAAAGATTTTAAAAAAGACAGCTCGCAAAAGTGCTGAGATGATTGGCATTTGCTTTCAAAGGTTGTCTTTTCAAGTTTTATTTGCTTGTCTGCCGCTACTCTCAACCTATCCTTAGCAGTTCAAAAATCAACAGAAGTTACCTCACGAAGTGTGAATTTTCCAATAGTGGTGTGATATGACGTTCCAAAATTGCCACGACGAAGAAGTTGACGAATTGCCGACATTTCTCCGCTGTTCTTTTGTGTTCCATGGGTTTGCCTGTCACTATAAACTGTGAGAACGAAACTGCTCGCAACACGTTACGATTAAACCTTCCATTAATTGGTCTCAATATTACCAACATAACTGGAATATTAGCTAACAAGAATGTCACTTGTGAACATGTAAGTTGCCATGAATTATGAAAAGGAAAGGGATTTGATTTGATAATGCATCACATCAACACGCCTCTGAAAACTGTCAGTTAACCATTTCAACTATATTTTAGATTTACCATCGAGTGTTTATGAACTATAAAGAACTTGTCCGATTTGATGCTTTTTCAGCACCTAAATTCAATGTTGTTGCTGTTGTTAGATTTGCTTGCATACTGCGTGAAACATAGCAGCAATTTCAGTAAGAATATCTCGTTACCCGGATTGGGCTATAGGAGTAAACACAATTACTGGTGGCCTGGGGCCGTTGGGTGGAAAGTTTAGAAAATCCATTGCTCAGCATCATCAGTACCTTCTTCACTTCCATCTCACTTAAAGGACTTGCCTCATATTTATTCATAGAGCGTTGTTTCTCTTTACTTGCGTGCTAGTACGTCGAACGCGTGATAACCAACATCATTGCAACTTTCTTGTAATGGCTGTCCACCGCCTGTATCTTAGTGTAGCCATGTGAGTCCTGCCCTAAGCATAATGTTCAGAGTTCCCGACTGTACGATCGCGCTTTGGAAATGTATTATCTACTTCGCCTCATCTCATCCTTCTTCTTCTCGCTCTCTTCTTGTTTGGATGTTGAGGAAACAAATCATTGTCAAGAAGTCGGGGTTTACGATAAGTTGTATTAAGTAATCCGTCTGTTTCATCGATCTATACGTTTTTCCTCTTCTCGTTTCAGGAGGGTGTCTACTCCACAGCAAGGAGCTGTTGAGTGTAGCGCAAAGAATTTTTCGATGATTAGCCTCAGTTAGTACCGTTTATTTCAACTCTGAAGGTCAAGAACCAATAGGACAGTATTACATTATGATAGTTTCTGTTTGATAAGTGGTTTTGCAAGAGTGACGAAGGCACTAGAGTAACACTGGATCACTACTGCCGTTTAACACGTCTGCAGGTTATCTAATATTTTTTCAGCTTGTATTCTGCGATTGTCATAAACGAGACACTCGTACACATGAGCTTAGTCAGCTACTATGTGACAAAAACCCATGAAATTATGCATCACAACTTATATGGCTGATGTAATTGGTCAAACAACCGTACTGAAATTAGCCAATCACCGATTGCTTGTTGGTGTTCTCTGCTAGCTTGCCAACTAAACAGCTGCCCTCATATGTAACACTACATGCACTACTCTCTGTTAGAGGACAGCAACATTCACTCAACGCAAGATGAAAGGTTATGAGCACATCTAGTTCCTAAATCGTGGACCTGCAGAGAAATGCTAAATGGTCGCGAACATGATCAATGATACAAGCTTTCGTTGGACACCCTTCTGTACTTTTCAAGCCTTCAACATAAGTCTCTCCCTATTCTGCAACGTGTTGTTCCTGTGCATAACTTGTCGCCAGGAAACCCTGCACCATGTTACCAAAGCTCTCTATCAGCTGTTTGGAGCCCTTAATATGTCATTGGGTCTTTGGTGGGGTCTCTATTCGATATTATGGACTATGGCCAGCTCGATATCCATGTGTAGAGCAGTGGTGCTTGTGTTTTCTTTCGTCTTTCGGATATTGTACTGCCTGGTGTTAGCGTGTGTTTGTGGCATCAGTATCAACATGTACTTCATGGTGAGTCGACCGTTGCGTTATCATACCCTGGTCACGGCTGTGAGATTTAAGTTGGCTGTACTTGTCAGCGTCTTTGTTACCCTTGCCATTTACTCAGTTTACGCTCCCCTGCCAAATTCGCCATTAACTGAAGGCCTGTTGTGTCTCTGCATCACTAGCGAGGAATGCGAAGTAGCAGAATGGGTTGGGTTGCTGAGGAAAGTTACGCTGATTTCTCCTGTGATATTAATTCTTTTGCTGTCGACTCTTGTGAACTTAAAACTACTGCACGTAGCTCGAAGGACAGCCAGAGGCATAGCATCATGTCACGCGCGTGTAAATGCAAGGGAATCAACAGGTAGCAATGTCAACAGAGCACCTCACAACGGCAGAGCAAAGCATCAACGAGGCATCCAAAGTGTAGGACACCATCGCCGACGAATGAGGGGAGTCCTAACAGTTTTCTTGCTAACAACTCTGTCGTTCGGATCTTGGCTTCCTTTTGTAGTCTCCCTGGCTGGGGGAGAGAGCCTTGTTTTAGACTACATCTTAGATGGCTCAGGGATAGCAACTACTTGGGTGCAACCGGTTGCATACATACTGACAAACTGCGAAGCCAAGGAAATTTGCACGACATGCCTTTCACGTGCATTTCAGCGTTTTTTCATCAGATGTCAAACAATGAACTGATTATTTTGATAAAGTTGCTTCTCTGTCACAAACACATAAGGAGTGAATTAAGAGGTTCTTGTCTGACCCAAATTTGGAATGCTTATTTTTCGTCATTATGATGCATACAATTAGCTTGAGCAGCATGGTAAACTAGAAATAACATTGCATGCAACATCGTGTTGAAACATCTGAAAGGCACAACGGACTCTTCAAAATGTAGGCCTTTATGCGTCAACGATTTTTTTTTTTCACAAGGGTTCAAAGTATTAACGTTATGTATACAATTGCAATCTGAAGGATATAGATGATGATAATGATGATGATTACAGTACACAAAATAATCATAATAAAACTGTAATGATAAATAATTTGCACTTCAGCACTTTGTTGGCAATGTAGCTATCATATAATTGACTGTATTTACCATTACATTTTTGCATCGTTGATTTAATACATGCTGTAAGAAGGCAAATGACCATCAGACAATGTTTATATGCATAAGCCTTGCAGGTAGAAATGAATGTTTGTGTCTACTCACGAGAAGAAAATAAAATTCATAGTCGACGAAGATGAAGGCAGAAGTGTTTGGCTATGGGAGTGTGAAGTTTAAGGATTGTCATGATTTTTTTTTTTTTTGGTGGTAAAAATTAAACTTAGGACCAGCTGATTCTACCATGGCGTCTTACCTTTCTTTTTGTTATCTCTCATTGATCCTGTAGTTATAAAAAGGAGAATATATGGCTACTCTTCAGTATAACAGGAAAGCGTTATGGTGTTAGGTCTCATGCGTTGACAAGTTCTCAAGAACTTGCCCAGATAATGAAAGCAATTAATCAAATATAAGTATGTATGTATATATATATATATATATATATATATATATATATATATTGTAACCACCCTTTGGTACAATAGGTTAGGGAGGGAGACTAGCTTCTCTTGGAATCTATTATGACGTAAATTTTACCTCCTTATATTTCCTTATCGTCTGCTTAACTGCTCATACTTATACTTATCTCCAACCTTACTACGTTTAGCTACTAGAGTGTATACGTCAGTGTCAAAGAACTTCAATTTGCCTTGGCGATCCAGGAAGCATAACACTACTTCAGACAAGGTATAGTGGCATCTATTATTACAACAATAGATGACATTGATCGATTTATCATTATTGTGTCTTACTTGAAATATTCTCTGAAACTTAGCGATTATCGTCAGGTATCACTTACCAGTGTTGACACTATAGTCACTGTATCCAGTTGTTTTCATTGTTGATGAATAGACTTTTATAGGCTCCATTAGATTTCACGTCGATAACTTTGATAACTATTGTTATAGAGTTGGAAACTTCGTTGTGAGGTATTATCAGGAAATTCCCTTCATGATAGATCCATGTGTTTAACGGTTTGACATCTCCTTAGAATAACGGAGCCGCTAGAAAAGTACGTGTTTCTCCTTCGGAAGTAACCGTGAAATGACAGAGTTACGTAGTAGTCGTTTACGCATTACACATTACGCGCGTCCTATAGCGGACAGTGCGCGTAGACTGTACAGTGCGGAGTGTTATGCATGAAAGCAGAGGTTGACTCAGTATCCAAAACCTAGAATATTAAAACTCATATTATTGTTTAAATTTAATCTTATACACTGAGGGAAGTATCTGGTTACCGACATAAATGATAATTCCACGGAAGTTTTTGATTGGATTAACGTACAGATATTTCAGTTCTATGAATTAAGACATGTTATGACGGATCGGTTGTAAGCCCGTGTATAGCTATGTATTGGAGGCATGTATTGACGTGCATTGTAAGGTAGTGAGGTTCGGGGAAATTTCCTCGTTTTTGGCCTTACAAGTTTGAATTTGAAGATTCTTTGGAATAATTATAGTAATAATCTGAGAAAGAATGTTTTTCTCTTCCCTTTGATGTATGTGTAGCATTATAGGCTATTCCGGTTTTTAATATTACGGAAGTTTTGGTAGTCAAAGAAACACATTTTAGTTCGCACTGCCAATTCTACGCGTAGTACGTACGGACTCCGCGTCCGCGTAGGAGTGCTCTCTCCAACGTCCGCATAAGGTGTATAAATACCGTAAAATTTTAGGCAGCTCGGCAGAGCGGGGCCGGGGAGAGACGCCGGAACTAGAAGAACTCTCTAGAGACGTGGAAGACCAATACCAATGTACGCTCTTAGATGACTAAGATGACTAAGATGGGAAACTATGAAAATAGCTAAGAGTTAACCCCCCCCCCCCCCCCCCCCATACTTTGCCAGATGAATGGTCCCTAATAGAAGATGTTATAACTCCTCGGACTTAGACGCCGGAAAAAATCCAAGAAGATGTGGTACTATAGGAACTTACAGATATTAGACGCCGGAATGCTCCGATGAATAGACGCCGGAATGCTACACGAGACGCCGGATAAAACTCTGAAGTCCACTCCATAAATATTACATGCCAAAACTTTCCCCCAATAGACACTTATAAAGATTTCGCCATTTAGTGTATCCATTTTCTTGGCTAAGTTCGGCTTCTCTTAGAAACTCTATCAAGTTTACTCAATAATTCCTCTGGGCTAATATTATATCAATTATAAACTTCCGGGCTTATATAAAGCTATAAGTTTAATTTGTAACAGTGGCGCATTACATATGTTGTATATTCTGTGAATAAAGTGTACATTTTTGTTTTTGTGTTGAAACTGAAATCTTAGTCACAAACCTTGAATGATTATTTTTGTGTCCCATACTCAAGTTTGTTATTGGATTTATACTAATTCAACTCGAACTAGTATAAATCACATTCATTGAAGTATACTCAGATAAAACAGTCCACTTAATAAGTACTGAGTAGCTAAGTACCTCGATGCATCAAGATCATATATTTTGATCGAAACGAACTTATTCATTTGGTGGATAGTGCCCCCTGTCATATTACGAGAATCCGCTCGGGACTTAACAATCGTAGACACGGCCTGATCACACGATGAATCCTGACAAACGACAACACAAGACAGAACATAATACAACACTGGCCAAAGATGGTATAGGCTCCACTTCCGATCCTCCAATACCGATGAACGAGGAGAACAACAATGCTTATGACAGAGTAGAAGGCAGAGGGGGCCGCCACAATATGTATAAATATATATATATATATATATATATATATATATATATATATATATATGTAGAGAGAGAGAGAGAGAGAGATACTTAGATAGAGAAATAGATAGATATTCGGGCGAACGTGTTGTTGTAAGGAAGAAAACTCTGTATACTCCAGAGTTATTTCTCGCCTAGAAGGTGTAAGTAACTTAACATTGATGTTTAATTACTTCACGATGAGTGTCATAGCGAAGGACGCAAAAATGTTATCGATACTTTGAACAAATGTTGAAGAGTTAAAAAAAACAACAACAACAACAATCTTGGGAAAAGGCAGGTAAAATGCAGTGGTTATTACTTTTGATCATCCCTTTTATTCTCCCCTTTTTAATCTTTTTCATTTTCCCTTCACTATAGTGACTGACATGACTGGTGACTGGTGACCCTAGATGACTGGTAATTTGTGTATCACTTTTTAGTCCTTCCAAGGACTACATACACTATACATGTGGCGTTACCGTGATCGTCTCTTCCTCAAGGTTTATCATGCGATATGTAGGCCTTTTTGCGGAGATGATGAGATTGCTTCATGCCATGCCATGCCACTAAATTGATCCCAATATCGCTATCATTAGCAGTCATACGACATACATTAAACATGTCCTACCTGTCACGTGCTCGAATCAATATCGCCATGCATCCAATCAGGAAACGTTTTCATATTAAAAGCCAATCACTCGAGTGCAGTTCAAAAGTCCTACCTCATACTGGTTACACTGGTTACACCAGCACTGAAACCATGTCTATGAACGTAGACGAGGGAGCAACTCCTGCCTACTCTATTCAGTCTTGACTTAGACTCCTCTCCGCTTCAATATACCCGATAGAGATCTCGAGGACTGTATTAAGGTCAACAGAGGAGGACGCCGCATGGCCAAGACAAGGCAAGCAAGCCTGGAAGATAAGAGTGACTTTACTATTTGACCAAGTACTTTATCCCATGATTGTTTAGGAAAGTGAAAGGTGCTTGTGAACAAAAACCTTGCAAATTCCGATGATCCTAATTTAATCTTAATGGATATCATGGCAAGAGGATTTTGAATTGCACTGTACTAGAACAGGTGGAAAAGCAGAGCTAATAACAATAATGGTAAACGCAACTAACATCACGTGGTTTCCAATATGCACTTCTTTAACTGCCAACATGGCTCTGTCAGTCTTATCAAATCTGCTGTTCCTGGCAATTGTGCGTCGGCAGGCGAATCTCCAGGACCCGACAAAACTGCTCTATCTACTTTTTGGATCCTTTAATCTTGTCCTAGGAATTTGTTGGAGTCTGTTTTCGACAATGTTCTACGTAGCAAACACGAACCCTTCTTTGTGCGAGTTTGTTGCGACAGTATTTCCTTATCCCTTTCGGATCATATTCTGTCTCGTCTCGACGTGTATCTGTGGTATCAGCGTCAACATGTACGTCCTGATCTCCCGACCTCTTCATTACCATGCTATCATTACACCGAAAAGAATAAAACTAGTGTGTATTCTCTGTACTTTCCTAGCAATCGTAACCTTTTCACCATTTCTGCCTTTTCCACCATCCCCTTTGCCGATGGTTAATTACTGCTTGTGCACGTTACAACCAAATTGCTCTTTCCCTACGTGGGCTAACATTCTAAGAAAAGCCACTCTTATTGTACCGGCTGTAGTAAACCTGTTGGTGTCAACCAGTGTAAATTTTAGGATACTCCGCATTGTTCAAAGGAACCACCGACATAGTAGCTCGAGTAAACTTACGTTTCCTTTCAAATGGAGACGCGCTCTCATCAGGCGAGTCTCACCGTGCACCCTTAACCCAGAAACATCGCGGAGTGAGGGACAGCCTGTCACGGAGAGCGGCCCTCCTGGTTTTGAGGAGCACGCGGGGCCGAGCGGGCCGAGCGGGCCGAGCGCAAAAGGCGTCATCACGGTGTTTCTGCTGACGACATTATCTTTCGCTTTCTGGACGCCCTACATGCTTGCCGTGGCATGGGAAGAGAGTTACCTGTCTTATAGTATCATCGACTCCACAGCGGTGGCAAACACGTGGATGCAGCCGATTATCTACCTGTTGACCAACAAGGAAGCAAAGCAGCTTTTCAAGCATTTCTTCTCTCGCTGCCTGAAGAATTGATGTAACAGATGGCTGTAGCCAAGTCTTGGTTTTCATACCTTTGTCTTGTGTCATGCAAAAATACTCATTGTTCCAATTAGTCACTGTACACAACCATTCTAGCAAAATATGATGTTCCTTGTATTTACATCCGTTCTTCGTGTTGTTCAAAGTTTGCATTTATGTGAAAGTAGTGACAAAATACTTGTCGTACTTTTAAATTCCTTGAGGAATAATGATTGCGCTACTGAGCGTACAGGAGTCGTTAACGTGTAACCGAGTTGTCTCTTCTCTGTGATATTTCCTAAATTTGTGGCCTGGCCCCATCGGGAACCATTTGGAGTATTGCTGGGTATCTTAGGGCTAATGAGGTGTTGAGGTGTACTCTCATGTGCATCATCGGCGAATACAGCGAATTATAGAAGGGCGTTATTGACATTGCATACGAATTCAGCGGACCATCAAAGAGGGAAAACCAAAATCGTCATGATACGAAATTTACTCTTTCATTTAAAGGCCATATTTAACGACATGATGCCTTATTCTCCCCCCCCCCCCGAAAAAAAATAAAATTATGTAAAAATGACACGTCTCTATATTTACAGAAACCATCAATTGCCAGCCAAAAACTGCAAGGAGGATTGGAATTTGGATCCAGGGCCAGTATCGTTCTGCACACAGGTAGTATTTTGTCAATTACAAGTAAAGGCTTTTTGGAACATTGGTATCCAAAAGTAATTCTTCGGTCTGCTTGATTTGTTTTCCAGACGTCATTGCTATGGTTGGCGTATTTTTTCATCCAGTCATGTACACATGTAATGATAACGCGACATGTAACAAAAAAACTATGATCCGGAGGCCTGTGTATATTAGTAATGTGCTGATAAATCACGTGTAAATCGAGCTTCTTGAATGATGATGCTGATGATGATGATGATCCACAGCATTTGTATAGCGCCATAGGACCTATAGCTACTGTAGTAACATTTAAAGGCGCGGACTCCTCCAAGAGAGCTAGCAATTGAATGCCTGGTGAAAGATGTGAGAATGACGTAGATGACATAATTTTTCAATCATTTTTTTTTGAATTTTTCAAGACATAATTACTTATTGTTTACTTACTGATGTTATGTCATATGTAAGAAGAATAGGATAAAATGAAATTCATCCGGAATCATTAACTTCATGATCTGGAAAAAATATCTCGTTATATTCCGAGTAAGCACATTTGATTCAAAACAAAATTACTTTGAGAAGTCCAAATACGAAACATCAAAATCTGATGATTGTGCTGTTAAAAAAAAATGAAGGAAAGAGTGTAGGTATTTAGAATGGATCATGGAAAAGTTTTGAAAGGATAAGTGACGTAATTTTGATAAAATCTTAATGCCCTAAGTTTCATACGTACAAATTAAAACAGTTTTCAAGAGATTATGGTTCTATAAGTTGGAAAGTAAACAGGAAGAAAATCAGTCAAATGTGATCAATAAATGCAGCATAGTAAATTGATCGAAAAACCTCCGAAAAACGGTGATTTTGACATTGCAATATGAAGAAAAATACTATTTCATCAAAATGTTATTTGTTATTATACTGTTTCATAATTTTGGCAAGGAACACTTAATCTTTCAAAGGGATATGATATAGGAGCAATTTGTTGAAATTTATGTTTTGGAAAAAATATCTAAAAAATAGAATAAAGCAATATACTTACATTTTTTTTCCATTATATTTTACCGTCAAAAGAAAATTCTATTCGATAGAAGATCACCTAAACTATTGAAAAGACGTTGAAATAGTCGTCCATGATTTGTTGCATTTTCCACATTTAAATCCATTCTGGAAAACAAAACAATATCTAAATACTTATTAAAAGAACAAAAATGTAATTCAGTGTTATGACGATGAAAATAAAGATATGATTCTCCGAAAATCTAATCCTGATCTTCAATATAGAGTTTACATCTGTGTCAATTTACTTCAAATCTGTCCAACTAGTTTTCTTTTTTTATCTAAATTTGCAACAGATCTGACGATTAATTTGAAAATTCTTGTTAATAGTAACAAGATAAAGGTAACGGAAGAACAATATAGTGAAACACAAATTTTGAACACTGTGAAACAGTATTCACTTAGGTGTGTTGAATCGCTTTAATGGAACAAATAACTCTTATGGGGAAAGCGTTTTAGAAAAATTAAGGCTAAAAGCCTTCACTAAAGTTTGTGTATGGAGACCGTCGAAAACCTTGTATATCAGTAAGTAAACCATGAATTGACTTCTTGATATAATCTGTGGTAGTTGAACTGATTGCTTAGAAATGATTGATAGGACGACACGCGCCTTATGAATAGTCATCATCGCAAGTACGTGGTGGTTATCATCACCCGTGATATCATAATACTTGTCGGTTACAATTCGTCTTTCCAAAAGTTCGTTGTTCCGAGGTTCGTCTAATATCAGAATGTGAAATAAGGCTCGTCATTTCGAGGTTTGTTAAACCGAATATGAAATTATTCGAAAATGAAATAAATTTCCGTATTCCAAAGTCTTGTTAATCCAAAATGAAATTATTCGAAAATGAAATTAGGTTCTATGTTCTGTGATTTGTTAATCCGAAAATGAAAAAAAGGCTCGTCATTTCGAAGGTTCCTGATTCCGATGGTTAATGCGCACCGTCTTTACATTTTCTGATTAACAAATCTTATCTTACTTCATTTCAAAAGTGGTGAAAATAAATAATGAGCACGCATTTTGATGTTGAAAGCAAATCTCTCGAATCTTTCACTGTAAAAAAAAAAAAAAAAAAATCTTTTTAACCTACACTGTTTTTCCTTAATAAAACTAGTAATCATACCTTTCTAGCTATTGCTGATATTGGAAAAATCCTTTTGCCTATCTTCATTCACCAATATTGCATATTTCTACATGGAAGAAAAAAATCAAAATCTATGTATTGGATTTCCACGATAGTGAATAACTTTCATATCTCGCCTTCGAGGTGAATTCATCATTATCCGACGCGTATGATTCTGTTGCCTCAGAGTGCTCGGCACACCATTCTTTCAATAGCTCTAATTACCAGAAATGTCGCCAAGGTGTCCAATTCCTGGAGATATCTCTCCTTTCCTAAATAACAAAGATTTTCCCACCTCGCAAAACGTTTCGTCGCTGAAAAGCGTTGTAACAATTTCTTTACCTATTAAGGAGAGTGTCTCTTTTTTCTTCGCTGAATGCTTTTCATCTTCATGGCGTAGCTGGGAGAAGGTGAGAGCAACGCATTGTGTCACCTGTTTTCACATATATTTCCTTGAGATCATAAACTGAAAGCAACCTGAGGTGAAGCAAACAAGTCAGGCGCAAATTTCATCCTGATTACGTATTTTCAAAGTGATTTTCAAAGTGTAAGTGCTAATCATTTCGTTAATATCTCCTTCCAGGTAAAGGTTTTCTTGATTTATCATGCAACAAAATACGACCATGGTAATATTCTTTCTTTTTTTTTCGAAATCTATTGTGAGCCAGTGATATTATGATATAAGACTGACATTCTATTTAAGGTTTCTGAACGGTCAAAGGAATTCTTCACATGCGAAATTGCTCAAATGTCCATCACATAACACGGAAGAATTACACTTTCGTTTCACATGACATAACATGTTGTAAATGATGTACTTTAATTCTTCAGTGAATAGATATACCTACAACAGTATTCATATTAAATTATAGTACAAAGTCAATATAAAATTTAATGGTTAGCCATATGGAAACAAGCGAAGTAAGAGGAAACAAACAAGTCTAGTATCCATTACAAAAAAAAAAAAAAAAAAATACGCGTTCTTGGCGGCTAAGAAAATCAGTCAAGAAAGATTGTTAATTTTGGAGTCCAGACATTAAATCCGATGTACGAAGGTCTAAGGACATGTATCAGCATTGGATAGTTGAAATCTCGAAAAAACAAAAAACAAACTCCAATTCATGCTTGATTCGACTGTATTATGACATGTGAAATTGATAAACACAAAATTACAAGTACTTTAAAATCGGAAAAACATGAGCTGGGTACAGAGTTATAGATGTTTTCAGGCCGAGTAGCTCTTGACGGCATACGTATTGATAACATCAAACATGTGTTTCACAGACTTGGCTTTTACTTTCTCAAATTGTCATTTTCTCCGTGTTATATGTACTGCACAGCAGCAGCACATATTTGACGAGACAGTTCAGGGATATGCACGGTGACGCTCGATCGGAAACTAATTAATTGCTTTAACTCTTTCCACACATTCATATGAAATTCCCATGATTTCTATACAAACCCAATAATCTTCGGAAGGCAGTAGATAAAGAGAACATGTTGTACAATTTGTAGTGTATCCTGAGCTTAGCCACAGACGAATCATTACTTATACCAAAGAGTGTCATTTAAACTTTTATCTGCGTTGTTGTTAGTTTTGCATATACTGTTTAGTCATACACAATGTACCAAGGGCAAGCATAAGGAACAGGTAACGGGCGTATTTCATGCTAGGAAGAAAGTGCTTAAATTCACCTCGTTCCTATGACATTGTCTTCGAACTTCCACCAAGTAGTTATATGACTGTGTTTGATACTACGTTCCTTTTAGAGTATTAATTGTGATATCAGGTGAGGACGCCAAACAATAGATAGCTCTGCATACGTTTTCACTACCACCGTTTTGAGGAAGAGAACCATTCAAAGAGGTGTGGTTTGGTATTCTACATTGACCTCTACGATATCGAAGAGAGAAAGAATGCAGGCATCGAATCACAAGTCGAGAAGTGCACTAGCCAATCAGATACATTTAGATTATACGATGAAATAAGCGCTGCATTAAAGGAGTTCGCTGTTGTGACTGTCTTGTACAGTGGCCTCAGTCGTCGGTCGCTCATTGGTCCTGACGAAGGTGGAGAATAATCATTTAATTGCTGCTACATTTTGAAAATGCGATTTAGGAAATTGTATCGCTGGGGTCTGCACTTTTCAGGAACTTGAAAATTGGCACCGAATACTCAATTTGAAACCACCATGCACTAGCAATAATTGGTAAACACGACAGGAAGATTATTGAGAGTATTTAATGTTGACTGCGTGACTAATGCCTGAAGGGAAATAATCTTACGAGTACACTTTAGCTTGTTCATTCCACTTCAAAGGCTGTCAACGATCATAGTTTTTGATTGACAGGATCAACACATTTCTCGAAACTTTTCAACTGTTCAACATGAGTACCGGCTTCACATATACATGGACTCCGGTTTGTACAATTCTGTCTGTGAACATGGCGCTTTCCATACTGTCAAACCTACTCCTCCTGACTATCGTTCGTCGTCAAGTCAGACAACATCAAACAACTAAATTACTCTACCAGACCTTTGGATGCTTGAACTCATCTTTGGGTGTGTCGTGGTGTCTTTATGGAATCCTGTGGTACGTAGCTGACGGTGACGAAGGTCTGTGCGGAGTGATCACAATGATTTTCCCCATTGTATCTCGAGTCGTATCCTGTCTGGTAACGGCTTGTATATGTGGCATCAGTGTTAATTTGTACACAATGGTTAGCCAGCCGCTTCGATATTTCACGATAATGACCACGAAGAAAATCAAAATTAGCATTGCGGTGTACACGACGGTTACCATTTTGGTTTTCTCTTTTTTAGTACCCATTCCGCGGTCGCCATTCATTCGTAATTATTTCTGCATGTGTGTTTTCGAAGAAGACTGCGACTTTCACAGGTGGGCCAACATCGCTAGAGAGGTGTCCCTCATTCTGCCCCCTATAATGAACCTGTCCGTGGCTACAAGTCTAAACTGCCTCTCGCTTCAAATTGGTCGTCGAAGTGCCGATTTCACTGCTCAGGCAGATATAAAAATAGGTAATCCTCGAAAGAGCACGGTGTCAGGGAACTCTTTACGTGTTCCAGAATCTGTTCCTGAGTCATCGAACACAGAGAGTTGTGTCCGGCGCATCAACCTGCGACAGAGATCCCGCGCTCGGGGGATTTCAACAACTCTTCTTCTGACGGGAATGTCGACAGTGTGCTGGATACCTCATGCCGTGTCACTAATACTGCCTGAAAGTGACCTCGCCTTTCACTTCTATGACATTGCCCTTGCGGCAAACACCTGGTTGCAGCCATTAGCCTATATTCTTACAAATGCAGAAGCGAAGCAACTTTGCAAAGCGTTTGTTTACCAGAGCATTTCGGTTTTCGCTGCTCGCAACTAACATTAAGATCTTAGTATGAATGTTTATGTTGGCGATGTTTTTAACCTTCTTGAACAGTACTTGTCCTGCTATAACAGTTTACAATAAGTAGTACGAAATTGATTTAGAAAACTAGGTACAATTTAGGTACAATTTAAAGTGAGAAAAAAGACTTTTAAAATATCGATTCGAAGGGAATCTTTCTTGTTTGTGTTTTTGTTGAGATCTTGATGACAATTTTTGATGTTTATATCATAGCGAAATATATACATTTTATGGATGTGAGCTATAGTCATTCTCCTTGTGTTTTGATTAGTCAGCCTACCATATCTTTCTCTCTCGTTGTTCTTTCAAGTTATCAGTACAAGTTAATTCGCTCCTTGATATACCAAGATATTGATGATGGGAAGAGAGTAGATATGTAGAAATATTAAAGTAGATCATCTCCTTAGTGCAGAACATTTAACGAAGGTTGCAGGTGATAAAATGTATGAATGCTTTTGGTTGGTTTGGTTGGTTGGGGGGACGTTCGGGGGGGGGGATTCCCCTAGTTGAGCTATGTTTGTGTGTTTGAGGGGAATGAAAGACACTTACATAATTATAATGTGTGTTTGTCTGGTCGAATGATTTTTTCTTTTTTGTTTTTACTCAGACGAAGATTTAGCCGCACAATCTCACAGAAGATAGGAAATGAGGACAGAAAATTTGAATTATTCACAAGACATGAGATAGCATCACAGTGTGTCATAATTATAAAAAGTTGGCTGGATTTTTGTTTGTTTGTTTGTTTGTTTGTTTGTTTGCTTGTTTAATAACCGTGCTTGTTTGTTCTGATCAGCAGTTTCGATCTTTAAAAAAAATTAATTTGTAGAGGGAGACAAACTGAAGAAACTCACACCAGAATCTTCACCCCTCTGAATAATATCTTTCTTTCATTTATTCTATGCCTTGTCCGCCTTGGACTACTTAACATAACAATGTCGTAATTTCGGAGCTTGGGTATTTGTTCCATGTTCATCGTGTCACTGCCGGCAACCAGGGACAGCCTGGTGTTAGTGTCGCTGCCCGGAAAGCAGTAGATGACAGGTTCGAGTCCCACTGGCTCCTTTTTTTTCCCCGACATGTTTGTTAATTTACAGATCAGCAGTTGCGATCTTAACAAATTTAATTTGTAGAGGGAGACAAACTGAAGAAACTCACACCAGAACCTTCACCCCTCTGAATAATATCTTTCTTTCAGATTATTATTGTTATGCACTTTCACATAGCTTGTATCAAAGAAGTTATAGGGAATACCTAACACTGGGACATTTATCAGCGTATTTTTCATAGTTGAAAAAAAGATGATTTGCATCATTCAACATTTCTACTGAAATATCCATAAAGGAAGATATCCTTCCAGTCCCTGAATATGTTTAAGTATATGAGGCTGCCTGTCATAGCTGACACCATGAAGTTGTGTTTTTAATCTATTTTTATGGTCAATGTGGTCACGTGACCCTTTCTTTAACAAAACATTTAGAATGATATAACCCGAGTCTGTTAGATTATTCTTTTTCCGGTGGCAATAAAAAGAATGGCAGTACCTAGAAAATGGCATTATTGAATATCTGCGCACTGATACTGATGAACCTATTCAGAACACTTGGTAAAAAGGCATACGACAGCAATAGATGCTGCCTTGGGGTGTATACACGTTCAGGAGCCAATCAGATGCACTGACAGCTTTTATAAGACTAGCATAGAGGGGGTTTCGAGTGGTTGTCCAAAATTAAGCGTGCAGCATACTTTGCTCAGATTGTCTCACCGTTCATACGAAGAGCTCTAGCTCCTTGGTCAGAGTTCCGGTCTCAAGGCAGTAAAGTTGCCTGAACACTTCACTTCAAGTCAACGACAAAGTCGTACCCTCATGCCAGATATTTGTTTCTTCAATTCTGTAGTAAAATACACTTTGCTTTCGCTGACAAGGTGTGCTCAGACTCGACACCTGATGAGCTGGTTTGTATAGCTGTGGGGACAGAGCTACAAATAACTGTTCCCGCTATGTGATCATTATATGGACTTCTCAAGAACCGGCATATCGCAAATTAAACTCTTAATTACCATTGCCACCTCTCCTAGACAGCTATTTCATTACTGGAGTAGGTTTTCAATAAACGATACAATTTGTTCCAACAACGCTCGCAGCATGATGAACATTACGCATCACACATGGACCCCAGTTTGTACCGTTCTTGCCCTGAACATGGTACTTTCAATATTTACGAACAGTTTGCTTTTGATCATTATTAGCCAAGAGGTGAGGCAACAGAAGACGACCAAACTGCTCTATCAGATGTACGTCTCCCTTAATCTATCACTGGGAGTTTGTTGGTGTCTTTACGCAATCTTGTGGTATGTAGCCAACACCGAGCATGTCTTTTGCAAATATGTAACCACATTTTTCCCCGCGCTCTCCCGAGTCTTACTTTGTCTTGTGGCATCATGTAATGGTATCCTTAGCTTGAACTTATATTTGTTGGTGAGCCGGCCTCTCCGGTATTACGTTCTCGTGACAGTCAAGAAAATCAAAACTACACTTTGGATCGGTATTATGTTGACGATGGCATTATTTTCCTTTCTTCTCCCGTTTCCGAAGTCACCGTTTCTTCAGAATTTTTACTGCAAATGCGTGCTGGACGAGGATTGCCGCTTCTCTGTATGGACCGACATCATGAGGAACCTTTCGATATCTTTGCCTCCACTTATTAACCTTCTGGTTGCTACAAGATTTAATCTCCTGTCGCTGCGCATTGCTCGCCGGAGCTTGCGTTTTAAATGCAACCCTGAACTTAAACTCGATATCATGACGCAACCTGAATCGACTAATACCGTGAAACGAGATTCATCGATGCTAGCACGCTTTTGCAATATGTTTACACAACGCAAGACAGCAAAAGCATTGCTTGATAAGTCACGAATGAAGGGGATTTTCACAATTTCTCTGATAACCGTCTTTCGTCTGCTGGATACCGCATATTGCGTCGGTATTATCGACAAAAACTAACATAGCATTTTTCGTGTATGATATCGCCCTTACCTCAAGCTCATGGATTCAGCCATTGGTTTACATACTGACAAACAACGAAGCCAATGAACTTTGCCGAACTTTCTTTCATCGACTCAATATTCGAAACATGTTATGTCATACTGAATGATTATTTCAGCATAGTGATTATCGCATATTGTACAATTGGATATATTTTCTGCGGTTTATGTGCAAAGGTTGCTAACAAGCCAAGGAGGAAACGAAAATAATCAAACTTATTCATGTATGTATATCGTCTGACGTTCTTTTAAGTCGTATTATCCTGTCAGATGTTTTGTACAATGAAGGCAACCTATTTAACATCCGTAGAAAGTTCGCTGGAGTTTACCTTAGAAGCCCTTACCAAAAAAAAAAAAAAAAAAATGAAAACGTCCTTAATGTTTGAATCGACATTAGTATACGTAAAGAGGGCATACCTTTAACCCAAGCTAGATTCAGATATGCATGATTATTCGTTGACACATTGAATAAAAAAAAAGTTAAATTATTGATTATTATTAACTTTGGTATATGATGCTCAGTGCATGATTCAATTTGATTGGGTAAATGATTTAATGAGTTTGAAGTGTGCATAAGAAAAAGTGAAATGATATGTACATATAGTTTTCATGGATGTATAATTATGTACATATACTTTTCATAATGCAAAGTACATGCCTCATAGATTATTGCTGCTGATCATCTAAACTTGATACATGCACTCTAGACATCAAAGAGGTTACATCACTCTTGAGTTATGACAAGATGCTTGAAAAAAGCATTACTGAGAATCTGGTATATTGGCCTTGATGAAACTGTCTAGAATATTTGATGCAAAGGGAGTATAGATATCAAGTAGCCAATCAGATGCAAAGATGGCGTTTCTAAGATTAGCATACGACAGGGAAATATTTGATACCAGAACTCAAGGATATCACGTGCAATGATTTCGAGGGGCCATCCAAAACTGCGCTCGGCGTATTTCGCACACATTCACTCCTCGCTCATTGGACATAGTTGAGGTCTCCCCAGAGAGTGAAGTTGCCTTTAAAGCCAATTTACTCTCCGTCAGCGACAGATTGTACCCTCGTGTAAGATATTTGTTTCCGTTAGTCTGTTGCAGGAAACATTCGGTTTTCAGTGACCAGGTGTGCTCAGGTTGTATGGCTGATTCGTATTGGTAAATGTGGGGACGGAATGAGAAATAATTGTGTCTGTGATCATGGAATATTTCAGTACCTCTCAAAAGTTGACTGATTAAGTTGTCACGACTGTGCCTCTTAACTTTCTTTTGCCACCTTTTCAAGTGAACTATTTAATTACTGCAGTGATGGAGCTGTAGATTTCCACAAACAAGACGATTCGTTCCAAAAACGTTCGCGGCATGATGAACACCACGAATCACACATGGATCCCAGTCTGTACCGTTCTCGCCATGAACATGACACTTACAATATTTGCGAACAGTTTGCTTCTGGCCTTTATTCACAACGAGCTAAGGCAACGAAAGACAACCAAACTGCTCTACCAAGTTTACGTCTCCCTTAACATGTCATTTGGAGTTTGTTGGTCTATTTTCACAATCTTGTGGCATGCAGCCAACAACGATCATGTCCTGTGCGGATATATCGCCATAATCTTTCCTGCCGTCTCCCGAGTCTTACTCTTTCTTGTGACATCGTGTAATTGTACCCTTAGCCTGAACTTGTACTTGTTGGTGAGCCGGCCTCTCCGGTATTACGTTGTCGTGACAGTCAAGAAAATCAAAGTTACACTTTGGATGGGTACTATGTTGGCGATCGTATTGTTCTCTTTTCTTCTCCCGTTCCCGAAGTCGCCGTTTATTCAAAATGTCTACTGCAAATGCGTGCTTGACGAGGATTGCCACTTCTTTGTGTGGGCCGACATTATGAGAAATCTTTCTCTGTCTTTACCTCCATTTATTAATTTGCTGGTAGCTACGAGTTTCAATCTCCTGTCGCTGCGAATTGCTCGCCAAAGCTTACGATTCAAATACAACACTGAGATCCAGATTTCTTATGACAGAACAAAACGTGATTCGACGAACAGCTTACAAACAGTTCCATCGATATCATCGTATATGTGTAAGCGTTCTACAGGACGTGAGGCAGTGTCCACTTTATCTTATAGGTCACATAGGTCACGAATGAAGGGGATTTTCACCATTTCTCTGATAACCGGTATATCTTTCATCTGCTGGATACCGCATATTGTGTCGGTTTTATCGACAGATAGTGTCATTGGCTTTTACGTGTACGATATCGTCCTCACCTCGAGCACATGGATGCAACCACTGGTTTATATACTGACAAACAGCGAAGTCAATGAACTTTGCATAGCTTTTTCTCGTCGACTCAATTTCAGAAATATATTGTGCTGCATCGAGTAACTATTTCAGCAGTGTCATCACACACTTAGCGATGATTTGTCTATCAAAGGCTTACGTGCCGAGGTCGTAACGCCAGAAAAGTGGAAAAGCATAAACCTATCGATGCTTGCCTTCTCGAGCGTATTAACATCCTCCAAGTCCTACAATATTCTGCAAGTAATAAAATTATTTTTTGTATTAAATGATGATAGCCTATTTAACATGAAAAGAAAGTTTAATGGGATTTTCCTAAGAAATTATTTCTGAAGCACTGAAATGAAAATGCCAGTATTTTTTGATCAACTTGTCATACATAATCCTGTTCTTTTTTTATTTGTCACAACGCTAGAATGTGATATATTTAATCCAGGCTTGATATAGATATACTTGTACTGCAACAACTGTGGCCCCATAACTCCCAAATGCTCACGACCAAATCACGAAATATTGTTGACTGTAGCGTCTGTTGTTTACTGGATGATTTGATTTGATTTGATTTGATTGGCTCCAATTAGTTGATTGGTTTAGGCATGCACAAAACAGTTAAGCGACACGCACATACAATTTTCATATCAGCGCACAATACACTTCATAAAGGATTACCGCTGACCTTTTAGAATTAGTAATGCACTCTAGACAGCACAAAGCTTACACTTGACGTGAATTATATATGACATGAAGCTTTTAAGGCATTGCTAAGTATCTGTATGGTGACCTTGATTAAGCTGTTCAGAATACGTGATATCTACTAGGCCATACGACAGCAAATGACAGTGTTAGGGAGTGTATACACATCCAGTAGCCAATCAGATACAGTTAAACCACTTTTAACATTAGCATAAGAGAGAGGAAACTGTCTAATACCAGGACTCGCGGGAAATACGTGCAAAGATTTCGAGGGGCTGTCCAAAACTATGCGCAGCCGCTATTAGTTTGCACGAATTCACTCCTCATTTGGAGGAAGAGTTCTACTTGAGCAAGAATTGCGGTCTCCAGACAGCGAATTTGCCTTACCAGTTAACTCTTCGTCAACGACAAATCTTTGGCTTTTGCTGACCATGTGTGCATAGGCTCTATGAGTGGTCTGTGTTTGTCTCTATGTGAGGAAGAGAATGAGAAATAGCTCTGTCCCTGATCATCTGTTATTTCAGTGCCTCTCAAGTGAGTGAGATATAGCTTTCGACAAACAAGACTTTTCGTTTCAAGAAATAAAACGCTCGCAGCATGATGAACGTTACGCATCACACATGGACCCCAGTCTGTACCATTCTTGCCGTGAACATGGTACTTACAATATTGGCGAACAGTTTGCTCTTGGTCATTATTCGCCAAGAGGTGAGGCAACAGAATACAACCAAACTGCTGTATCAGATGTTCGTTTCCCTTAATCTCTTGACAGGATTTTGTTGGTGTATCTACACAATTCTGTGGTATGTAGCCAACACGGATCATATTTTGTGTAAATATGTTACAGCATTCTTCGCGGCGCTGACCCGAGTCACACTATGTCTCGTGACATCTTGTAACTGTATCCTTAGCCTGAACTTGTACTTGTTGGTGAGTCGGCCTCTGCGGTATTACGTTCTCGTCACAGTCAAGAAAATTAAAGCTACACTTTGGATCGGTACTATCTTGACGATTGCACTATTTTCTTTTCTTCTGCCATTTCCGGAGTCACCGTTTATGCAAAATTTCTACTGCAAATGCATGCTTGACAAAGATTGCCGCTTCCCTTTGTGGGCCGATATTATGAGGAATCTTTCTCTGTCTTTACCTCCATCTATTAACCTGTTGGTAGCTACGAGTTTCAATCTCCTATCGCTACGAATTGCTCGTCAAAGCTTGCGTTTCAAATGCAATATTCAGCTTTCTGATACCAGGACAAAACGTGATTCAACTAACAGCTTAAAAACAATTGCATCGATGTCATCGGAAATGTGTAAGCGTTACAAAGGAAATGAGGCAGTGCACAACTTGCGGCATAAGTCACGGATGAAGGGGATTTTCACCATTTTCCTGATAACTGGCATATCTTTCGTTTGCTGGATACCGCATATTGTGTCGGTATTATTACCAGAGAGTGGCATTGGATTTTACGCGTATGATATCGTCCTGACCTCCAGCACATGGATGCAACCAATAGTTTACATATTGACAAACAGCGAGGCCAATGAACTTTGCCTAAGTTTCTTTCGTCGACTAAATTTTCGAAATTAATATGTCAGACTGAACAATAGATTCATTAGTATCAAGACATATTATTCGATAATATCTATGTACGCAATTCAAAGGGCGCTAACACGTTTGAAAATCACTGATGGCTAAATTCTTTAGGTTTTTCTAACCTATATAATCTTGCAAAATATTACAACAGATAACTGTGACATTAATGCATCTTAAATGAGATAGATGGAAATTTTTGATTGGTTCTCCCCCGCCGCCAAAATTGTCATAGAACAATGGAAGATAATTGCCGTTAATGTTTGCATCCACATGTAACAGATTAACAATTAAGTTATGTTTCGTATTAAACCCAAGTGTAGGACATTTTCACCAAAGCTTGATACAGATATGAGCGAACAAATCGATGACACGTAGCTCCATATGTAATGCTCATAACAATCCTGTACCCTGATGCATGATTTTATGTAGATTGCTTTATTCGGTTGATTGCAATGCCTTCATGAGACTCATCAAATTCATTTATACTTTATTTCAATTGAATTGAATGGATTTAACTGAAGAAAAAGTCCAATGATATGCACATAATAGGCTTTGTTATCATATTGGTGTGAAATATGTACGGCAGAAATGATCACCTCGCATTATCTAAATTTTGATTTTGAACCTCAAAGAAGTATATCACTCATGAGTTATGACACGATGCTTTGAAAGCAAACAAGTAAAAAAGAATACCTATACTCTGCAGGTCCTTGTAAACAGAAAGAGCGGCTAGTATCTCCAGAGGGCGTTTCATGAAGCGTTTTGTCAGATATTTTTTTTTTCTGACAAACTATTTGAAGAGCTACTGACATCATTGCATCGGATTGGATGAGCGCAAAATTTGTCCGACAAAACGCTTCATGAAATGCCCCCCTTGACAGCTTGTATGCTCGAAAGTTCTTGGCTTAAGGGGAAAAATAGCTCCACTGTCACTGACTGCAGAGGTCTCAGTAGTGGCCAATCAGGTGCATTTAATAAGATTCCCGATTGATACAACATCTACAAGAATATTAGTGTATGAAACACACGATGACAAAAGTGAGCAGTGTCCAGCATTGCTGCATGAGGCAGTTTGACGTTTGATCCAGTTAGGCAAACAACTTACAAAACAGCCCTCTTTTACTGACCAGCCCTGGGTTAATCGTAAAATGTCTCTGTGTGTTTGCGTTGTGGTGTTTTCATGCCCATGGAAGAAACTCTCAATAATAGCTGGTAAGATTCAATATTTTATAAATCCTTAGAAGTTAACTCATTGCTAATGCACTGCACATATCAAAACGTTTGAGGAATTCAAAGTTTCTCTGAGTCTCTTTGCTAGTGTTATAACCCAGGAATAATGTTTGAAACTTTGCATTTCTGGGATTTCATGGAGTCATCGGAACAAAATTTACCATGAACAACACAGAGCCAAACTGGGATCCTATCTGCTCGTTTCTCGCTGTGAACTTGTTGCTTTCAACATCTTCAAACATCATCCTCTTGGTCGTCATTCGACGGCAGGTCAGGCAGCCAGCGACAACAAAGATACTGTATCAGGTGTACGGCTTGATGAACATGCTGCTTGGAATCTGTTGGTGTCTTTTCATGATATTTTGGCATTTGGCAAAAACCAATCCCGCTCTATGCCGACCTACAGTGACATGGTTTCCCTTGCCATCCCGGGTGACGCTGTGTCTTGTTTCATCATGTATATCTAGTATCAGTCTAAATTTGTATGCTCTTGTTAGCAGACCACTTCGATGCTACACCGTAGCTACGACGAAAAGGGTGAAGGTTTCAGTGTTTTTGTGTTCTCTGATGATATTTGTACTTTTTATTTATCTTGCCCCCTATCCGCATTCACCATTTATAGAAAATTTCTACTGCATGTGCTTGAGGTACGAAGACTGCTCTCTACAATTATGGACAGACGTCACAAGAAAACTCTCCCTAAGTTTACCTCCTTTTGTTAATTTAGTGGTGTCTACCATTCTTAATCTTCTATCCCTGCGAATTGCCCGCAGTAGTGTTCGTTCGAACTGTAGGAATGAAATGAGGATGAGCAATACCTCGGATGTGGCGCGTAAATACACCGCAACACTTGGTTCTTTCCCTGATATGATCCTTCGACGTAACACAATGCGTCACAGATCATACATGAGGGGCATCAGAACGGTCCTTCTCCTGTCCGCCATGTCCTTTGTCTCATGGATACCGTATATTGTCTCTTCCTTATTGCCCCAGAGTGATATCGCACTGTATGTCTTTGATGTTGCACTGACATCAAATATCTGGATGCAACCACTGTGTTATATTCTTACAAACAGCGAAGCAAAACAACTTTGCAAGGCTCTCTTTCTTGACATTACATCGAAGAGATGGCGCAACCTAAGAAATAAGGCCATAAAGGTATAGAACACCGTTTATCCATGGAAACGGTGATGCCCGATTTATGACTGTTTGCCTTTCAATATTGTTTGACACTTTTACATTCATAACAAGGCCATAAAACGAAAATCAGACGACGTTTTAAATTATCTATTTACAGTCTCGCGGTCTATATTCACTGTTTGGTTGAAATCCACAATCTCACCTTACAATAATACCATACAATTAGGGCATTGGAATAAGTACTCGCATAACATATTTTGTCAGGATAGAAATCAAATTTGGAAAGATATGAAGTCTGCTTTCCATTTTGTGAAATAGGTTTGTTCGTTGCATAGACAGTGAAAGTACAGGGACACGTTATTGACGTCTTAATACGGGATATAATATAATTATCATTATTATCATTTTTTTTTGTAAGCACACGGGTTTGAATTTGTGTTTTAATTACGCTTCTGTTCGTTGGTTGTGTAGCCAAGGATAATACAAATATATATATATTTTTCATCTTCGTCAGTGTATGCCTCATCATGGACTTATTCAACGGACAGTTGCATAATGATAGGTCATTGTTAGTTTTAAATGACAAATCCACCTTCATATACATGTGGATTGAGTGAATGTAGCAATATTTGTAGAACACATCAGTGAACGTTTGGGGGAAATCGGACAATCCGTTCAAAAGTTATGAATGTTAAAAGTATCTGCACAGTCACTGCTGGATGAGAAGACTACTAGAGTGTATGATGTTACATGCGTACAACGATATAAGGAAAATATAAAGAGAATTTCACAAAATGTTACTTCTTGAAAAAAAAAAGTGCGAATTTCCTTGACTCGTCACTTACGTATTTGATGGGAAATATTACTCCCCCTGCCTTCTGAAAGAGAAAAGTTAAGAGTTCTTTCATTATGCGAGAAAAGTGGAAATTATTTTTCTTATATTTCTTTTATCGTTGTACACAATGTCATGTGACATCACAAGCTGTCGTAGTCTTCTCATCCAGCAGTGACTATTAAGCAGAAAATTAAAAAATTCTTTTTAACAAATAACTTTTAAACAGATTGTCTGATTTTCCTCAAACTCTTGCTAATGTGTTCTATTGATATCGCTGCATGCACTCAATCCACATGTCTATGAAGGTGAACTTGTCCTTTAAGTATAAGATGAGATGGATGAACGCTTTACTGGGAGATACACGGTACTCTGGAACAAGCATGAGGTGCGTGCTGAGGGACTTCAGGACACTATATCGTAGCATATCGGCTAGGCGATGTGTACACTGGGCCATGGCGGGACGGCCAAGATTAATCTCGTGACATATACCAGATTTTGTAACATACTAGAATTTTTGACATGATTCAAGAAAGACTTTGCTCTGTTTGTTTTGTCAATGTATTAATTTTGATTTGAAGCTTTCAAACTGCGATAAATGGCATTTGTTTGCATTATACAGACATGTCTATCTATGAGATCATGATAAATTAAAGAAACTTACGGTATGTGAAAGTAATTGTTTTGCAAAGCCCATTTACGCAAACTGTTCACTCGATGATGATGTTTACGAAAATAATGTTTTAGGAGACAGAAGACTTCCTGAAGAAATGGTAATTACTCTGTTCCAGACAGAACTGAGATGAGATGATGTGTTATCTAGTTAGTTACTCCTGATAAGAACGGATGATTATTGTGAAGGTTCATTAATCCGAAAATGAAATAAGGTTCGTTATTCCAAAACACACAAAATCCCTACACCAACATGTGAGTTAAACAGGAAATGAAATGTCGTAAGTTAATTCGAACATTTGTGGCATCATTCCTAAGGTTTGTTATTTCGAAGGTTCGATAGTACGAAAGTGAAAAAGGGTTCGTTATCCGAAGGTCCGTTATCCCGAAAATGAAATAAAGAGCGTTAATCCGAAAATTAAAAAAAAAAAGTTCGTACAAACAAACCTTCGGGAATTGGAACCTTATTTCGTTATCGCATTAATGAACCCATGGAATAACCAACCTAATCATTATTATTTTCGGATTAACGAACCTTCAGAATAACAAAGTGTCGTTCTCATGAGTACGACATTACTTTATACATCGCATATTCAATTACAAATGATGTATGAAGTAACTTTGACTGAAGATGCGATAAGATGTGAAAGTGGCATTTTATGATATGCACGATGCAGTTTGTTATTAGGTTGTATATCATGAGATAACAGATTAAAACAGTCGTATAATTTAAGAATACAAACTCATGTCGCATCTATTCAACTGTCAGTGCTGTAGAATCCATTTGCATATTTTACAACTATTACACAATTCCCGGACTCTCATCATGTAAAGAGGATTCCCATCATTGAACCTGTATATAATTGGCAGTTGTCTACGAGGTTGAGTTTTCTTAATCTCTTCAAACAGTTGAGGTCAGACCATTTGAAAGAAAGAAAAAAACCACTGAGCAGATCAAAGGAACAGTATCGCATGCAAATAGAATCTGTAACACGAAGGAACAAAGGTTATTCTACAGTGATTTCTACATCTTTTCTGATGACAGACAAGTATTTCTTATCACTCAAGGACAGAAGTCATTCATAATAGATATTGGATTCTAACCTACTTGCGTACCCAGAGAAATGCAAGGTTTGATCTGCTGTAACTGTTAATACCTTTCTTCTTTTACTTTCATTTTCCATTAAGAATGCATGATATTACTATCACAAGGCGAACATAGCATTTGAATGTATTATTCAGGAAGTGGCACCGAGCGCACACGTTTCGAGAAGAGGCATATGGACCAATCAGGCCTGTTTGTATGCTTACTTGGTGTGGTCTGTAATGTGGTTGGGTAAACCAGAATGGTTTGTGATACCTCCCTGGCCAAACAGCACAGCTTCCTTGATATGCAGTGCACGACTAGCAAATGGGCATTCAAGCGCAGTGAGGCAAGTTTTGACGCATTATACTACCAACTCGCAATCTGTATTCAGTCCTGAAGCGTACTAGCAAAAGGAGCCCATCTCCTGCCGAAGAGAACTGTTCAAATTTCAACTAAGTCTGGAAGAAATGTAACATCAACTTCGGATGTATGTGAGACTTATTCTGCGCTATAGTGTTCTACGTTTAGAATTTACGTATATAGATAATGTATTTTCCGTAAACGCGTTTTTGCTACTGAGTTTTCAGATTCTACAATTTTCTGATCGTTTTGAGCTGTGGTAGAATTGAATAACTATAGAAATAACCAGTAGGTACAAGAAGATACGTGAAAGCTGCCACTGTGGTCGGTCAAGCTTTTCTTAAGGAGGTGGTTATATTCTCCTGTTGACTTCGCAAGCCTATATTCTTGTTTGGAATTGGAATTACACGTTGGTATTATTCTACTGTTACCAGAAAATCCACAATTTCGTGTCACGTGTAATATTTCAGAATGACCAACGTCACAAGATACACATGGACTCATATTTGTACGCACCTAACCGCAAACATAGCGTTTTCTGTCGCTTCAAACATGTTACTGTTGCTCATCGTCCGTCAACAAGTCAGACAAAAAGAAACCACGAAACTCCTATATCAGCTGTTTTGTTGCTTAAATCTAACTTTCGGAGTTAACTGGTACCTTTACTCAGTACTGTGGTATCTATCTGACGAAGATCCAGTACTGTGCATACGGATCTCGTCATTTTTCCCCGTGCTTTCCCGGATAACATTATGTCTGGTGTCCTCCTGTATTGGAAGCATAAGTCTCAATTTGTACATCTTGGTCAGCCGACCGTTACGATATCCACTTATCGTAACAACAAGGAAATTAAGATTGGCAACATTTATTTGCGTGACGTGCACAACTTTCATGTTTTGTTTTCTTATCCCATTTCCAAATTCTCCTTTTATACAAAATATCTTCTGTATGTGTATGCGTGACACTTGTTACACTCCGTTATGGGTAACCGTTGTAAGAAAATCATCTTTTATATTACCGCCGCTGATCAATTTATTTATATCTACTACCTTAAATGTTTTGTCGTTACGAATCGCCCGTAAAAGTGATAGTTTCACCTGGATAAACCGTTGGAGCAGCGAAAAACAGGTAAAAACATTGAATCACAATCAAAACAAGTCCATTTCATCTGTGAGTAATGAAGCGATCCTGAGTCATCGTATAATCCCTAACCGATCTCGTGTGAGAGGTATTGCAACTATTCTCCTATTAACAGGCATGTCCTTTGCCAGCCTGATACCGTTCATCATCTCCATGTCGTGGCCAGAGAGTCAGATCTCATACTTCGTCATCGACATCGCCTTGCTATCAAACACGTGGTTGCAACCAGTGGCCTATATTGTTTCAAACAACGAAGCGAAACGCATTTGTGTGAATCTCTGCAGTCTCTTTCTTCTGCGGAGCAAATGTCGACACGGCTAATTAATTTTACATTCAGTGCTCTCACCAATCAGTAAGAAGTGATTTCATGTACATTCGACACTGGATCACAGCACCCAGCTAAAGCATCTTGTCACGCACACACTCTCTTACACACTCTCAAAAATTGATGCAATGTAATTACGAAGCACCAGATCGTTGAAGAAACGATCACTTTTCATTTAATCTCGACTTCTATATCGATAAAATTAATTGCTTTTTTTGTGTGCGCGTGTGTCTGACATGGAATTTTCTTATTTACTAAAGGCACACATAAGTTCTAACTTATGGGTTCTCCACACAGTTGGTAAGAAAATTCTTTCGCAAGCACAACAGCGATCAAAACTGTTCCGAAAATAAGTAAATTGAGAAACGGAGATATATTGGCTGCTCGATGCTAATATTTTTACCAACTGTTGTATCCATATATAACATATTGAAGTATCTTCTTGATGTCCAATGAAAAAGAAGTATCTCTTTATTTTTTAGTATAATTATATAAACATTTTGAATGTGGTACGTAAGTTTGTTGATGAAGCTTATCATTTACATAAGATTGTGTGGCATGTATTGATATGTACTTTATCGTACCAGAAGTGTGACTACAAGTATGCAGTTCACCGATTGGATATTTTCACAAGCAATTCATTTCATGACAGATATATGTTATGATTATTTGATTTGTAAATTAGATTATACATATTGTTCATGGGTGAGCGTACTCTTTTGTGAAGAATTTACAAATATCACCAATGTAAGAAAACATAAGTGTTGTGAGATATAAAGATAGTACTCGGTGAAGAATTATCATGACATTTCTATTATGACCATTAACACTATTGTTATTTATTATTATTATCATTATTATTATTATTATTATTATCATTACTTTACTCGACGTTACTTTTATGTCATATTTAATCAATTTTCCTTTACATATCAAGTATTCTGCGGAGGATTTGTTAACAAAAACTGCACGAACGTATATGAATATCCATGGCTCATTTCATTTTGATATCGTTCAATATCTTGACCAACACCAAACGAAAAGAAAAAAAAATCAGAAAGGACATATAAACTAATAGTATACATTATACAAGTTCTAATTTATGATAATAGAAAGAACTTATTTCTTATGTAAACATCGCTGTAGTTTGCAGGTCGATTTATCCCAAGATTTATCGCATTTATCGCATGCTTCTTGCTCCAGACAGTTCACTGCTATATTGCATTTACATTGTTGATGTTTACTGATTGTTGTAGCGTTCTACCGGACGTGACATTTTAATGTCTCACCATATTGCTACTGCTATTCTCTAGTCTGTTGTATATGGCAATATTATACACCGTGTGAAATAAACGTGTCATCACAGTACTTGTAAAAAAAAAAAAAACTCAAATTCGTGATGATTTCACATTTGATCTCTGTCTTTTCGACCGCTAAACCCCATAAACAATGTGGATTGAGTGAAAGCAACAACATTAGTAGAACACATCAGTGAAAGTTTGAAGAAAATCGGACAATCGATGCAAAAGTTATGAATTTCTAAAGTTTTGGTGTTGGAGCCGCTGGATGAGGAGACTACTAGAGGTTATGACGTATGAGTGGACAACAATACCAAGAAAATATAAAGAAAATACTACAAAAAACCATTTTTCATGAAAATTACAAATTCCATCAACTTGATATTGACATATGCTAAGGGTAGCAATTATTCCCCCTGCTTTCTGAAAGCGGTTGGTCCACTGCTCTTTCATAATTCTAGAAAAGTGAATTTTTGTTGAATTTCCTTTATATTTTCTTTGTATCGTTGTCCACTCATACGTCATTTCCTCTAGTAGTCTCCTCATCCAGCAGTTCCATCACCAAAACTTTAAAAAGTCATAACTTTTGCATCGATTGTCCGATTTCCCTCAAACTTTCACTGATGTGTTCTACTAATGTTGCTGCTTTCACTCAATCCACAATGCTGTTTGGGTTTACCTTCCCTTTAAGAATCTCTTCAGTGATAAAGTTACAGATCTGCGACACAGTGCCATGTGTACATCTGAGAGCATAAATCAGTGAAGGCTTTGCCCATTCTTGTGTACATGTTTGCGCGATATCGCACAAACATAGACACAACTGCACAATATGTACATTGATACATATAGAGACCTGAGAAAATCAGAGAGAATTTGGAGAAAATAAAGAAAAACCCTTACTTAGATACCTAGTCCTATTTTTGTTTTCAGTTATGGGAATGTTGTGTATACTAGTTAAAATGTGAAATAGTCATTTCAATGATAAATGATAGTTGTATTACTTTGCAGGGGACATCCAGTGATGATAGTCCGTAATACAATATATAATAATCACAAATGTGTATTACATATACAGTATATGTATATTGTATATATACTGTATGTATACATATATATATATATATATATATATATATATATATATATATACATATATATATATGCGTGTGTGTGTGTAAGTGCACTATAATTATGTAACAATAATAGACAAGTACCATTCAGACTTTGCTCTCTCTCTCTCTCTCTCTTATCTCAAGCATTCATGTCTTTGTTGAAGATTTTCTTGTCATAGATATATAATACGCCTATAGTTGTATCCGACTTTAACCTGTTTTCGTGCAATACGTATACATCTAATTATGTGCTCACTGTAATCATGCGTACACCAAGCTCTCTCGATAATGGCCAATTAGGCTACTGTAAAGCTTAGTTATACTCATGGATATATGTTCATATGAAATATTTTAAAACGATGAAATTGATAAAATCGAATGAACAGGGTTGATTGCTCATGTGAAAGACTCTCTCAGTCGTGTTAAGTTAATTAACCGTAAGACCCACGAGGAGGTTCTATCTGAATAGATCTCAATAAAGAGATCCATCAGACGGGTGCTGGCTCCCTGTTCATTATGAAAAAAAAAATACTTCCTATGTCATTTCGTTCTACACCATAATCATTTTAGATAACGTCGTTATCGAAGTGCGCTTTGAAAACGTATTGGTTCACCACGATATCCCAGAAAGGCTGGAAAGAGACTTGCCTAATCAAATAGCTGTTTGGTGAATGTTTTGAGAATGATGTGCCGTAAAAAAAAAACAACAACAACAACAAAACATACCTGAGTCTTTAGATTGTGTTTCGCTTGAAAATGCTGAGAAAAAAATTTCCTCGGTGCTACTTGAAGTCACGATGAAAAAATTCCGACCAATCATAACTATGTTTAGTGTACAGAGACTTCACTGTTGTGATTGTCGGTGCAGAGAAAATCTCCTCTCATTGGCTAATGGGTTGAACAATACATTATTCATGGTATGATGTCCACGGAGATGCTCCCTAGATTTAAAATTTCATTTTATCGGGGGCGGAATCGTAACCTTCAAGTTCCAACCTTCCTTCTCGTGTGGCCTGTTTGAAATGTGTTGTATGAGGAAAGATCAGCCTGGGTAAAACAAACCTGTCAAATGATTTGAACTTGACATCAACTGCATGTAGATACATCAGTGTTTGTCATCACTCGTGATGTGCAAGTCATATTGAATTTATTGGGCAAAGACGCAATTTCTAGTTTTTACTTCCCTAGCAATTCTCCTTGCTGCTTTTGATACAACGGTTTCTCCACGAATACTCTTTGGGAAATAGTTATCACACTTGAGATTGAGTGATCATTTTAAACCATGTTAAACTTTAGGGCCTTGACATGGACTCCCATCTGCACGTATCTAACCCTCAACACGGTGTTGATTCTATGGTCCAATATCGTTCTTCTGGCTATCATCCATCGTCAAGTCAAACAGCTAGAAACCACCAAACTACTTTACAAGCTCTTTACGTGCTTGAATCTATCTTTCGGCGTGTGCTGGAGTCTATACGCCATAGCCTGGTACGTGGCCAACATGGACCCCGCGTTTTGTAGGCTCATAAACCTATTCTTTCCAGCGCTGAGCCGGACTTTGTTAAGTCTGTTATCGTCATGTATCTGTGCCATCAGTTTAAATCTGTATCTGTTGGTAAGTCAGCCACTACGGTACCGTATAATTGTAACCCCAAAGAGAATTAGAATAGCGTTTGCACTATGGACAGTGTGTACGAGCTTGATATTCTCTTTTTACCTCCCATTTCCGCAGTCACCATTTATACACACAGAATATTGCGTTTGTGTTGTGAACCCAGACTGCGACTATGAGGAGTTGGTCAACTTTGTTGGAAAGGTATCTCTTGTTTTGCCAGCGGTAGTTAACCTGGCAGTATCCACGACTTTGAATTTAATGTCACTCAGAATTGCTCGTAGAAATACCTTTCCAAACGAATCCAAAATCCAAGAACCAACAAAGGACCTTACGACTGGCAACTTGGAGACGTCCCAAGAAAAGTCGCTGCCCTGTGGATCCTCCGGTGAGCGGCTATCTTCAGGTCCAGAGACGTTTCTTCGTCGTACCACTTACAGTCAACGGTCCCACACCCGAGGTGCTTGCACTGTGCTCCTGCTAGCTGGCATGTCGTTTCTCAGCCTCTTGCCCTACATCGTGTCTATGCTGTGGCCGGAAACTATTACTGCGTACTACGTCATGGATGTTGCCCTAACAAATAATATTTGGATTCAGCCGATAGTATATGTGATTACCAACAGAGAAGCAAAGACAATTTTCCAGATATTCATACACCGCTGCGTGTGTCCCGATTATCCTCACATGAACGTCAGAAAATAGAGTTGAATATACTGCCAGTTATGTTTTCACTCATGTTTAAGATGTTCAAAATGTGAGGCATTATTGTAAAACCTTTTTAATCACCTTTGTTTCTTTGCATATACTTGATTTTCAATAACCGTTCATGATAATCATCTCTTGTGGTAACCTTGTAGATATTTCGGTGATTTTGAAATTGACAGATCGTGAACCCTAGCTCAAGAAAAAATGCTTATACTTAGATTATACATTTTGGTGAAAAGTTACACAACTTAAAATGCAGAAAAAAAATGATGAAGATATGTAGCATATAGCTCGTATTATCATGGTTCACGCGCCTGAGATATCGGTGTAATAAAGCCAAGACAGCTAGACTGTCCTGGCACTATTTGTTGCCAGTTTGGGTAGTGACATTAACAGGAGGTTTTACTTTTGCCAAAATAATACCAGTACCCCCACCCCCTTCAATAAAAATGAAAATAATTTGTGACCAAAATTATTATTGTAAATACCCCTCGCTTGGGTGTCGATTAACATGATGATATGGTTCCTTGTCATTTACATTGTCATGGTGGCCTGCTAGCACTGTTTTCGTGGTACTTCCACATATAAAATAATGTGCACCAATTAAGAATCCTTAATTTACTTTTCGAACATCCCTTTTTCACAGTGGAGCCTGTTAACAAGCCTCAATGTCGTGTGCATATCAATTGCGAATTTACCCTTTAATGAAATGTGGATTCAGTTAATTAAGAAATGTTAATATATCAGTGAATTTTGAGAAAAATTGGACAACTTCAAGTGACTGACTGTAAAGTTTTTGTTGAAAGCATGACTGCAATATGAGTGTCAATGGCGATAGTATAGTACATCAATGATATAGATAAAATGTATTTACTCTCTTATCATCACATCGTTTACGCACTGGATCCCATGATAGAGGAAAAGTTGGCTCAAAAAAAAAAATCTTATGCATTTCCTTCATATATATATATATATATATATATATATATATATATATATTATACAGGTGTTACAAAAAACATTTCCCACTTTTGATCCTTAATAGTTCAAAGAGTATTAATCAAATAACACTGTTATTGATATGAGTAATAGCTGAATATTGTACAATGTAGTTGGAGGTGGTTTGAATATGAGAGCATGAATCAGTTTCGTTAAATCCCTGATTAATTTTGAAATTAAGTTTCAGATTTTGGTCAAATTTAAACCTTCTGTACAAAATTGAACTTTACACAAGAACCAATGACGTGTGTGTGAGTGTGTGCTTACAATGACCCTGAACAATAGACGTGAATACAATACCACCTTTTCAGAGCTCTGCTGACTAGGCTTCTGAACTCTTACTCCAAGGCACATGAATGCTTTATTAATAATTCATAATGGATTGCCCTGGGCACTGCTAGTCTGAATTCATGGTAAAGGGTAAAATGCATGCGCATGAATAAAATAAGCACATGTTTTCATGTGCTTGCATACACTACATTTCAGGATGAATAAAGACTAGCTGTGACAGTGGAATTTCTCATGAATACAGTAATAAAGCATTTCGATCCTGGTCATTGTTCAGGGCCATTGTCAGGGTGTTAACCACACACTCCCATACACACCAATTGACCCCTGTGCAAAATTAAAATTTTGTACAGAGGGATGAAAACAGAGCAAAACTTGAAGCCTAACTTTAAAATTGATTTTGAATTAATGAAACTGATTTATGCTATCACTTTTAGATTACCGCCAACAATATTGTACACTATTCAGCAATGGCACATATCAATGTCAGTGTTATCTGATACATAGTTTTTGAACTATTTAGGATCAAAAGTGGGAAATGTTTTTTGTTACACCAAGCATATACTGAGTAACACAGAGAGGGAGGGGGCATTTACACATGGAAGAAATAGATGAGTACTAGCAAGACCTCGCTCGTTCTCTTCTTATCTCAAGCTTTCATGTCTCGATTCATGTCTTTCTTATCTTGCAGATATGTTGTAAGTGTAAGTGGACGTTAACCTTAAACATCACATATACAGTTGGTCATGTGCTCAGGATCAGGTTTATACAAACTCTCATCTCTCAAAGCTGGTATAAAGCCTTGTATACAATGTTCCTTGATACAAGATCATATGAAATAGCTAAGAAAGATAGAATTTCAAAGTAAAGTATCGATTCCTCGTCTGAAAGACTCTCTCAGTAGTGTTAAGTTAATCTACCGTGAGACCCGCGAGTAGTTGCTATTGGAATCGTTCATAAAGAACTTTATCAGGCGGGCGCTGGCTCGCTGTCTATTGTATCAAATACTTCTAATATAACATTTGGGTCTACTCCATAATCACTGAAAATTTCATCATCATAAAAACATATTTTGAACTCATAGTGGGTTCATCATGTTTATTCACAGACAGGAAAGACGTGCTTTATAGTTGTTTGTTTCATGTTTGGAGAATGATGTGCCACTAGAAAAAAAAATACCTGAGGCTTTGGAATGTCATTCCCGTGAACATGCTAAAGAAAGATTTCCCGATTTATGTCTGAAGTCAGGTAAAAAAGATCCAGCCTATCAGATTCACTTTTATACTATACAGACTATTTTAATGTTATGTACAATGATTATTATCGGTGCAGAGAAAATCCCATCTCATTGGCCAAATTTGAGCGTTGGACTGCACATATCTACCGCATGATGTCCAGGGAGACGCTCCCTTGATTTATTTAAATTTTCAATTCATCGGATGTGGGAACAAACCTTCAAGTGGCAACCTTGCTTCTCATATGGCGTAGGATGACAGGCCTACCAATAGATTTGAACTTGATATAAACATGCATGGCAATACAGTTATCGTTGGCTTTCATTTCTTGTGATCTGTAAGTCATAGTAGTCCAATAGACGAAACTCAATTGTAGTTCTTACTTCCAAAGCAATTCTCGTTGCTGCTTTTCACGCATTGGCTTCTCTGCGATTTCTCTTGGTGAAACAATATTATTATCACACTTGAGAGTGCGTAATCACCTTAAACCATGTTCAACATAGAGACTTACACTTGGTCTCCAATCTGCACGTATTTGACCCTTAACATGGTGTTGATTCTGTGTTCCAACACCGTTCTTCTGGCCATCATACGCCGACAAGTCAAACAACCAGAAACCACCAAACTACTCTACAAGCTCTTTACCTGCCTGAATCTATCTTTTGGCGTGTGCTGGTGTCTGTACGCCATAACGTGGTATGTGGCCAACATGGATCCCGCGTTGTGCAGACTGATAAACATATTCCTTCCAGCACTAAGCCGGATTTTGTTAAGTCTGCTTTCGTCTTGTATTTGTGTCATCAGTATGAATTTGTATCTGTTGGTGAGTCGACCACTTCGATACCGTATAATTGTAACGCCAAAAAGAGTTAAAATGGCGTTTTCACTCTTGACAGTCTTTACGAGTGTGATATTCTCTATTTACCTCCCATTTCCGAAATCACCATTTATACACACAGAATATTGCGTTTGTGTCGAGAACCAAGACTGCGACTACCCAGGTTGGATCAACATTGTTGGAAAGGTAACCATCGTTGTGCCATCGATAGTTAATCTGGCTGTATCCACAACTTTGAATTTAATGTCCCTGAGAATAGCTCGTATGAATACCTTTTCAGACGAACCCAGCAGCAAGAAGGATCTTAAGACTGATAAGATTGAAGCGTCCAAAGAAAACTCGCAGCCTTGTGGATCCTCCGGTGATCGGGTGTCTTCAGGTCCAGAGACGTTCCTTCGTCGTACCACTTACAGTCAACGGTCCCACACGAGAGGAGCCTGTACTATCCTCCTGCTTGCTGGCATGTCATTTATCAGCCTCGTGCCCTACATCGTTTCTGTGTTGTCACCGGATGGTGCAAAATTTGCGTATTCCATCATGGATATCGCTTTGACGATGAATCTTTGGATGCAACCAATAGTATATGTTATTACCAATAGAGAGGCAAAGACAATTTTCCAGACATTCTTACGCCGATGCATTGGTCTCGATTAGCCTCACATCAAGATTAGAAGATAGAATAAGTGTTATGCTTACGCATGTTTTAGATCAAAATATGATTCAGTTTTGTTTATCCTTTTATTCACTTTTATCTGTTTGTATACTTCTTTTTTTAAGAACCATTTATGATAGTGATTACATTGTAGCTACTCAAGTAACTACTCCAATTGTTAGATTATGAATCCCTTAAGAACATTTTTATACTTAAACATATAGAATTTTTAACGTTTTTGCAAAGCATTTCATATTTAGCTTTGAAAAATACAGAAAAAGGGTGCGAATTGCCAGCGTAGATTAATGTAAATCACATTAAACGTCGGTGTATTAAAGTCAATGGTCAGCGAAAAATCCTGGATATGATAAACTAAAAATAATATATTTGAAAGTCAGTGATATTGATAGAAGACAAGCCTCCGCCAAAACAATCCTCCCCCCCCAAAGAGTATTAGTTTTGGCATATTGTGATGTATATAATACCCCTCATTTCCGTGTCCAAGTAAAAACCGCCATTATAACATTTTTTCTTGCTATTTACATTATTATGGTGGTATAATATCACCGTTTTCGTGTGATTACCACATACATAATACATTTCACGTGCATACATACATTGCATTATCAGGTATTTCTTCAACGTACTGTTTGAACCTCCGTATAAAAAGAAAATCATTTCAGTTGAATTTAATTGAATTAAGTTAAAGTCAGAGTGAAACATGTATATCAGCAAACCGCATGTGTAAATAACAGAGGAATTCAGAACAATTATATTCATGTCATTTCAGTGAAAAAAAAATGTTCGTATATTAGTGAAGTTTGAGAAAATTGGACAGTTCAAAAGTTTCGAACTTGAGAAGTTTTGTTGGAACCATGTGCCGTAATTATTATACATAGAATAGCTACAAACATGACCGATGGGGGGGGGGGGGACGATTAGAGGAAGGGTAAGCGGACTTTCATATCAGTTTCGTATCTCTAGCATACTAAAATAACTTTTGGTTTACGTCAGTCATAAGGCAGGGGCAACTATATGATATGGTAGACATATAACAGATGTCAGGAACAAGAGGAGTGAATATGTACTTTAGTAGAGATTTAATTTGTGTAGAATTTCTTTATGTTTCCTACTTTTCGTTCCTCTCCTGTGACATCCTGCACTGTTCTTAAACCAGCAATGACGACACTCCGATTTAACAAAAACCTTTTTTTTTCCCCGGATTGACCAATTTTCCTAAGATTCACTGAAGTGTTCTTCTGATATTCTTATATCCACTGAACTCAAATGTTCGGACTTGGGGTAAACTCCCTTTGAAGCATTAATATGTGAGCGCTTTGATGTTAGGGTTTTTTTTTTTTTACTCTTTCTAATTGGTCTACTAAACTAACCAAACCAAAGTCGAAATGGCAGACTTTACGCATATGTGAACGCCTTTGTTTTTCTCTTCCAAGGCAGAAAAGTAAAAATTACAAAAATGAGCAAATTGTCATTCATGCGTAAATCCTCTTCAATGTTACAAACAGAACGCAAGACAAGTTTAATACGATAAAAAACAAAAAATAAAACAAAACATAAATTCAGTTGCAAAAATATACCTATGATCTCTATAACAATATTTTTGAAGCCCAAAATATCAATAAAGGCTAAAAATAATGGAGGAAAATGAAGAATTTTCTGTCAAATCCAAAATCAAACGAAATCGGAGAAGCAATATAAAGATAACTGGTAGGATTTTGAATTGGTTTCTCAAATTAAGGATATTGTAAATTATGTTGGTTCTTGAATTTGTCTCATGAATTCTTAAATTAAATACTACATTGAATGATTGAAATAAAGATATGTTCATTTAATAATCTCTGTGCCCTAACTCCCTATGTCATTTGAAGTTTGAGTCGACAGAAAATTCTTATTTTCCCCCTCAGTTTTCCCACTGTGATTTTGTTTGAAGTTATAAAGAGAAAGAAAATTAAAAAACAAAACAAAAACGGAAACTTAATTTTTGCTATTTCATTTATGTCTCTCTTTGTGTTAAAGTGGTCTTATCTTAAAAGGGTATTTGCACATGAAAGACAATATGTCAATTTTTGCAATTTTTACTTTTGTGCCTTAAAGGACAAAAACTAATGTGTTCACTCATGCGTAATGTCTCGCTTTATATTGACCTACTAGGTTGATAGCCAATTACATTACCTTTAATATGGTATATAATACATTGATTTTCATCAAAATCTTCGGTGAAAATTATGAACTCGAAAAAGAGTTTACTTTCTTTTCTTTCTTTTTTTTTTGCTGAGTATATGATACAGGGGGGGGGGTGTTTACACATGGAAGAAATGGAAGAGTACCAGCAAGACCTCGCTCATTCTCTTCTTATCTCAAGAATACATGTTTCTATTTATGTCTTTTTTATCCTGCATATACGTTGTAGGTCTAAGCGCACTTTGATAATCAATGTCCTTGAACATCACATATACAGTTGGTTATGTGCTCACTATTATCAGGTTTATACAAACTCTCCTCTCTCAAAGCTGGTATAAAGCCTTGTAAATATTCCTTGATACAAGATCATATCAAATAGCTAAGAAAATAAGATAAAATTCAAATGTAAAGTATCGATTCCTCGTCTGTAAGACGCTCTTAGTTGTGTTAAGTTAATTTACCGTGAGACCCAAGAGGAGGAGTTGCTATTGGAATCGATATTCATAAAAACTCTATCAGACGGGTGCTGGCTCGCTGTCTATTGTACCAAATACTTCTAATATAACATTGGCTCTACACCATAATCATTTAGAATACTATCATCATAAAAACAAATTGTCAAATCACTCATAGTGGGTTCATCATGATTATTCACAGAGATAAGCAGAAAAGACGCGCTTTATTGCTGTCCGTTTAATGTTTGGAGAATGATGTGCCATGAGAAAAAAAAATAAAGATAGCTGAGGTTATGGAATGTGATTCACTTGAACATGCTATAGAAAGATTTCCTGATTTCTGTTTGAAGTCAGCGGGAAAAAAAAAAATTCTCCAGCCAATCAGATTTACTTTTAATCTACACAGACTGTGTTGTATTTTAATGTTATCTACAATGATTATTGTCGGTGCATAGAAAACCCCATCTCATTGGCCAAATTTGAGGGTCGGACTGCACATCATTATCTACCACATGGTGTCCAAGAAGACGCTCCCCTGATTTATTTAAATTTTTAATTCATCGGATGTGGTATCAAACCTTCAGGTGGCATCATTTCTTCTCATATGGCGTGAGATGACAGGCCTACCAATAGATTTGAACTTGATATAAACATCCATGGAAATAAGTTATCGTTGGCTTTCATTTCTTGTGATCTGCAAGTCATAGTAGTCCAATAGAGGCGGAAACTCAATTGTAGTTCTTACTTCCAAAACACTTCTCGTTGCTGCTTTTGGTTCATTTGCTTCTCCAGGGAAAAATTTGAGAGAAATAATTATTATACCAAATTACGTGATTACTCACTTAAAACCATGTTTAACTTTACAGCTTTGACATGGACTCCTATCTGCACGTATCTTACCCTTAACATGGTTTTGATTCTGTGTTCCAACACCGTTCTTCTGGCCATCATACGCCGACAAGTCAAACAGCCAGAAACCACCAAACTACTCTACAAGCTTTTTACCTGCCTGAATCTATCTTTCGGCGTGTGTTGGTGTCTCTATTCCATAATGTGGTATGTTGCCAACATGGATCCAGCATTGTGCAGACTGATAAACCTATTCCTTCCAGCGCTGAGCCGGATTTTGTTAAGTCTACTTTCGTCTTGTATTTGTGTCATCAGTCTAAATTTGTATCTCTTGGTAAGTCGACCACTACGATACCGCGTAATTGTAACCCCACAGAGAGTTAAAATAGCCTTTTCACTCTGGACAGTCTTTACAAGTGTGATATTCTCATTTTACCTCCCATTTCCGAAATCACCGTTTATACACACAGAATATTGTGTTTGTGTCGTTAACCGAGACTGCGACTACCCAGATTGGATCAACCTTGTTGGAAAGGTGTCTTTCGTTGTGCCATCGATAGTTAATCTGGCGGTATCCACAACTTTGAATTTAATGTCCCTGAGAATCGCTCGTATGAATACCTTTTCAGACGAACCCAGCAGCAAGAAGGATCTTAAGACTGATAACGTTGATTCGTCCCAAGAAAAGTCGCAGTCCTGTGGACCATCTGTCGATCAGGTGTCTTCAGGTCCAGAGACGTTCCTTCGTCGTACCACCTTCAGTCAACGGTCTCACACCCGAGGTGCCTGTACTATCCTCCTGCTTGCTGGCATGTCATTTATCAGCCTCGTGCCTTACATCGTGTCCATGTTGTCGCCGCACAGTGCGATTGCATATTCCATCATGGATATCGCTTTGACGATAAATCTTTGGATGCAGCCAGTAGTATATGTGATTACCAACAGGGAGGCAAAGACAATTTTGCAGACATTCTTACGCCGGTGCATGTGTCGCGATTAAAAGATACAATACCCGTAAATGTACTAGTGATTATGTTTACGCATGTTTTAGATCGAAATATGAGTCATTGTTGCTTATTGTTGCATTCACTCTCATTTGTTTGCATACTTCATTTTTAACAGCTATTCCTGATAGCTATTCTGGTAACCTTGTGGCTACTCAGTAGCTACTTTAATGGTTAGATCGTGAATCCCTCAAGAAGAATACTTATACATAGAGTTTTTAACGTCTTTGCAAAGTAGTACATATCTAGCTGTGACAAATATAGAAAAGGGTGCGGATTGGTAGCTTAGACTAATGTCAATAATTTTGTTAAATGTCGGTATATTAAAGTAAACAGTCAGCGAAAAATCCAGTATATGATAACAAACTGTTACTAGTGGGCCCTATATCAATTGAAAGTCAGTCATATTGATAGAAGACAAAACTCAGGCAAAACAATTTACCCCCCCCCCCAAAAAAAAAAAAAAATGTGTCTTAATTTTCGGCATATTATGGTGTATATAATACCCCTCGCTTCCGTATCCAAATAAAAACCTTTAACCGTCATTTTAACATTTTCTTGTTATTTACATTATCATGGAGGTATCACATCACTGTTTTCATGTGATTACCACTTAAATATACATTTCACGTGCATACATTATCATGTGATTTATCAACGTAGTGTTGGCACTTACGTAAATAAATTATTTGAACTAAATTGAATTGAAGTCAGAGTGAAACATATATTATAATACACAAACCGCGGGTGTAAATTCAAGGGAATTTACACCAATTATATTCATGTCAATTTAATGAAAAAAAAGTCCTATTTCAGTGAAGTTTGAAAAAAATTTGGCAGTTCAAAATGTTCGAATTCGCGAAGTTTTTGTTGAAACCATTTGCCGTAATTGTTGTAAATAAAATGACTCCAAACATGACAATGACCAATGATTGTGATTGGGGAACGATAAGGAAGGATAAGCAGACTTTCCTATAAGTTTTATATTTCTAGCATAATGAAAGATCTTATGGTTTACCTCAGTCAAAAGGTTGGGGCAACTACATGCATGCTAGACAAAATAACAATAGATGTCAGTAACAAGAGAAGGGAATACGTACTTTCGAAGAGATTTGATTTGTGTAGATTAAATATCTTTACGTTTCCTACGTTTCGTTCCCCAGCTGTGACATCTCGGACTATTTGAAATCCAGCAATGACGACACTGTTATTATAATTATTTCAGTTCATTTATTCTATTTCATTTTTCAGCAAAAGTATAAAATGCAATTTCACATTTGCCCATACATTCGAAATCAATGCACCTCATTCAATTGATAGTTTTTGCAATAAGGGAATGCTATCATGATAGGCAAACTGACACAGGATAGTATCAAGGAAAAGTTGTCGGAAATGGAGGGAACTGTTGTAAAGCCTATAGTTTGTAGAATGCAGTCCCCTCATGAGCAGTAACTAATAGTAACTGGCAAACGAAACGATAAGGCAAATTTCCTGAGAAACAGGGGAAACATGATACCACATCATACGCGCACAACCGCACACACAAATAGAAATAGAGCAGCTCTCCGGTGAAGAAGATTTATTGAAAGAATATACAGAAGATTAGAGGGGACAGGGAGTATTATCAGGGCATAAATGAGAGACCACACATTACCATTTTGAATGTCGTTGTACATGTATGAATACTCCCGTCTACATATTACTATGGAATGAAAAAAAAAATAATTCAAATTAAATGGATCGACATGTCATGCGAAAGACGCTCCAAGCAGTGTTATGTTGATGAACGGACAGGGGTCGTGTTTTTGCATGTAGATCTTCATAAGACACTTCTTCAGATAGGCACTGATAGTCATGTACCTCCCACATAAAATACTTAATGTCATTCTGCTTTCACCATTATCATTATTTGATTTGTTTTCAATTAACGTATATCGTATTATTAACACAAAGTGGTTCACCATTAATTATACAGAACCATTGCCAGGCAAAAAGCGTTCTCAATAGACTAGTTGTTTATAGAATAAAATAATGGAGCCCGGCTTGCCTGTGCAAAGTAATAATGGATTATGCCCTTGGGGTTATAGTATGTGTTACCCTTAGCATATGCCGAAATAGCTGTGCTTGAAAACTGTGGGGAGAAAAAATATTTTAGGGCTGTAATCTGAGGGCCAAGCGGAAAGGACTACAGCCAATTAGATTTCCATTAAATGAGCACTGAGAGTGAAGTCCTTGCATTATATCTACTGTGATTGTCAGAGCAGAGAAAATCTAGTCTCATTGGCCAATGGGTAGTGAAATATACATATTGACATGACAAATGACGTCCATTGAGATTCTCCATAGAGGAATTGTTCGTCTAAATTGTCATTCTAGCCAGTGAGAGAGGACGTTCAAGTCGTAAAACTGTTTCTCACCTGCCGTTACATGTGATGTGCATGTGGAGAACTTTGCAAACATTAAGTTAGATTTGAAGGACAAAGCTAAACTAACAGATCACAACTGGACTCCAACGTGCATGAGAATACACATTTTCCAGAGTCTTCATTTTCTCGTGATTTGCAAGCCCTATCCACCTGTTGGCGAGAAGAAATTTGTATGTTTTCACTGGCATTCAGTCAATACTTTTGACGCAACGACTCGCTTCTCAAAGAATTCATTGGGATGATCAGATATTGAAAACTGCTTGGTGATTATTTTACACTATGCTCAACGTAACGGCTTTGTCATGGACTCCCATCTGTACGTATCTAACCTTGAACACGGTGTTGATTCTATGTTCCAACACCGTTCTTCTGGCCATCATACGCCGACAAGTCAAACAGCCAGCAACCACCAAACTACTTTACAAGCTTTTTGCCTGCCTGAATCTATCTTTTGGCTTGTGCTGGTGTCTGTACGGCATAGCCTGGTACGCGGCCAACACCGATTCTGCGTTGTGTAGGTTGACATCAATGTTCCTTCCAGCGTCTAGCCGGATTTTGTTAAGTCTGCTTTCGTCTTGTAACTGTGCCATCAGTCTTAATTTGTATCTGTTGGTGAGTCGACCATTACGATACCGTGTAATTGTTACCCCAAAGAGAGTTAAAACAGCCTTTTCACTCTGGACAGTCTTTACGAGTGTGATATTTTCTTTTTACCTCCCATTTCCGCAAATGCCTTTTGTCAATAACGTTTATTGCGTTTGTGTCATGAAGCGAGATTGCGATTACCCAGGCTGGGTCAACGTTGTTGGTAAGGTGTCTCTTGTTGTGCCGTCTGTAATCAATCTGGCGGTATCCACAACTTTAAATCTACTGTCACTTAGAATCGCTCGTAGAAATACATTTCTGAATAAAACAAGCAAGAGGAAGGATCTTAAACCTGAGAACGTTCATGAGTCCAAGAAAAGGCCACCTTCCTGTGGATCCTCCGGTGATCGGCTGTCTTCTGGTCCAGAGACGTTCCTTCGTCGTACCACTTACAATCAACGGTCCCACACGAGAGGTGCCCGCACTGTGCTCCTGCTTACTGGCATGTCATTTATCAGCCTCTTGCCTTACATAGTGTCCATGCTGTCGCCGGATAGTGCAGTTGCGTATTACATCATAGATGTGGCCTTGACAATAAATCTTTGGATGCAGCCGATTGTATACGTGATTACCAACAGAGAGGCAAAGACAATTTGTCAGACTTTCCTACGTCGATGCATGTGTCGCGATTAGAAAATACAATACCAGTAAATGTTAATGTACTAGTGATTATTTTTGCGCATGGTTTAGATCGGAATATGGGTCATTGTTGCTTATTGTTGCATTCACTTTCATTTGTTTGCATACTTCATTTTTAACAACTATTCCTGATAATTATTCTGGTAACCTTGTGGCTACTCAGTAGCTACTTTAATTGTTAGATCGTGAACCACTCAAGAAGAATACTTATACAAATTTTTTAACGGTTTTTTTTTTTTTTTTTTTGCAAAGTAGTAGATATTTAGCTTTGAAAAATACAGAAAAAGGGTGCGGATTGGTAGCTTAGTCTAATGTAAATAACATTGAACGTCGGTGTATCATAGTCAACGGTCAGCGAAAAATCCATGATATGATAAGAAACTATTATTAGTATATCAATTGAAAGTCAGTCATATTGATAGAAGACAAACTTCCGGCAAAACAATTAACCCCCTGCCAAAAAAAAAAAAAAATAAAATAAAATAAAGTCTTAATTGTTGGCCTATTGGGGTGTATATAATATCCATATAAAAACCTTTAACCATCATTATAGCATTTTCTTGTTATTTACATTATTATGGTGGTATCATCACATCATTGTCTTTGTGTAATTACCACTTACATCTACATTTCACGTGCATACATTATCAGGTGATTGGCACTTACGTAAGTAAATTATATGAACTAAACTGAAATGAAGTCAGAGTGAAACATATATAATACACAAATTATCAATTATATTAATGTCAATTCAGTGAAAAAAAGTTTGTATTTCTGTGAAGTTTGAAAAAAAAAGAACAGTTCAAAAGTTTCGAATTCGCGAAGTTTTTGTTGAAGCCATTTGGAGTAATTGTTGCAAATAAAATGGCTCAAAACATGACAACGACCAATGATTGGGGAACGATATAGAGGAAGGATATTAGCAGACTTTCATATTTATAGTTTTATATTTCTAGCATAATGAAAGACCTTATGGTTTACCTCAGTAAAAAAAAAAAAGCAAGGGCAACTACATACATGCTGACAAATAATTAATGTCAGTTACAAGAGGAGGGAATAAGTGCCTTCGTAAAGATGTAACTTGTGTAGAATATCATTACGTTTCCTACGTTTCGTTACCCAGCTGTGACATCCCGGACTATTCGTTATCCAGCAATGACGACACTCGGATTCAGCCAAACCTTCGAAATTCATATTTTTGGCAATATTATTTCAGTTCATTCATTTCATTTCATTTCATTTCATTTCCAGCAAAAAGTATAAATTGCAATTTCATATTTGCCCATACATACAAAATCAATGCACCTCATTTATAGTTTACAGGAATGCAATCATGATAGGAAAACTGAAACTGGATTGTATCAAGAAAAAGTTGTCGGAAATAGGGGAAAATATTGTAAAGCCTATAGCTTGTAGAATGCAGTTGCCGCATGAGCAGTAACTAATAATAACTTTCAAACGAAACGATAAGGCAAATTGCCTGAGAAACAGGGGAAACATGATACCAAATCATTCGCGTACAACCGCACCACACGGATAGAAATCATGCAACTCTCCAGTGAAGAAGATATACTCTTTGAAAGAATATACCGAAGATCAGTGTGGACAGGAAGATAGGGACAGGGAGTATTATAAGGGAATAAATGGAGAGCACACATTTCCCATTTTTATGTTGTTGTACATGTATGAATACTCCAGGGTACATATTACTATGGAATGCCAAAACAAAGTTTTAATTCGAATGAAGTGGATCGACATGTCATGCGAAAGACGCACCAAGCCGTGTTATGTTGATAGATGCACAGGAGCCGTGTTTTTTGCATGTAGATCTTCACAAGACAGTTCATCAGATAGGTATACTGATAGGTACGTACCATCGACATAAAATACTTAACGTCATCTCGCTTTCCACCATTATCATTATTTGATTTGTTGTCAAGTATATCAACGTATATTGTATTTTTAACACAAAGAGGTTGACCATAAATTATACACAACCATTGCTCCCGCAAAAAGCGTTCTTCATAATTGTTGTTGTTGTTTTTTTACCGAACAATATGGAGCCTTGTGTGCCAATGCAAAAGAAAATGTCTTTGAGGTTCTACAATGTGGTCTCCTTAGCATATGCTGACATATCTTCGCTAAGATACTGTAGAAAAAAAAAAAAACTTTTCGGGCTTTCATCTGAAGGCCAAGCGGAAGACTACAGCCAATTAGATTTAGAGTGACGTCCTTGCATTATCTATGATTTTCAGTGCAGAGAAAATCTACTCTCATTGGCCAATGGGTAGTGAAATATGCATATTGACATGATACACGATGTCCACTGACATTCTCCGTAGACCCACTATCATTCTAGCCAGTAAGGAAGGACGATCAAGTCGTAAAATTGTTTCTCAAGTGGAGTTACATATATATATTTATTGCATTAAGTTTCACAAGCACAGACTTTAAGGACAAAAGTGAACAAACAGATTAGAAGTCGACTTCAACGTGCATGTGAAAACGAAATTTGTAATTTTTATGCAAAGAATCGCTTCTCAAAGAGTAACTTGGGGTGATGAGATGATTCAGAACTACTTGGTGATTGTTTTACACCATGCTCAACGTTACAGCTTTGACATGGACTCCCATCTGTACGTATCTAACCTTTAGCATAGTGTTGATTCTATGTTCAAATGCCGTTCTTCTTGCCATCATCCATCGACAAGTTAAACAGCCAGAAACCACCAAACTGCTCTACAAGCTCTTTACATGCTTGAATCTATATTTCGGCGTGTGCTGGTGTCTGTACGCCATAGCCTGGTACGTGGCCAACATGGACTCCGCGTTTTGTAAGCTTGTAAACCTATTCTTTCCAGCGCTGAACCGGATTTTGTTAAGTCTGTTATCGTCATGTATCTGTGCCATCAGTTTAAATTTGTATCTGTTGGTCAGTCGACCACTACGATACCGTGTAATTGTTACCCCAAAGAGAGTTAAAATAGCCTTTTCACTCTGGACAGTCTTTATGGGTGTGATATTCTCGTTTTTTCTCCCCTTTCCGCAAATGCCATTTGTCGATAGCATTTATTGCCTTTGTGTCACGAATCGAGACTGCGATTACGCAGGCTGGGTCATCGTTGTTGCAAAGGTTTCTCTTGTTGTGCCATCTATAATCAATCTGGCGGTATCCACGACTTTGAATCTACTGTCACTTAAAATTGCTCGTAGGAATACCTTTCCGAATACCTTTCCGAACGAATCCAGAATCCAAGAACCCACAAAGGACTTTACAACTGGCAACTTGGATGGGTCCCTCAAAAAGTTGCAGCCCTGTGGATCCTCCGTTGGTCGGTTGTCTTTGGGTCCAGAGACGTTCCTTCGTCGTACCACTTACAGTCAACGGTCCCACACGAGAGGTGCCTGCACTGTACTCCTGCTTGCTGGCATGTCATTCTTCAGCCTCTTGCCTTACATTGTTTCCATGTTGTCACCGGACACTATTATAGCATATTACATCATGGATATCGCTTTGACGATGAATGTTTGCATGCAGCCGATAGTGTACGTGATTACCAACAGAGAGGCAAAAACAATTTGCCTGACATTCTTACGCAGATTCCTGTGTCCTCATTAGATTCACATCAAGATCAGAAGGTATGACTACATACCAGTAATAATGTTACCGCATATTATAGATATCTGAAATATCAGGCATTCATGTTCATTCTGTGAAAGTCTTTAATCACTGCAGACTGATGTATTCCAAGCAGATTTGGAAATTGAAACCTATAGAATTCTAATGTCTTCTCCCGTTACCACGGTGTTGTTATTTTTTTTTTATTTTGATTAAAAAACCCAACAAACTTATATTTACAAATATTTCACACCAAAATGTACAAGAGTTAATAATACGTAAATTTATGAATTTAGAATTACTCATTCGATTGCAATTAAAGTTAAGTTCTGCATTTAATTTTCAAAGCAGTCATACAAAAAAACAACAACCAAAGTATAACTTTGAATGTCAAACTGTAAATAAATCATTACACATTACAATACATGTTACAGTCCTATCCATTTTGTGGCGTCTTCTCCAGTAGTCATGGTAACGAATATTTTTTCTTTAAAAAAAAACATATTTCTCATTATGAACTATCAAATGTGGCAACAGTGACTAAATTTACAGACTGATAAATACCTATTCAAATGCAATCGAAATCGTAGTTGTTGGAATTATCAAAATATCCCTTGACATGGTAAGACTTAAATTCCAGAAACTGATATAATTATTTATAATAAAATAATGTAAAACATGACAGTAGTATCTAAGAATGTTTCTTTCAAGATAAAATTTCGTTTGCCTTGAACATCTTGGTAATCCTTTACATAGAGCAACATTTTCCATTTAAAAAAAAAAAGTGTTTGCTTTGGCAAAAACTTTGCAGAAACCGCTGTTGGAGGAATAAGAGCATTTTTACATGGAAACTTAACACAAGTCACCAAGTACAAAAAGTTACAACTATGGCTTCTTACAATTAAAATGTATGTTTCAAGGTAAACGTTATGCCTCACAGGACAGTTACCATGGCAACAGAATGATTGAAGCATCAAAGTGAATAGGTATTCTGGGTTTACAATTCAATGCAAAATTGCATAATTAATGTATATGTAACAAAACCTTTCTCTGACACATCATTCAGAATGTTCTTCTGATTTTACTATCATTCACTTCAGAAGACGTGAGAAATCTAAAAGGCTCTGTACTCAAAATCACTAGAAGGTGTCATTCTACATGTGTGCTGAATAATGTGCTTACAGACATATTTCAACAATTGTATTCAGCAAGCTGCATAACTATTCAACATCTCATGTCAGTAACAAGGGGAGAAAATGTGTTCTTTTTGTAGTGGATTTTTTTTTTAATTCTCTCAATAATTTGTATCGTTCCCTTACTGTGACATCACGGACTGTTATAACCTTCTTAATCAGTTCATCCAAACTTGCGGATTTGCCATTTTTCCTAAAACGTATTGATGTATTATTTTTACATTTCATACATACATAAACATTACATGAACATGAATCTTCAATATCATCATTCCGTCATAGAATTTTAGTATACAGGTATATTAAAAAAAGAAGTTTTTCTTTCGTCATCAAATCCATCCGATGGCTCTTGTAAATGTTATCTTCACCATGCAAAGTTCCATTCACAATTATGAATCTTTCATATCATCGTTTCGTCGTGGCATTAGACTGACATACACTCGTTAACAGCAATGTTTTTACATTTCCGATACAGGTAACATGTATTTACGTCCTTTGAGTTACTTTGTCTGTGTCCTGGATCCTTTGATGAAGGCAAAGCTTGCCAAAAGCTTGAGGTTAAACATCGCAGATAGTAACGTAGTGCAGCCACTTCTACTATACACGAAGAGTAGGTTACATTATTCAAATTATTTATGTGAGGGTGGGGACTGCCCTTTACCATTATGTGAAAAAGTTACAGCTATCACTGCAGTCTAGGAAAAATAATGTATGAAGACACTCTTGTAGTATTGTCATGATGATGTTATTTCTTGCCTGCACGAAGCTTTTAACCTCATATTCCATGTGTGTGTGTGTGTGTTAGTGTGTGTGTACATATAAAGCCTTCTATGAAAGAAAATTGCGTTAAATGCATGTCGTAAATTATGGCTCATTTCATAGTGATATGACGCAATAAACAAAATAAGAAAGCCAGAGATGACGTAAACTACCAATACAGTCTGTACATATTAAACAATTAATTATAAATAACATATTTATAATTTGTGCAATTTTTTTGTAAGTGAACAGAGATGTCCGTTGCAGATCAATTTATTCCAATATTATTGCATTTTACAAAATCGTTTTTGCTGATAGTCACTGCTATGTATTTACATTGTTAATGTTTGTTGTTGGCTGTAGCGATTCGTCTCATTGTTTCTACCGTACATGACATTAGATGTTTCACCATATTGTTGCTGTTACGTCTGGTCTCTATGACAATATGATTCGCCTATCATAATCATTCTCAAATAAACACGTGTCAACACTTGTCAACACTTGATGACTTCGTCCCGTTCGTGTGAACTGGTTTACATAATATGATGTAATCATGTAATATTCAATTCATTTATTTCTTTTTCAATTCAATTGATTTATTTCCATTCTTCTTTTTTCACAAAACATAACACAGAGTAAATTAGGAATTATATCAAAGGCATATTTACATTACAACGTCCGAAAGATAGGCCCTACATGATATCTAACAAATAGAGTTATACATATATATTGGCAAATACTAAGCTATGTTTAGAGGAGAAAAAAGAAGAAGAAAACAGAAAATATTGTACACCCATAGACAAACACAAATTACAATATATACATGCATATAAACAAAGACCTGAGGCCATTAGAAAGAATGTTTGAAAACAAAAAAGGGAAAGAGTGATGTTGTATTCATATTCTTCGGTCATGAATATGACGTATAGAAATTGAAGTGTGAAACAATCGTTCTAATTATATTTATATTTATATTATATTTATTTATAGTACTTAGCGATTGACCTCCATTAAAGAATAGCCTAATTTATACGTGATGTAACGTTCTGATATTCAGGTATCATGTATATACGCACACACACACACACACACACACACGCATATATATATATATATATATATATATATATATACACACACATGTGTGTGTGTGTGTATGTAAACAAAGAGTCAAATGGAGACACCGCAGAAACCTATGTTTTGGATTGGGTATCTGGGCATCAAAAAATTATTTTTAATGAGAATAAAATATTTTTGCTATCTTTTCCTACTTGGATACTGACCAAAGTAAAATCTGGACTGCGACATTAAAGGGTGTGTACAGTTCTGGTCGAGGTGAAGATTTAGCTTTTAACGTTTTGTGAGATATTCAGAAACCACTCTATGAGATGTCAAAGAGCATGCAGTTCTAAGGGGTATCAAAAGTTTATTCAATGAAAATCGGTTTTTAAATGGCTGAGATATCAAAAAACAAAGTGAAACAAAGAGATACTAATAAAGTTGGGGCATGTCGCCTTTTATTATTAGCCCTTTTTTGGATATCTCAGCCATTTGAAAACCAATTTTCATCAAATAAACGTTAAATCCTTCTTAAAATTACATGCTATTTCATATTTCATAAGAGGCTTTTCATTATCTCACTTAGGAATGTTCAAAACATGAATCCCTACCTCAACCAGTACTGTACAGTCCCTTTAATATTTTGTTTAACATAAATGTATGTATGCAAAGATAGATATAAATCGACGACAGTATCAAATAAAGCCAGCACAGGAGCCAAAGATTTAAGTCTTTGGCTCTTGCGGTGTCTTTATTTGACTCTTTCTTCGATATCTATTTATTGCTCACCGACAGAATACTACAGAATAAATATCCAGTTTGAAATATATATGTATATATATATATATATATATATATATATATATATAGAGAGAGAGAGAGAGAGAGAGAGAGGACCACAATAAATGCAAGAAATAAACGAATTACAGTCAAACCTTACTCTCTTCGTTTTTTTTTTTTTTGTTGTTTTTGAATCTCGCCCTTTCATGTCTTTACTGAAGTTTATCTGGTCTTTGGTCTATGCAGCTGTAGATTTAATTGTGTGTGTACATTTCATATTGTTTTTGATTTGATTTATTGATTCCTGTACGGCTAGAAATGCGCTCATTTTTATCTTGTTAGAATCTCTTAAAGCTGGTATAAAGTTTCGTAATACTTATACAATCGAATGGATACATGACCAAATGAAATATTCTAAAGAGATAAAATTCCGATGAAAAAGGGACGATTTCTTACGTGAAAGACGCTCTCAGTCATGTTAAGGTAATCAACCATGAGGAATTTTTATCTGAAAAGATCTCAATGAAAAGCTCCATCAGACGGGCGCTGGCTTCCTGTACCTTATAAAAAAATACACCCAATGTCATTTCGCTCTACACCATAATCATTTCAAGTATCGTCATCGCAGAAGTGTGTTTTGAACTAATGGTGGCTCAACATAATAATACACAGAGATAAGTATGAAAGATATGCTTAAAAGCTGTTTGTTGAATGTTTGAAGAATGATGTGCCAGTAAAAAGAATGATTGAGGCTTTAGAATGTGTTTCTCCTGAACATGCTAAAGAAATATTTCCTGGCTGCTATCTGATCGAAAAGATGGCTCCAGCCAATCAGATTTACACAGACTAATATCGTCCTTCAGGATTATCTACCGAGATTGTCGGTGCAGAGATAGTCTCCTCTCATTGGCTAAAGAGTTAGACTGCACATACAAACGGTATGATGTCCACAAAATTGCTCCCTCGATTTTTCCTAATTTTAATTTCATTGCAAGTGGTATTAAAATGTTCAAGTCGCAGACTTATTTCTCATAAGTTATATTGGTGTCATGTGCTGCATGCTAAAAGTCAGCCACCCTATTAAAGACAGACTTACCAATATTTGAACTTGTCAGAGTTCTTCATATTTCCTGATCTGCACGTAATATTAGCCTCTAAGACAAAGACACAATTTGCAGTTTTACTACCGTGACAATTCTCGTTCCTGCTTTTGACGCGACGGCTTCTCCAAAAAACACTCTAGTAGGCTCCAGTGAAGATAAATATCTCAAGTGAGATTGTGTGAGTATTCGAAACCATGTTTACTTTTACAGCTTTGACTTGGACTCCCATCTGTACGTATCTAACCCTTAACATGGTGTTGATTCTATGTTCCAACACCATTCTCCTGGTCATCATCCATCGACAAGTCAAACAACCAGAAACCACCAAACTACTCTACAAGCTTTTTACCTGCCTGAACCTGTCTTTCGGTGTGTGCTGGAGTCTGTACGCCATAGCCTGGTACGTCGCTAACACGGATCCCGCCTTCTGTAGACTGATAAACGTGTTCCTTCCAGCGCTAAGCCGGATTTTGTTAAGTCTGCTTTCGTCATGTATTTGTGTTATCAGTTTAAATCTGTATCTGTTGGTGAGTCGACCACTACGATACCGAATAATTGTGACCCCAAAGAGAGTTAAAATAACCGTTTTATTCTTGATCCTGTTTACAAGTTTGCTATTTTCTTTTTATCTCCCATTTCCGCAGTCACCATTTATACACACAGAGTATTGCGTTTGTGTTCTGAACCGAGACTGCGATTACCCAGCCTGGGCCAATATTATTGGAAAAGTGTCTCTTGTAATGCCATCGATAATCAATCTGGCAGTATCCACGACTTTGAATCTAATGTCACTTAGAATTGCTCGTAGGAATACCTTTCCGAATGAATCCAACGGCAGGAAGGATCATAAATCTGAGAACGTTGATGCGTCCCAAGAAAAGTCGCGGCCATGTGGACCATCCGGTGATCGGGTGTCTTCAGGCCCAGAGACGTTTCTTCGTCGTACCACTTACAGTCAACGGTCTCACACGAGAGGTGCTTGCACTATTCTGCTGCTTGCTGGCATGTCATTTATCAGCCTCTTGCCTTACATCGTATCCATGTTGTCGCCGGATAGTGCAATTACATATTCCATCATGGATGTTGCCTTGACGATAAATCTTTGGATGCAACCAATAGTATACGTGATTACCAACAGAGAGGCAAAGACCATTTGCCAGACATTCTTACGCTGCTGCATGTGTCCCGAGTAGCGCCACGCCATGATCACAAGATAGAATATATGTATTGGCAATTATATTTTAATCACCTTTTAGATGCTCTAAAACTAATATGAGACATTATCACTGTTTTCGCGGTACCACCACATATGTGTTCCCCCACATATTCTGTAATGTGTTTCTGGTGGTAATTATCAATGTACTTTTCCAACTCCCCCGAATTAGAGTGAAATATATCAAAAAACGGCATGTGCAAATTAACGGGGAATATCCCGAAATACTGTGTGGCATCACTGAATAAACAAAATAAATGTTAGTATATCAGTGAAGTTTACTTGAACACTTGAGAAAATATTAAGTGTTTTTAAAACTATGACTGCAATATACGTGTCAACGGCGATGTTTGTAAATCACTGATACAGATAAGATGTGTTCACATTCTTACTGTTATATGATTTGTGTCCTGGCTCTCTTGATAAAGTCAAAGCCGACCCAAGGCCTGAGATGAAGCATTAGGGAGTAACGTATATTGCTGTCATCCATGTATTTCGTATACCTATATCTTTGTTTGTATGTAATTATGTTATGTAATATATATTACTAATGCTTATTATAAGTGTGTATACGATTGATTTCTACACATAAGATATGAAGATACGATTATTACATAATTGTATATATTGTATGTATGGATAATTTTATATATATATATGGACTCAGCAAAAAAAAAAAACCACTTTTTTCGAGTTCAGATTTTTCATACACGATTCCGATGAAAATTCAATGCATCATATACCATATTAAAGGCAATTTATTTGGCTATCAAACTAGTAGGTCTATATAAAGGGAAATTTTACGCTTCGAGTGAACACATTTGTTTTTGTCCTCCAAGGCACAAAAGTAAAATTGCATAAATTGACATGTTGTCTTTCATTTGGAAATGCCCTTCAAGATAAAAATGATAATACAAGACCAGCTTAAGACAATGAGAGCAATAAGTGAAATAGCAGAAATTAGTTTTCGTTTTCTTTATCTCTTTATAACCTCAAACAAGATCAATCTTGGAAACATAAGGAGGAAAATAAGAATATTCTTTCAACTCAAACTTCAAAATGGCATAGATATTAAGGGCATAAGGATATGCCTAAGATATAAGAATATCTTTATTTCATTCTTTTAATCTAGTAATTTAATGAATCAAATTGAAGAATCAAATATTATTCACAATTTGAGAAATCAATTCAAATTTCTACCGTTTTTGTTTACATTGCTTCTCTAATTTCATTTGAATTTTGGATTTGAGAGAATATTCTTCATTTTCCTTCACTACTTAAGCCTTTATTGATCTTTTTGGTGTCAGAGATATCAAAAAGAGGTCTTGACTTTATTTTTGCAACTTAATTAATGCTTTTATTGTGTTATATTTGTATGACAACTTGTTCATTCTTGCAATTTTATTGACCTACCATGTTGATAGCGAAATGAATTACCTTTCATATAGTATACAATATGTTAACTTTAGCCAATCATTCTATAAGAAATATAAACTTGAAAAGTGCTTTCTTTTTTTTTCTGCTGGGTATATAATCATAATATACATATATGTATATATATATAGTAATTTTATACTTGTTTAACTAATTTCCAGTGAACGCGAAAAGGATCTATTCAGTCATGAATGAATGAGCACATATATTCAGCATATATACTCTCAGGAAATATAACAAAATAGTGTGAATTCCAATGGAAAGTGTAACGTGTAAGACGTTCTTAGTTTTGTTCAGTTAATGAACCACAATGACCGTGCTATTTGCATAGATCTCCATAAAGCGCTACATCAGGTAACGTACCATCCACACAAAATACTTCATTCGTCATTTCGCTCTTTAACATTCTTTACCATTTGAAATGTTGTCAACACCACTGTTCACCACTGTCATATTAAAGATGTCCTTAATATCTGCATGCTTATACAATAATTGGAGCAGGCGTGTCAGAGTAAAATAATATGCACTTGTGGCTTTAGAATGCGTTATCCTTCGTAAATGCTGAGACAGCTTCGTCTATTCTCTTGTGGAAAGAAAATAATTTCGTGCTGTTATCTGCGTTCAAGCGACAAGATAATAAAAAAACCCATCGTATTTCTAATTTTGGTTTTTAGTACGGAAATGTATACACATTGGAACATGAAACAGTCACTCTAATGAAAAGTTATGATTGCATTATTTCGTGAGCGGCCTCCAGTAATAATAGCCAAATTTGTGCATAACGGGCCGTTTTTATATTCACGTATGTGATACATTGAAGAAAGGATGAAATAAAAACACTGCAGGAGTCCAAAATTTTATGTTTTCATGTTTTGGCTTTTACTCAACTGCATAACCACATATGATTTTCGTCGTGATGTAATAAATTCAGTTGATTTAATAATAATATCTTTTGTGGAAGTATACTTGCACACATAAAAGTTGAACTGCAATATTAATATTCTATGTAATATTCATATAATACTCAACATATATATATATATATATATCAACATAAGTATATAGTATTATACTACAGAGAGAGTATGATATTTCGATGGAAGAAACAGACGAGTGATACCACTCAGGGCTAGCCCTCTTCGTTCTTTTCTTTTTAATATCTGAAGCTTTCATGTCTTTATTGAAGTTTCTGTTGTCATGTAGATATTATTAAGGCCTATCCGCATGTAGATTTATTTTGGTTAAATACATAAGCAGCTAGCTATGCGCTTACTCTTCGTGTTTGTACCGTACTGTCTAAAAGCTGATATAAAGCTTAGTAATGTTTATGCAATCTAAGTGGATCCATGACCATATAAAATATTTTAAAACGATAAAATTCGAACAAAAAAAGGTTGATTCTTTAAATTCCTCATGTGAAAGACTCTCTCAGTCGTGTTAGGTTAATTAACCGTAAAGCCCATGAGGAGTTTCTATCTGAATGTATCTTAATAACGAGCTCCATCAGACGGGCGCTGGCTGTCCATTATACCAAATACTTCCAATGTCATTTTGCTCTGCACTACAATCATTCCAATTATTGTCGTGAAAGACATGTGTTTTGAACTCACAGTGGTTCATCAAAAATATACGCAGAGATGGGCAGGAATGACAATTATGTTTGGAGAAAAATATGGCATGAGAAAAAAAAATACTTAAGGCTCTGGAATGTGTATTACTAAGGAAAGATTTTGGTGCTGCTATCTGAAGTCACGACAAATGACCTCTAGCCAATCAGATTCGCGTTTCATGTACACTGACTATGTCCTCCTCAGAATTATCTGATGTGATTGTTGAGTGCACAAATATTTTCCTCTCATTGGCTAAAGGGTTTGACGGCACATAGTTATTAAAGGTATGATGCCCACGGAAATTTTCCCTATATTTTTCCAAATGTCAGTTTCATCGGATGTGGGATCAAAACCTTCAGGTAGCAAATCTATTTCTCATATAGCGTGACAGGTACTGCACGCAGTAAAGCCAGCCACCGTAAGATAGGGCTACCAACAGGTTTGAACTTCATATGATTCTGCATGGGAATACACCTATGAGAGTTTTTCATTTCCTCGTGATCTACAAGTCATATTAAGTTTATCAGTCGGAGACGCCACTTGAAGTTCTCACTGCCCTGGCAATTCTCCGTTGTTGGTTTTGACGCAACGGCTTCTCCAAAGAATACTCTGGGGAAATTACTATCACACTTGAGATTGCGTGATTGTTTTTAACCATGTATTATAACTTTACGGCTTTGACATGGACTCCCATCTGCACGTATCTAACCCTTAACATGGTGTTGATACTATGTTCAAACACCGTTCTTCTGGCCATCATCCATCGTCAAGTAAAACAACCAGAAACCACCAAACTACTGTATAAACTCTTTACCTGCCTGAATCTATCTTTCGGCGTGTGCTGGTGTCTGTACGCCTTAGCCTGGTACGTGGCCAACATGGATCCCGCCTTCTGCAGTCTGATAGCCCTACTCTTTCCAGCGCTAAGCCGGATTTTGTTAAGTCTGCTTTCGTCTTGTATTTGTGTCATCAGTTTAAATTTGTATCTCTTGGTGAGTCGACCATTACGATACCGCATAATTGTAACCTCGAAGAGAGTAAAATTAACCTCTCTATTCTGGACAGCGTTCACAGGTGTGATATTCTCTGTTTATCTCCCATTCCCACGATCACCATTTGTCCATAACATCTATTGCCTTTGCGTCATGAACCGAGATTGTTATTTCCCAGTGTGGATCAACATTCTTGGAAAGTGGTCTCTTGTTGTACCATCGATAATCAATCTGGCGGTGTCCACAACTTTGAATCTACTCTCCCTGAGAATTGCTCGTAGGGATTCATTTCTGAAAGGATCTCATGGCAGTAAGGACCTCAAGTCTGACAACTTTGATGAGTCCCAAAAAAGGCCCTACACCTTTGGATCCTCCATCGACCGGTTGTCTTCGGGTCCAGAGACGTTCCTTCGTCGTACCACTTACAGTCAACGGTCCCACACGCGAGGTGCTTGCACTGTTCTCCTGCTTGCTGGTATGTCATTTATCAGCCTCTTGCCTTACATCATGTCTATGTTGTGGCCGGAAACTGCTATTGCGTATTATATCATGGACATTGCTTTGACCATGAATATTTGGATGCAGCCGATAGTATACGTGATTACGAACAGGGAGGCCAAAACCATTTTCAAGACATTCTTACGCTGTACATATATGTGTCCGGAATAACCGGACATTAATTTTAGAAGATAAAATCGCTCGCAGTTATCATGGTCATGTTTGAGTACTATTCATGGATTTTCAAGGCATCAGACATCTATTAATTGCTCATTTTCATTCATTTGCATATTTTCTTTCTGCAGTGATTATTCATAATATGTCTTGCTCTCTAACATTATCAGCCTCAGTGATAAGGACATTATGAGTTCATGAGCACCGCCACATAATAATGTATTGTTATTTCAACACTTTGATAAAGTAAGACAGATATCTTGTGAAGAAAAAAAAGAAAAGAAAAAAATGCACCGGCATCCAAGAATCAAAGAGGGCAGTGAGATGAAAAGAAGATGGACCTCCGTCGATGACTTCTGCTATGAGCTTCATAAATTCTGCCATATCATTATGTTGTTAGTAGCCCTCGCTTGACTATCCTATCCAGATGAAACATACATGATTGCGGATTCAGTAAATACAGAAACGTCAGTTGGAGACATAATTGAAAATCGATGAAAATATCACAATCCGATTTTTAAAAATGATTCTTAAATCCATGTGCTGTCATCAATGGATAAGAGGATTACAACATTTGTAGTGTCACGGAACTATGTTTCAAAATACTAATGGCTCCATAGATTCCCAGTCAATATCAATAGGAAATATATCACTATCCTTAAGAAAGTAGGTTTTTGTTTCTATCAACTCTATATTCTGTAATTTCCTGAATGGTCAAAATGTACTAGAAATCTGGTTGTGATCAGTTATGATAGCGTAGAGGAATAAAATATCTTACATTGAGAGCTGAATATTACATTTAATGTGTCATATTGTTGGTCGACATTACATTTATGGTAAACATTACATCTAGGATTAAAGGGGATTACAAGGACTCACAAAAGAACAGCCATTGGCTGAACTGAGAAAACCATGATGAGATAAATTAAACTCAAACGCACACATTAATTAGCATCGTTCTTACATTTGGGATTAGGAACATATAATATATGGAGAATTGTGTGCCAGAGTGATGCTGGTTGTATTTGACGTTTTTGAATATGTTACGCTTCAGTAGTGAATGATGAAACAATTTTGCTTATTTTTATGTGATAAGAAAGATTAACCCTTTAGCAACTGAAGATTCCGTATATAATGGCCTTTTGTTCCCTGGGAAAAATAGTAAAATTACTCTCATCTCGACACCTTTCTAAATTATGGAAAATCGATCACTGTATGTTTATTTTTAGCTATTATAAGTTATGTTCATTTGAAAGCCTATTAAGTATTTACTGAGAGATTTGTGTGTAACAGAAATAATTCTGACCTACCTTTGTTGACCTTTGGCCTCTTTCAATTTCCCAAATTTTATATTCAATATGAAAACAATAAAGATAGTAAAGAATAAAAGTATAAAAAGCGGACGGACTGTTTTGGTAGTTTCAGTTGCTTATGGGTTAAAAGAGTCCAGTCAACACGTCAATCAGGTTTTCATTCAAAGTGCACAGACAGTGAAGTTCCAATTGCAAAGCATGTACTATGATTGTCGGTGCAGAGAAAATCTACCCTCATTGGCCAATGACAGTGGAATATGAATATTCATGGATGATGTCCATGGAGATTCTCCCTAAATATATGGTTCATCGTTGTGTGTGATGAGATTCAAGACATTGAGATGTTGACGACAAACCTACCAAGAGATTAGAACTCAACTACAACCTGCACGTCAACACGCTTAGCAGAATCTTTCATATCCCGTCAATTGCAAAACATCTCAACGCGTTAGCGGCAACGAAATTAGTAATTTTCAACTTCACTGGCGTGTTCATAGGAATGACTTTTCGTTACCTCTTGCCTAAGAATACGTTTTGAGACGATCATATAGTTGAAGACTGCATGGTGATATTTTTACACCATGCTCAACGTTACGACTTTAACATGGACTCCCATCTGCACGTATTTAACTTTTAACATGATGTTAATTATGTGTTCAAATGCCGTTCTTCTGGCCATCATCCATCGACAAGTCAAACAGCTAGAAACCACCAAACTACTCTACAAGCTCTTTACGTGCCTGAATCTATCTTTCGGCGTGTGCTGGTGTCTGTACGCCATAGTCTGGTACGCGGCCAACACGGATCCCGCCTTGTGCAGGCTCATAGCCACATTCCTTCCAGTTCTAAGCAGGATTTTGTTAAGTCTTTTATCGTCTTGTATCTGTGCCATCAGTTTAAATTTGTATCTGTTGGTGAGTCGACCATTACGATACCGAATAATTGTAACCCCAAAGAGAGTTAAGATAGCCTCATTATTCTGCACAGTGTTTATGATTCTGATGTTCTCTTTTTACTTCCCATTTCCGCAGTCACCATTTATACATACCGTCTATTGCGCTTGTGTTGTGAAAAGTGGCTGTGACTACCTAGAGTGGATCAACGTTGTAGGGAAAGTGTCTCTTGTTGTGCCAACGTTACTTAATCTGGCGTTATCTACATCTTTAAACCTACTGTCTCTGAGAATTGCTCGTAGGAATACTTTTCAGAATGAAACCAGCGGCAGGAGGGATCTTAGGCCCGAGAACGTCGATGGCTCCAAGAAAATGTCGCATCCTCGTGGAACATCCGTTCATCGGTTATCTTCAGGTCCAGAGACGTTTCTTCGTCGTACCACTTACAGTCAACGGTCCCACACGAGAGGTGCCCGCACTGTTCTCCTGCTTGCTGGCATGTCGTTTCTTAGCCTCTTGCCTTACATTGTGTCCATGTTGTGGCCGGACACTACTATATCGTATTACATCATGGACGTTTCCTTAACAAATAATATTTGGATGCAGCCAATAGTATACGTTATAACCAACAGAGAGGCAAAGACAATTTTCAAGACATTGATACGTCGATGCGTGTGTTCCGATTAGCCTCATATCAAGATCAGAAGACAGAATTACATTTTCTAGCAATTATGTTTACGCAGGTATAAGATGTTCGATATATGAGGAATGAACGCTTATTTTTTCATAAACTTTCATTTATTTACGCATTTACTTCTCAATAATCATTCACGATAGTAATGATTTTGTCAACCTTGTAGCTTTTTAAGAAATTTGGAAGATAGTAGCCTGCCACAAAATAATGCCTATATATAGAATATACAACATATCAAGAATGTAATACACATCTAGTTTTTTAAAATGCATTAAAATCGGGAAATACCCTACACTGGAATTGTTCACACGCTTTTAAAGCCGATATTTCAAAGTCAACAAAAGACTAAAATATCCAGATGTTAGAATTATTGATATATATGACTTACATATAAATTAAATTCTTAGTGACATTGTCAGACCACGATCATCACCGCCAATGTGATATACAAAAAAAAAAATATTGAGCATTGACGTATCGTGTATAGATCTCGCTTTCTTTTCCCAAATAACATTTCTCGGTATCTGCCTTGTCATGGTTTAGCCCTATCTCTTTTTTCATGTTACTACCACATATTCCATGTATCAGCTGATTACAATTAATGTACTTTTTGTACTTCCCTAATCGGAATGAAATTAATCAACGAAAAGCATGTGCAAATTATAAGGGAATTTACCTCAAATGCATTATGTAGATTCAGTGAAAAAAAAGAAATGTTGATATGTCAGTGAGTGAAGTTTGAGGAAAAAAGAAGGACCATTCGAAACTTACGAATTTGTGATTTTTTTTTGTTGTTGATGAAACCACGTGCCGTGATCGCAGCAATACAGAAACGATACAGAGAAATTATAAACATATTTCATTATGATTTTGTAGCGTAAGGAAAGAGCTTATAACCTGAAGGCAGGGGCATGATATGACATTTAACGTAATTTTAACGTAATGTCAGAAACATAGGGAGGAGATGTGTCTTTATATATATAGCATATGTCCAAATACAATTTCATGGTATGGAATAATAACTTATAACACAAATTTTGCAGAAAACCCCATCCGCTTTGCATCAGTGGTCGAGGAGAAAAGAGGAATTTTGTAGGGCATGTCAGGAATCCCTTCCCTCCAAGTTCTGTCTATTGTAATCACACACTATGCAGTTCCAAGAGCATCCATGTGACATGCTTTACAACGATCCACATTTCTCTGTGACCACCTAACGAAATAGGTTAATGCAAAGGGAAATTCTATGTATGAGTGAACACATTCGTTTTTGTCTTTCTAGGCACAGAAGTAAAGATTGCAGAATTTCACATGACATGTAGTGATTCATTTGCAAATACCTTTCAAGATAGCAATGATAACAAAAGACAAATTGAATGCAATGAGAGACATGAAGGAATAGGAAAAAAGTTTTCGTTCCCTCTTGTGCCTTTATATCCTCAAATAAAAACAAAGTGGGAAACTCAAGAAGGAACTAAGAATTTTCCGTCAATTCAAATTCAAATGTCATAGTAAGTATAATGCAAAGGTGGTAAAATTGACAACTTTTTGATTTAATTCTTTAGATCTAGGGATTTCAGAATTCAAGAACTAGTTATCATTTTCAATGTGCTTTATTCGAAATAACATTTGAAATTTTTACCATTTTTTTTATATTGCCTCTTTTACAATGTCATTTAAATTTGGATTTGACAGAAGATTCATCATTTCCTCCAAATTTTGTTTTGCTTTTCTTTATCTCAGTAGTCTACAAAGACATTATAGAGAGCAATGGGTCAATTTGTCATATTAATTTGTGTTTCCTATTGTGTTGGATTTGTCTTTTGTTCACACTGTTATATGGAAGATCACATACGCATGAATCAGCAGTTGTCCATTTTTGCAATTTTTGCTTTTTGGTCTTGGAAGAGAAATATGAGGTTGAAAAAGTGTTTACTTTCATTTTTTTGCTGGGTATATATATATATATATATATATATATATATATATATATATATATGTGTGTGTGTGTGGGGGGGGGGTGGCGAATTCAAACATCGCAGAGTAACGTAGTGCACCCACTCATGAGTTTCGTTAGTCACCTTTGTATATAGGTAAAAATATAAAGCATACAGCTATCACCTTAACGATAAATATGTATGTGTATATGTATATGAATATATATATATATATATATATATATATATATATATATATATATCCAAATACAATTTCAGGGTATGAAATAACAACTTATTACCCAAATCTTACAGAAAAACCCATCCGCTTTGCTTCAGTGGTCAAAGAGAAATGAAGAGTTTTCTATGGCATGTCAGGAAGCTATATGTATGTGTGAGTTTGAATATTGTATTCCTACATGCACATTCACGTCAAATTTTAAATAAGAATTGTAATGAAAAGGCTATACATGACATGTGATAGACGCTCTCGGTCGTGTCATGTCAATAAATTGCATGCGTTGATTGAACTGATCGTCATTAAGAGATCTATTAGACGGCTAGCGTCCACACCGAATACTTCTAATGTCAATTCGTTCCTCACATTATCATTTCAGGCAAAGATTATCGTCAATCAACCTATGATATTAGTTTAATTCAGAGTGGTTTACCATGGTTCCACACGGACAGGCATAACCAGGGAAAAGACGTGCTTAATCGCTGCTTGTGAAATGTTTGGAGAATTGTGTGTCAAGCTAAATTAAAATCCACTTGGCCGCATTTTAGAATGGGCTCCACTTTGTGAATGTTGAACAGCTTCGATTATTCCCATGTTGAAAGACAAATTCCAGGCTGTTATCTGGTTAAATTTGATGTTAATTTGATTTGATTTATTGGTTCCTGCATCATGATGGTCAAGATTAAAAAAAAAATGCAGCCAATCAGGTTTACATTTAATGTGCACAGACAGTGACGTCCTAGCGAAATATCTACTATGGTCGTCGGTGCATCAGAGAAAATCTACTCTCATTGGCCAATGAGTAGGGGATTATACATATTCACAGAATGATATCCACGGAGGTTCTCCCTAGATAATTGTCATACTACTAGTCGATGCGAGAAGACCTTCAGGTACTAGTGTTTCTCATGTGGCGTGATATATGTTGCACGTGGAGAGTTTCATAGACACTCAGATGTTGACGACAAACCCACCAACAGATTAAAACTCGACATCAACCTGCATGTAAACACACCTATCAGAGCCTTTCATTTCACGTGATCTGCAAGTCATCTCGACTCGTAAGACGGAGACAAATTTTGAAGTTTTTGGCTTCGAAGGTAATGAAGACTGCATCACTGCATTGAGATTGTTTTAAACCATGGCCAACGTTACAGCTTTGACTTGGACTCCCATCTGCACGTATCTAACCCTTAATATGGTGTTGATACTGTGTTCCAACACCGTTCTTCTGGTCATCATACATCGACAAGTCAAACAGCCGGAAACCACCAAACTACTCTACAAGCTCTTTACGTGCCTGAATCTATCTTTCGGCGTGTGCTGGTGTCTGTATGGCATAGCCTGGTACGCGGCCAACACGGATCCTGCCTTGTGCAGGCTCATAACCATATTCTTTCCAGCAATAAGCCGAATTTTGTTAAGTCTGCTTTCGTCTTGTATTTGTGTCATCAGTCTTAATGTGTACCTGTTGGTGAGTCGACCACTACGATATCGCATAATTGTGACCCTCCGAAAAGTTAAAGTAACCTCTATATTCTGGACGATGCTCACAAGTGTGATATTCTCCTTTTACCTCCCATTTCCGAAGTCGCCTTTTATACACGCCCTCAATTGCGTTTGTGTAGTAAACCGAGACTGCTACTACCCGGGATGGGTCAACGTTGTCAGAAAAGTGTCTCTTGTTGTGCCAACGTTACTTAATCTGGCGGTTTCTACAACTTTGAATCTACTTTCCCTGAGAATAGCCCGTAGGAATACTTTTCCGAATAAATCCACTGGCATGAGTGATCTTAAGCCTGAGAACGTTGATGGGTCCAAGAAGAAGCCAGTGCCTCCCTGTGGACCATCTGTCGATCGGCTGTCTTCAGGTCCAGAGACGTTTCTTCGTCGTACCACTTACAGTCAACGGTCCCACACCCGAGGTGCTTGCACTGTGCTCCTACTTGCTGGCATGTCATTTCTAAGCCTAGTGCCCTACATCGTGTCCATGTTGTCGCCGGACACTACTATAGCGTATTACATCATGGATGTTGCCTTGACGATAAATCTTTGGATGCAGCCAATAGTATACGTAATAATCAACAGAGAGGCAAAGACAATTTTGCAGACATTCTTACGCCGCTGTGTAAGCTCGGACACGCCTCACATTAGAGATTAGAATGAAAGAGTACACACGATTATGTTATAGCACGTTTTAGACTGTCGAGGCAGTGAAGTCTATCATGATTTCCTTTTTTATTCATTCGCAAAATCATTTTCGTATAATCAGTCATAATTTGTCTTGTAATATCAAAGCTCTGCAAAAAACAAAAAAACAAAACAATGTACAAATAATTTACAACGCTTCGATTAAACGATACACACAATTCGGTTAAAAAAAAGCACAAAGTACGGATAAAGATTAACTTTGAATGAAATCGTCAACATTCGTTTAAAGGTGGTGTAAATCATATAGATAGATATTGCCCTTCCAACCGGAGAGGGGATGTGACAGTTTTAATCTCATACGGGCAAATTGAATTCAAATGACATTGGCATTAAGATTAAGACAGACATCTGCCCATATGAATTGTTTAAATTCATGACTACTTTTTACTAAATGCTGTAGGTAGCCTTTACTTGCCAATCCAAATTTACGCATTCAACCATTACACCTGCCATTATCGTGGTAGGCTATTGTCATTGTAATTCGAGTTGCTAGCACGAATTTTCATGTGATTGAGATGAACAATTGTAAAAATATTTCTTTTGGTGCTTGCCAAAATTGAAGTTAACATATAAAGAAAGCATAATACACATTGAGCATAGAAGGTAAAACTTAACTTTGATCCGCTAGTTTCTTTTGTAGCAGTTCAGTTGGTTGTCCATGCTCTTTTTCTTTCATTATCAACTTTCATCATCCTCTAACAGGTGTAAACGGAATTGTGATGCCACGCACACAAACACAGATAAGAGTCGACATTTCAGACCTAAAATACAGTACACAATAAACCATGAATTTTTGCGAAAATAAACATTGCGTTTAGCCAGGCTATCTTAGCAGGTAGTGAGAAACTGACCCAACTAACTACTGCAATATTGCAAATACGACAATAGAATCACTACTTCACCTTGTTAAATCATAATTGGCACAAAAGAGCTGCGAATATACTGACTCGGTATTATCGTCGCTGATCCAGAGAAAACGATGAGAAAGAGAGAGGGAGAAAAAGAACGATAGCGAGAGAATATCATTCTCTTTTTGTCCACATTTCATGCATTTGTCTTTCAATAATAATGCCCCCCCCCCCAAAAAAAAAAGACACCTATAGACAATAATAACTGAGAAACGAAGATTTACTATAGACACAATAGGCGATAAAGTAAGCTGTAGGTGCCGATATCATCGTATACCTTTTTCAATTCCCGACAACTAATCATAAAATAATCTGTCAGAGCAAAAGTTTCTGATAGATTGCCTCTCAATTTTGTAGAGTTGCCATCGATATAATTACACTTGTATCCCTCTCTCTTTCTCTCTCTCTCTCTCTCTCTCTCTTATCTATTTATTACGATTCGTATTCCTCTTTCTTCAATGTGAAGTATTTCAAAAATATTTTTATTTAGCGTCAAAAGATCGTTTGTATGAGGTGGGCAAGATTTTTTTTTTTTTATTTAATTTGGAAATCCAACTGCAGAGAAAGGTTGACTAATTTTTACTTTTGAGCAGCAAATATTGTTAACATTAGTGATGTGCAAGACTCGGTAAACTTGCCATCAGGGAGGAAATTACACTTTATCGTTTGTATTGACACCTTTTGATTATTTGAAGCAAACTGCTCATGGCGCTCATGATGTAAAATGCAAAGAACTCTGGTGTGCTTACAATTACGAAGTGACCCCAGCGTGTATAAAACATGTTGACCTACTCTGCAGTGGATACCGTATATTGACTCTTTTCAAAGGTTGCTTCGATACAAAATACGTCAGTGCGTCAGTAAATGAAATGGGTATGCTCTTAGCCAAATGCACACAATAATATTGGCTCTCTGTTTTCTTCAGGATGTCTGAAACTCGAGCAACTAATCGAAAAGGGTTCTCACGACGCTACAGCCAATCAGCTCACGCGGATGTGTTTCCCGAATAGAGAGATCTATGCAGGTATCACATTTTACTATCGGAATATTAACTGTGAACCTGGTCACTTATATCTTTACGCACAAAATTTTTCATACAGTTGCTTGGTCGGCTCTTTACCTGAAGCTTAGCTCAGTCACCCGAACTCAAAAGTTTTTCTATGTTCCTCCAAGATTCTGTATCACATGAAAGGTAATCTGGGTACTCCTGACGATTTGTTGTTATGACTATCCAGCAACAGAAGGTTGACCTTGTTGTGGAATCGGAGAAACATACCTTCATCGCTAACTGCTAAGATATGATGATAGCTGTGTCTAGCGCGCTGATCAAGAACAGTTGAGAGTAGTTAGAAACAGTGTGATAAGTACTTGGTATTCACCATATTTTCCTTCAAATACATAACTTATTCCGCATCTATATGGGATTCTTGTAAAATTTCGATGGTCTTCCTTGACAATTATGTCAAACGTGACGGAGCGAACGTGGCCGACCATTTGCACCTATCTCAGTGTCAACCTAGTGCTATCAGTATCTTCGAACACACTCCTCTTGGCTACCATCAAGAGACAGGTGAAGCAGCGGGAATCGACGAAACTACTGTATCAGCTCGTTGGATTCCTCAACATCTTTGGCGGGCTCTGTTGGAATTCTTACTTTATTATCTGGTATATTGCAAGCGGAGACCCGTTCTTGTGCAGCTGGGTTTCTAAGTTCTTCCCCGGTCTGTCAAGAATCATCTTATTCCTTCTTTCCTTGGGCATTTGCGGCGTAAGTCTGAATCTATACGTCCTTGTAAGTCGACCCCTTCGCTATCCCGTCATCGTGACGACTAAAAGAGTCAAAGTTGTTGTTCTCCTTTCCGCTGTTATAGTCACAATCCTCAATTACTCGTTATTCGCCCCATATCCAAACTCCGCGCTTGTCAAGTTCATTTATTGCCAGTGCTCACCCGAAGAGCACTGCCGGTTTTCCTTCTGGCCAAACTTTGCAGTCAGAGGATCTCTCATATTACCACCGATTATAAACTTATCCGTGTCCACAACGTTCAACTTCTTGTCGCTGCGAATCGCCCGAAAGAGCGTGCACAATTTCCCCGTCCCTCGCGGCTCACCGATGGAGAATGGGCTGGACGTCAATGACTATGTTGTTCCACCAGAGTTAAAGAGGTTCGGTCCAATAGCAGCTCGGTTGTACTCTAGCCATGAAAGCATGCGACGTACAATACATCGCAGGGGATCTCCCTCTAGGGGTATCTTGACAATTTCCCTTCTCACAGGCATGTCATTTCTCAGCCTGACACCTTACATTGTGTCTGCGTTACTTCCAGAGAGCGAAATGACCAACTATATTTTTGATGTGGCCTTAACAACGAATATCTGGCTGCAGCCGTTTGCTTACATCCTTACCAACAATGAAGCGAAAGAAATATGCAAGAATAGCTTTCGTCGCTGCATCTCTGGCCGCAACCCAAGTAGCTCGTAGGTATATCCTAGCGGGGTGAGCCAATGACCCGTGCATTACATAAAGCAAAGTGAATATGCAAGTTCTTGTGCCAACTAGTGACTATCGTTAACATTCAACGCAAACCTGCGTGTTTTGGGGTTATCACGAAATAAGTACCAATGTGAATAAGATATCCAACATTTTATCCTGTTCTGAGCCACAGTAAAGAGCACAGGCCTTGAAAAGAGGAGAAAAGAAATACGTCAGTCTGTTTCACACTTTAGTAAAAAATTAAATACAGCCGTCATAAAACTGAATTAGTCACATGATGTACTCCTTGTCTGGTTTACGTCTTTCGTTGGGAATGACATTAAGTGTACGTGGTTTCATGATTACATAGATTGACAGATGTGGGAACCGTAGCAAGAAACATTTCGTTGATTTGCAAACTTGGTGGAGTTTCTAGCAATGGAGCCCTAATCTTACAAAGATTGCATATAAATACTTTGAAGTAGGGCCCTAGACTGCTGCAAGAGCAGCAGTTTGTTCAAGATCGGTTTCTAAAATCCATCTGGTTTGATCCTGTCATAGGACGTACACACACGCATATACAGTCAATAATGAAAGCAGATACTTTTACACGTACATCTATGTATTTCATACACGGCTTACATTTGATGAGCACAAATTATTCGATTTATGATAACAGACATGTCTATTCATTCTCTAAATGGCTAGATTCTGGATTAGTAGAAGAAGCATTAACCCCGCCCCCCCCCCCCCAAAAAAAAAAAAAAAAAAATAATAATAATGATAAAAACAATGGTCCGGGATATCATGAACTGCAAAAGATGCAGCTGGCACTTTATAACCCATCAATCATCAAATCAAATGACAAATGTATTTCCAGAATATTGTAATGATTTGATTGCACCAAGAAGTAAAGAATCCTTGATTGCAAGAAGAGAATGAAAGACAGTGATCACTTACTCAAATATCAACCACAATACCACTGACATCCCTTTGAAGATGGTCTACCTAAAAGACTCATCATTAATTATTTGTGGTTGACTTGTGACGGAAATCTCGAACGACGATTTAATGAAGTTTTGAGAAGTGAATGCTAATATCCTGTGGGCCAGATCTGGGTAAATGGACGTGGCAACAGTACAGCAATATGGGAAGTTTCATGTTTCTGAGTGTCATTTGGTCTTGATCAGGAAAACGTATAGAGGTGCAATAATACAGCGACTATTTGGTCAACAAACACACGTTTGTGTTCTGGACGTTATTCAACCCTGCAGATGGATATAAAGGGGGAAACAGGTAGTTGAAGAGGATCGCTGCACACCATGTTGTAATGATGTTGACACATCGTCGAAACACACCAGCTATTGGTGAAGACTAAGAATCGTGAGACTTTATTCTCCTCTCCATCACGTTCTACATGTTCCAGTATTTCTTTGCCAGGAATTGTTCAAGACACATCAGCAACGCAGCAGACATTTAAGAATAGGTGCACCTTATAACATAGAGACTATTTTCTCCCATATCATAAGGGCAATTAAGTCAGCTATCCTGTCGGAAACATCGGGTCTAATTTCAACGGTATTTTCTTGTTCATTAAGACGTGTAATTTAGGGCCGTTCAAGATGCATGGAGTCAGCCTTACTGCATGGACGCCTGTATGTTCTGTTCTTCTTGTGAACTTGTTTCTTCTAGTCTCTGCAAACGCTTTACTTTTGATCATCATTCGTCAACAGGTCAAACAACAGACAACCACCAAACAACTATATCAACTATTTGGATGCCTGAATTTGTCTTTTGGGATTTGGTGGTGCATATACACTATATACTGGTACTATGCAAACACTGACCCTCACGAGTGTAGGACAATTTCGAAAATCTTTCCTTTACTCTCCAGAATTTTGCTCTGTCTGCTATCACTTTGCATATGCAGCATCAGCTTCAATTTGTACCTTCTGATCAACAAACCGCTTCGCTATCCCATCATTGTGACATCGAAGAAAGTAAAAATTGCCGGATTAGTCTGCGCTATGGTCACTGTGGTCGCCTTCTCATCTTTTGTTCCTTTCCCGAACTCTCCACTTACACATCTCGTGTACTGCCAGTGTTCGATGGATGACCGTTGTAGTATCCAAACGTGGGTGAGCGTCGTCGGGAAAGGTTCTCTGGTTTTACCTCCTCTCGTAAACCTGTCCGTCTCGACAACATTCAACATCAAATCGTTTCGTATAGCTCGGAACAGTCTGTGTGCCAAACTTCCCAATGGTAGAGTTCGTCCTACAGCACCCGTTAATCTTGAATCAAGGGCTTGCAATGTAGCCGGTATTTTGCGACGAAATTCACTGCGCCAGAGATCCCGTATGAAGGGCATTCTCACGATTTTTCTGCTGTCAGGCATGTCCTTTTTCAGCTTGACACCGTATATTGTCTCCACCGTTCTCCCAGACACACGGCTCAGTAATACCGTTTTTGTTATTGCGCTGACCACAAATATCTGGATCCAACCAATAGTTTACATATCCACCAACACTGAGGCAAAGGAACTCTGCAAAACCTGGTATCGACGTTACGTTGTTTGTGGCAATTCAGCAAGCCCTCACGACAATTCCAAGTAGCGTCTTGTGGTTCATGCGTATTTTGACAATGGTAGCCTTCAAACATTCCTATAAGAAGTGAGCAGAAATCGTATCGTATTTTCATAATCTTTTTTCATTATGTATAACTGTAATCCATTGTGGCAGATTGTGTCGTCTGTGACGTATGGTGATAATCGTACACATGTCATGTTATGCACATAACCGACATGGCATGGGTGTCCTCTTTAATTGCGCTATTTTCCGCCAGCTGGTATAAATGGTAACCTAGAAATAAAAAAAAAGGATTCATGACTTGCTGTTTCACGAGAATTTTGTAATTTCCATCGTGTAAGCCCTACTGTTTATTTGTGGAGTTGTCATAATGTTTGATAGGTGAAACCTCGACTTGATCAATGCACAAAATAATATTGAGCAACGTGGGATCGAATCAAATTGACATTGTCATGCTATTCGTACAGATGCATACTGGTACTCACCGTACTTTTCGTTAATTCAAGTTTCGAAAGTGTTGACTAGTTAGGTCTTATTAATGTCACATCTTAATGTTCAATTTGACCAACAAGCCTTATTGTACACTCAGGCGTTGCATTATAGACATTGGATCAAGCGCGGATATAATCGTCATTTCAGTAGACATCTGCAGCGTTACGTAAAATGTGTCTGCATGATTAGACATTCATGATGCATTCCGATTTTTTATGTTCACTTTTGATGAAGGAATCTAACAGATTGTAAATGAAAACCATATTTACTGGGTCTAAAAACAATCAAAACAAGCGGGAAACACGTGCCTTTGGCCATAGTATTCCGATAATGGCTGAGCCCGCAGTAATAACAGTAACATTACTCTACCTGTGCAAGTCACACAAAACAGACGTCCAAGAATGGTCGTAAATGCGTATTAATGTCTGTCTCAATAGAAAAACCCTTTGTGCTTTCCTGGAAGTTTATATAGTTGTAGACCCAAGAAAACAAGAGGAAAATAAACCTTAATCATTTATTCAAACTGTTACATGACCTTGTTCCAGCAACGCTGTCCACTAGCGTTCATTTCAGTTCATTTAGTAATTACGCTCTACGAAACTCCAATATTCAAATTGTGATCACCAAAATCACATTCTAATTTTCAACCGAAATAACATATATCAGCTTGCATGTTAAACTTTGAATAATCTCCCTTCTTCCTTCCTCCTCGTATCTAAGAATTAACAGCGACGTAAATAGTTTCCAAAAAGAGATTAGTGAAGATGGCGAAAATCTGCTGTCGTTATTTACGTTTGTAAATGTATGTAAATATTTATGAACTTTATCAGTAAATCTACTCACCTGGACGTGAAATGTCGCTACTCCAGCATTTCCAGAATACGTTGTACAAGTAAGACCAGTTGACTAGATTTACTGATATAGTTCATGATCTACTTTACCTGGATGTTTGAGAACATTCACTGACATGTAAATATCTAATTTTATTTGAATTTCTGATTATTTCTAAATACGTTTAGTAACTTGTTAAGTGGACGTTGTTTATTGTATATGCATGTATGATGGTATGTTTACAATTTCGGTGTGTATGTGCCCTGTTGTGCAATGTAAAATACTGCTTTTAACTTGTGCATTGGTAGAATAAACTCCACTCAATTGTGAGATGAAAAGAGTCATGTGATTATTGTTATCAAGAATATTAGAAACGACAATAATAATGATAATGATATTAATATTGATAATAATAATGATAATAACAATAATAATGATAATATATATGACTATTATTATCGCTATTGTCATTATTATCAGTGGTGTCTACAACTAAAACCACAGGGTATCGTACTGATTTGTACTTATGATAAGTTGATAAATCATAAGGAAAATGATCACTTGAAGAGCATTCTGAGAACAACTGAAAATGTCGATTTGGTTCAAATACGCGTCACCCCCGCGTGCACACCACACGTCATTATCTTCTGCTTCCTAGCCAGATGTGGGAAAGACCTTAGAGGGGGATAAAGACGGCGTAGTACCAAACAAAAGCTGCCTAAAGCTCCAATATCATCTGTTGGAGAGTGCCACCATATCATAGACCCGCTTTGTTTATTAAGAGTCTGCAATGTGTATGTTATACATAAATGTCGTTGTCCAAGAAACAAACAGAGAAATTATAGCGCTATCGAAGATGAAAAGTATAATGACAAAAAAAAAAATAATGAATATCAGCAACAGTCACATTGCAAAGTCGTATTGCCTACTCAGAATTGAGGAATTTTAAGCTTCCTGTAAATGGACAAACACGACAAACAAAACTCGAAATGATCGTCATCTAAATTGTTCATTTTTTTCGACATGTCATGAGTGAAATGGTATTGTTTGTAGTTCCCCCAGACGATGTTTAGATTTTTCAGCGTTTATATATTTGTCCGCAACTCCTTATCTTCTCATCGTTGTGAGTTTGACAACGTCTTCTCTAAGACAAAACGAATGGTAGCTTATATCAGCTCGTTGCACTATTCTTGCTGGATTGATTGCCAAGGATGTAGGTGCGTTTGAAGGAAAGCCTCTACCTGTTGGACCTCTAAACTTTGTCACAGTAAAATCTGGATTGACGCAGAACAAGCATTTTGAATCAATAATCATACAAAAGAGAGATTTTTTGAGAGCTAAAGTTCAGTGCAAACAAGAGCAAAATTTAATCGATATTCTAAATTTTACAGTTAAAATTTGTCTCCATAATCTGTCTGCTGTGCTCAAAAGCAGAGAAATGATGAATAGAACGCATGCAATCACCTGACTTCGGAAATTACTGCAAACTTAGGGTGTATTGATGTTTGTAAGATCTAGGTACGCATTTCCATCTTCCGAAGGGCGATGTTTCACTTAGGTTCGTGCTCCCGCATATGATTAACTCATCTCCAATCGTTTGTGACCTCATTTCCCCTCCTCCTTTTTTCTTTTTGCTGTGAACCTCGGAATGGCAGGCGTAAAACTAGAACACATATAAGGCGAATGCCATATAATGCTCTGCCGTTAGCATAAGGAACAACGCGAAAACGTACTGTATCACTCAGGAGGATCCGTTCTGCCAAGCCAAATCCACACATGCCTTTCCGCTGATGTAGCAAACTCTTCCACTCTTCCTCTTTGGAGCAAGTCCCTTACGTTCTGGACACGCAGCCCAAAGCACTATCATTTCATGTCTCAAGACAAGTGCTAGCATCACTTTTGTCTCCTTTTTCTCGGAACACTTCAGTGTTAAGTGCGCGAAACTGTTAGAAAGATTCTTCGTGGTGAGAGATGAGACACAAACTGAAACGCAAATAAAGCATGAGGAACAACACGAACCTGTTATATTGGACACCACTGTCCACTTATATGACCACGAATATACCCATTGCTGTACTCTCAAATACAATTCTCCTGATTATCGTTCGTCATCAAGTTAAGCAACATTCCACAAGCAAATTTCTGTATCAGCTGTATGCTTGCCTTGGTCAATGTCTTGGGGTATGCTGGTGCCTGTACTCCATTCTCTGGAGCGTAGCGAACAAAGATCCGTTTCTGTGCCAGCTGACCGTAATGTTCTTCCCAGCGCTTAGCCGAATATTCCTATCTTTGGTATCGTCTTGCATTTGTGGCATCAGCGTAAATTTGTACGTCTTGGTTAGCCGACCGCTTCGATACCACATCATAGTTACGACCAGGAAAGTAAAAATTGCATCTTTAGTGTGCGTTGTGTTTACTCTCCTCTTGTACAGTGCATTCCTTCCTTTACCTCATGTACCACTCAATGACACTTTCTACTGCATCTGCGTTCGTGGCAACTGCCATTTTCAATCATGGGCAAATATCTTTCGGCAGATCTCTCTTATCCTGCCTCCATTAGTTAACTTGTCCCTGTCTACGACCTTTAATGTTTTATCACTACGCATCGCTCTGAGGAGCATGAAGTTCAGTTTCTCTAGGAGCCTGGAGTCAGTCACCGCGAGAAGTCCAAGTACAAGTAATCCTAGTTCTGCTTCTGATGCAGTTTCCTGCACTTCTGGCCCACCTGTCGGTCAGCCACGTCCAAGCACAGAGCCTCCTATCCCACGGCGTGTGACAGCCCGCCAAACCTCCCGATTCAGGGGCGTCATGACAATTCTGCTGCTCAGTGGAGTGTCCTTCGTAAGCTGGACACCATTAATCTTCTCGATGTGTTGGCCAGTAAGTAACATTTCTACAACAACAATTGATGTCGCCTTTACTGTCAACACTTGGATGCAGCCACTGGTTTACATTTTCACCAACAGTGAGGCAAACGAAATTTTCTGTGCCCTTTTTCGGCCATACATTTTGTGTCGTCACGGTAAATCCTCTCATATCTTATAGAATCATGTTACACTTCTGTTACCCAGCGGACGTGTGATAAGACTTGTTGCGCTCGATGTAATAATGACTTTGGGGTGAGGCAATAGTTTGAGGTCATATCTTTCAAGACAAATGATAATCGTTTCGTTCAATGATAAAATATATCAAGATTCTGTGTCCTCGTTTCCATCTGAAGACACTACCCATGGGACCAATTCTAAAAGGATTCAATGAGAAGTTGCAGAACATTAATTTCAACATGTTACAATAAAAACCACGAACATTGTCTTGCTTTGGGAAATGTGTCGATGGACTTTTATCAAAACAGGGGAAAATACCGATGCTATTTCAATCTTTTCGTAGCATTTTTAATGTTTTTGTTTACATTACACATAAGATTAAGTTACATGTGATACGATTGTGTATTGAAAGAAATTTGAAAAAAAAAGTATACATGCAAGACATTTCCCAATTATCAATCTTTATTGAAATATCATTGGATGGCGAGCTTTGTTGATATTAGAATGACGCTGGTTGATTTCATTTTCTTTTTACCTATAACTAACTTGCACTGTGGCAATTCTTACAAATACTTTTGCCATCTTTCCTGCGACAAATCACTAGCAATTACATATTAAACCATGTGAATCGCCGGACAAGTCAATTGATGACTGGTGTCAGGTATAGACCAATAAATCTTCAATGTCACCGTAACTGCTTTGCCAGAAATGTTGTAAAGAGCAACCACTGTTAGATCAGTTATACAAGACACGTCAGCTGAAAACGTGTTGAAATCAAGCATGAAAATGAATGACTATGATGAGAAGTACAGACCAATGAAAACGTCAATGTTCTTAAAAACGCCTCTTGCAATAAGGCCTTGATGTTTTTGGACATGTATGTAGATAATTTAAACGAAGAGCCTGCTGCAAGATAAACAGTTTGTTAGATTGATATCCACTTTTCACCTGGTTTGATCCTGTCGAAGGACACAGACATACGGATACACAAGTATTCATGAAAACCGGTTCCTCAAGTACATATTAATGTATTTCATACTCAACTCGAGTCATAATTTTATGTGAAGTCATGCCTTCAGGAAACAAGATCAAGATGTCTTTATCTGATCTAGAATTAGATTTGACGAGGCTTTCTTGATTTACATAGAAGACATGTCTATTCATTCCTTAAACAGCTAGTTTCGGATTGGCAGAAGAAGCACTTTAAAAATGGTGCCTGATCTCATTAAAAGAAAAAGGCGTATAGGTCCCTCTTTGTAACCTGTCATTAACCTGTCATTAAAGCAAATGACAAATATATATTCAGAATATTAAAATGATTTGATTGCACCAAGAAGTTAGAAATTATCTACTGCAGAAATAAAAATGACGGTGATATGGTAATATGAAACCATATATCAGCCACTGCCTTGCCTTTGTAGATGTGTATACCTACATATCATATTTTGTGGTTGACTTAGTGTCAGAAATCTCGAACGACTTTATGAAATTGGAAAAGTTAGCCCTAATATCCTGATTGTATCAAGTGTGCCAACAGATTTGGGGCATTATGAATATGGCAACAATACTATTTGGTCATCAAACACATTACGTCCTGGACGTCATTTATAGAGAATAAGGGGAAAAACAAGCAGTGGGGGTCATTGAAGAGGGTCGCCGCATGCACACCTATTGTAGTGGTGTAGAAACATGGTCCACATATCAGTTCTTCGTGAAGAAAAAACAATGATGAGGATCTATTCTGCTCTCTATTACGTCCTACTATTTCTTGTCCAGGAGCAGTCCAAGACACATCGGTGACAGTGACATTTAAGGAACAGGTGCACCTTAATTCACTAGCAACTATCTTTTCAATTAACACCAGGATATACTTGGTAGCAATTTTTGAAAACCATCACATATTTCAAAGGCGAACCGCTATTCTCTGGGCATCAAAAAGGTATATTTTGAACGGTATTTGTTGGGGTTTCTTTACGACGAATAAGGGCCGTTCAAGATGCCTGGCGACAGTATTCCTGCGTGGACATCAGTATGTTCTGTTCTTCTAGGGAACATGCTTCTTCTACTATCTACAAACACTGTACTTTTGGTCATCATTTGTCACGGGCAAGTAAAACAACAGGCAACCACCAAACAACTGTATCAACTGTTCGGATGCCTGAATTTGTCCTTTGGCGTTTGGTGGACCATATACACAATTAACTGGCACTTTGCAAACGCTGACCCTTACTCGTGTAGAACAATTTCGGAGGTCTTTCCTTTTCTTTCCCGAATTTTGCTCTGTCTGCTATCACTATGCATATGCAGCATCAGCTTTGATTTGTACCTCTTGGTCAACAAACCGCTTCGCTATCCCATTATTGTAACATCGAAGAAAGTCAAAATTACCGGATTAGTCTGCGTGGTGATCACTATTGTCGCCTACTCATGTCTCGTTCCTTTCCCGAACTCCCCGATTACTCATCTCGTGTACTGCCAGTGCACGATCACTGATGACTGTAGTATTCAAACGTGGGTGAGTGTCATCGTGAAAGGTTCTCTGGTTTTACCTCCTCTAGTAAACCTATCCGTGTCGACAACATTCAACATTAAGACATTTCGTATAGCTCGGAACAGTCTGTGTGCTAAATTTCCCAATGGTAGGGTTCGTCCTACAGCACGTGATTATAACATCGACTCAAGGGCTCACAACGTAGCCGACATTTTGCGACGAAATTCACTGCGCCACAGATTCCGTATGAAGGGCATTCTCACGATTTTTCTGCTGTCAGGCATGTCCTTTGTCAGCTTGACACCGTACATCATCTCCACCGTTCTCCCGGATACAGGGCCGAGATATATTATTTTTGTTATTGCCATGATCACAAATATCTGGATCCAACCAATAGTTTACATATCCACCAACACTGAGGCAAAGGAACGCTGCAAAACCTGGTATCGTCGTTTCGTTGTTTGTAGCAATTCATAAAGCCCTCACGAAAATTCTGAGTAGCTTCTTGTTTATTCGTATTGCGACAATGGTAGTTGTTTAACATTCCTGTTAGAAGTGAGCAGAATTCCTGTCGTATTTTAATAATAAAAATAATAATACATACAATTTCTATAGCGCCGTTCTCCACTTTGATTAAATGCTCAAGGCGCTTTACATCAAAGCAAAAAGACTGAAAGATACAAGTACATCACCGTAATAGAAGAAGATGAAGAAGGAGAAGAAAAAATGATAAAGACATGAAAGTCTGTCATCAAAAGGCGCTGCAAAACAAATAGGATTTTAAATTACTCCTAAAAGATGTTACGGAGCTCACGAGGAAGTGAATTCCACAGTGTTGTTCCAACGTGAGCGAAAGCTCGTTCCCCCCCCCCCCCCAACATGCCCAAGATTTCCTAGAAAACGGAATATGTAAGAGACCTGAAGTTGACGATCGAAGAGTTCGTGAAGGTTGGTATTGACGAAACGAACAAACGTTGTAATCAGGAGCCGTTCCCTCAATTACGTGATAAACCAAAAGAAGTATCTTAAATCGAATACGCTCCTGTACAGGCAACCAATGAAGTGATATCAGTGGCGGATCCAGAGGGGGCGCAACCGGCGTACGCCCCCCTTTATTTTTCGTGAAAAACAAAAGAAATAAAAAGAAAAAAATATGAAATGAAATCCGGAAGTGCCACCAGAAATATTAGTCACGCCCCCCCCCCCCCCCTTTACAGAATTCCTGGATCCGCCCCTGGATATGACTGCGTTTACTTGACAAAGAAACAATACGTGTAGCGGCATTTTGTAGCTTTTGGCATTGGACAATTTGTGAGTTTGGTAGATTGAAAAACAAACCATTTCCGAAATCAAGGCGCGAAGAAATATGTGCATGAACAAGTTTTTCCGTGGCAGAGCGAGTCAAATACTTGCAAATAAAACCAATATTGCGAAATTGATAACGGACTGATTTAGACATTGTTAGAAATGTTGGTGATTTGATCAGACATAGCCATGTGAGAGTCAAACATAACACCCAGATTGCGACGTGACTTTGACAGAGGGATATCGTTACCTACAATCGAAATGGAATTAATATCCAACTTATTCAGGTGAGATTTAGAACCAAAAAGGATAAATTCACACTTGCTGTGGTTTAGAAGCAATGAGTTAGACCTCATCCAAGCATCAATATCAACGACGCAATTTTCTGGACAGTGCAGTGCATGAGATGCTTGGATTTGATGCGATGGAAAAGATACAAAAACTTGTATGTCGTCTGCATATAGATGATACCGAACGGAATGACTTTGAAATATTTTGGGCAGACCGATCAAATTGATATAAAAAAAACCCGCCAACAGAGCCTTGAGGTACACTACAGTCTAATGGCTTTGAGGACGATGTGACACCACTCAAAAGAACAGACTGTGAATGGTGTGATAGGTATGATTTAAATTATTCGAGAGCCTGTCCCTGAATACCCAAACTTTCAAGTGTATTGACAAGAATTTTGTGATCTACAGTGTCGAAGGTAGAAGACAGATCCAAAAAAACCATTGCTGTGACGGATCCAGAATCCATTTCCCTTAAAACATAACTAGAAACATTCATCAAAAGGGTCTCCACACTATGATGAGGGCGATAAGCCGACTGTAAAGGATCGAATAGACCATGTTACAGCATATAGTCTAAGAGTCTCGAAAACACAACTCTCTCTAAAATCTTGAACAAAAATGGAAGATTGCATACAGGACGATAACTTGTCAGTGATTCCTTATCCATGCAGTGAAGGTACAAAAGTGAGAGTACAAAATGCCTGTAGTTGTCTACACTGTATACACTGTAGCTGTACTGAAAAACCAATCCACTGTTAATGCGCAAAAACTGTACAAAAATCACTACAATTTGTCCAGCAAGTGCTTGAAAACAAACATTCAAAGATAGAATACAATACACAGTCAATGAAAAACTTACAACAGGAGAAATAAGCGAAGAATTAAGAGCTCTGCTGGCCACCAAAAAAAAAAAATCATAATCTTATTCGTTATGTTGAAGCTGTATTCCATTGTGGCAGATTGTGTCGTCTGTGACGTATGGTGATAATCGTCCACATGTCATGTTATCCACATAACCTACATAGTATTGGTGTCCTCTTGGATTGCGCTATTTTCTGTCAGCTAGGCATAAATGAGAACCTAGAATTAGAAAAAGGGTTCATGACTTACTGTTTACCAAGAATTATGTAATTTTCATCATGTAAGTTCTACTATTTATCTGTGGAGTTGTCATAATGTTTGATACGTGAAACCTCAACTTGATAAAGGCACAAAATAATATTGAGCAACGTGGGATCGAATCAAATTGACATATGTCATGCCATTCGTACAGATGCATACAGGTACTCACCGTAATTTTCGTTAATTCAAGTTTCGAAAGTTTTGACTAGTTAGGTCCTATTAATGTCACATTTTGACCAACAAGTCTGATTGCACACTCAGGCGTTGCAATATAGACATTGGATCAGGCGCGGATACAATAGTCATTTCAGCAGACATCTGCAGCGTTACGAAAATGTCTCTGCATGATTAGACATTCATGATGCATTCCGATTTTTTTATTTTTACTTTTTATGAAGGAATCAAAATGTAATGAAAACCATATCTTACTTGGTCTAAAAACAATCAAAACAAGCGGGAAACACGTGCATTTGGCCATAGTATTCCGATAATGGCTGAGCCCGCAGTAATAACTGTTATTACTCTAACTGTTCAAGTCACACAAAACAGACGTCTAAGAATGGTCGTAAATGCGTGTTAATGTCTGTCTCAATAGGAAAACCCTTAGTGCTTTCCTGGAAGTTTATCGATCCAAGGAAACAAGGGAGAAACAAAATTTAATCATTATATTCAAACTGTTACATGACCTTGCCCCAGCAATGATGTCCACTAGCGTTCATTTCAGTTCATTCGATGATTAAGCTCTACGAAACCCCAATATTCAAATTGTGATCACCACAATCACATACTACTTTTCAACCGAAATATCTTGCGTGTTAAACTTTGAATAATCTTCCTTCTTCCTTCTCTCATTTAAGAATCGTCAAAAGTTTCCCCCAAACAGATGATCACGAAGATGGCGGAAATCCCTTGAAGCTGCAAGCTAAATGAATACATCAGCTTTTACTATTGCTTTTACTATTTAAATATCTGTAAATATACAGTTTAATTTGAAATTCTGATTATTTCTTCATTCGTTTTGTAACTTGTGAAGTGGACGCTGTTTATTGTATATGATGGTATACGTTTACCATTTCGGTATGTATGTGATTTGTTGCGCAATGTAAATTACAGCTTTTCATTTGTGCATTGATAGAATAAACTCAACTCAATTGTGAACAAGTAAGATGAAAAGAGTCATGAATTTATTGTTGTCATGAATAAATGAAGCTACAATAACAATGATAATAATGATAATAATAATAATAATAATAATAATAACATTAATTATAATACAATAATAGTATTATTATTATCATTATTATTTTTCATCATCATTGTTATTACTGTCGTTATAATCATTATTATCAATGGTGTCTACAGCAAAAACCACAGGGTATCTCATTTATTTGTATTTATGATAAGTTGATGAATTATCATATAAGGAAAATGATCACTTGAAAAGCTTTCTGAAAATCAACTGAAAATGTCGATTCAAGGTTCAAATATGCGTCATCCCTGCGTGCACACCACAAATCATTATCCTCTGCATCCTAGCCACATGTGGGAAAGACCTTAGAGGGGGATAGAGATGGCGTAGTAACTAAAGCTGCCTAAAGCTCCAATATCATCTGTTGGAGAATGCCACCATATCATAGACCCGCTTTATTTTAATTATTAAGAGTCTGCAATGTGTATGTTTTACATAAATGTCGTTGTCCAAGAAACAAACAGAGAAATTATAGCGCTATCGAAGATGGAAAGTATAATGACAAAACAAAAAAATAATGAATATCAGCAACAGTCACATTGCAAAGTCGTATTGCCTACACAGAATTGAGGCATTTTAAGCTTCCTGTATCTGGACAAACACGACGAACAAAACTCGAAATGATCGTCATCTAAATTGTGCGTTTTTTTCGACATGTCATGAGTGAAATGGTATTGTTTGTAGTTCTCCCAGACGATGTTTAGATTTTTCAGATTTTTCAGATTTGTCCGCGACTCCTTATCTTTTCATGGTTGTGAGTTTGACAACGTCTTCTGTAAGACGAAACGAATGGTAGCTTATATCAGCTCGTTGCACTGTCTTGCTGGATTGATTGCCAAGGAAGGATGTACAGGTGCTTTTGACGGAAAGCCTCTCCCCTTTGGACGTCTAAACTCTGTCACATTAAATTCTGGATTGACTCAGAACAAGACTTTCAAATCAACTTCAGTGCAAACGAATGCAAAATATAATCGATATTTTAAAATTTGAGAGTTAAAATTTGTCTCCATAATCTGTCTGCTGTGCTCAAAAGCAGAGAGATGATGAATAGAACGCATTCAATCAGCTGACTCCGAAAATTACTGCAAACTTAGGCTGTATTGATGATTGTAAGATCTAGGTACGCATTTCAATCTTCCGAAGGGCGATGTTTCACTTAGGTTCGTGCTCCGGCATATGATTAACTCACCTCCAATCATATGTAAATAGGTTTGACTTCATTTCCCCTCCTCCTTTTTCCTTTTCGCTGTGAACCTCGTATGAATGGCAGGCGTAAAACTAGAACACATATAAGGCGAATGCCACATAATGCTCTGCCGTTTGCATATGGAACAACGCGAGTTTGTACCACTCTGTGGGATCCGTTCTGGCAAGCCAAATCCATACATGCCTTTCTGCTGATGAGGCACACTGTTCCACTCTTCCTCTTTGGAGCAGATCCATAATGTTCTGGACACGCAGTCCAAAGTACTATCATTTCATGTCTCAAGACAAGTGCTAGCATCCCTTTTGACTCTTTTCTTCGGAACACTTCATCCTTAAGTGCACGAAACTGTTAGAAAGACTCTGTGTGGTGAGAGAGAGACACGAACTGAAACGCAAATAAAGCATGAGGAACAACACAAACCTGTTATATTGGACACCACTGTCCACTTATATGACCACGAATATACCAATTGCTGTACTCTCAAATACAATTCTCCTGGTTATCGTTCGTCATCAAGTTAAGCAACATTCCACAAGCAAATTTCTGTATCAGCTGTATGCTTGCCTTAGCCAATGCCTTGGGGTATGCTGGTGTCTGTACTCCATTCTCTGGAGCGTAGCGAACAAAGATCCGTTTCTGTGCCAGCTGACCGTAATGTTCTTCCCAGCGCTTAGCCGAATATTCCTATCTTTGGTATCGTCTTGCATTTGTGGCATCAGCCTAAATTTGTACGTCTTGGTTAGCCGACCGCTTCGATACCACATCATAGTTACAACCAGGAAAGTAAAAATTGCATCTTTAGTGTGCGTTGCGTTTACACTCCTCTTGTACAGTGCATTCCTCCCTTTACCTCGTATACCACTCAATGACACTTTCTACTGTATCTGTGTGGGTAGCCACTGCTATTTTCAATCATGGACAAATATCTTTCGGCAGATCTCCCTTATCCTACCTCCATTGGTCAATTTGTCCCTGTCTACGACCTTTAATGTACTATCACTACGCATCGCTCTGAGGAGCATGAAGTTCAGTTTCTCTAGGAGCCAGGAGTCAGACAATGCGAGAAGTCCAAGTACAAGTAATTCTACTTCTGCTTCTGATGCAGTTTCCTGCACTTCTGGCCCACCTGTCCGTCAGCCACGCCCAATCACAGAGCCTCCTATCCCACGGCGTGTAACAGCCCGCCGAACCTCCCGATTCAGGGGCGTGATAACAATTTTGCTGCTCACTGGAGTGTCCTTCGTAAGCTGGACACCATTGATCTTGTCGACGTGTTGGCCAGTAAGTAACATTTCTTCAGCCACAACTGATGTCGCCTTTACTGTCAACACTTGGATGCAGCCACTGGTTTACATTTTCACCAACAGTGAGGCAAACGAAATTTTCTGTGCATTTTTTCGGCCATACATTTTGTGTCGTCACGGTAAATCCTCTCATATCTTATAAAAATCATGTTACCCTTCTGTTACCCTACAGACGTGTGATAGAGTTTGCTGCTCTCCATATCATAATGACTTTGGGTGAGCTCATAGTTGCAATTCTTACAAAGTTAAGAAGAATATTACTGTGCCATCTTTCCTGCGACAAATCACAACGATTGCATTAATGGTGTACAGTGCAACCACTGTTAGATCAGTTATACAAGTCATGCCTACTGAAAACGTGTTGAAATCAAGCATGAAACTGAATGAATATGATGAGAAGTAGAGACCGATGAAAACGTCAATGTTCTTTAAAAACGCCCTTGAAACAGTTTGTTAAAGATTGATTTCCACATTCCACCTGGTTTGTTCCTGTCGTAGGACATAGAGATATGGATGCACAAGTAAAACCGGTTCCTCAAGTACATAATAATGTATTTCATACAAAACTCTAGTAATAATTCTATGTAAAGTCATACCTTCAGGAAACAAGATCAAGAAGTCTTTATGTGATCTAAAATTAGATTTGATGAGGCACAAATAGACTTTCGTGATTTACATAGAAGATAATATGTCTATCCATTCCTTAAACAGCTGGTTTCGGATTGGCAGAAGAAGCACTTTAAAAATAATCTCATTAAATGGAAAAGGCGTATAGGTCCCTCTTCGTAACCTGTCAATCATTAAAGCAAATGACAAATATATCTTCAGAATATTAAAATGATTTGATTGCACCAAGAAGTTAGCAATTATTTACTGCAGAAATAAAAAGACGGTGATATGAAACCATCAGCCACTGCCTTACTTTTGTAGATGCTCTACCTACATATCATAGTTTGTGGTTGACTTAGTGTCAGAAATCTCAAACGACTTTATGAAGTTGGAAAAGTTAACTCTAATATCTTGATTGTATCAAGTGTGCAAACAGATTTGGGGTAATGAATATGGCAACAATACATCATTGTGGGATGTGTAATGATATCGAGTGTCATTCGGTTCTGATCAGGACGCCAAGTGAAAACGAAGCAGTGCAATGATGGAGCCACTATTTGGTCATCAAACACATATTTAGTTCTGGACGTCATTTATAGAGAATAAGGGGAAAACAGGCAGTGGGGGTCATTGAAGAGGGTCGCCGCATGCACACCTATTGTTGTGGTGTAGAAACATGGTCCGCATATCAGTTCCTCGTGAAGAAAAAACAATGATGAGAATCTATTCTGCTCTCTATTACGTCCTACTATTTCTTGTCCAGGAGCAGTCCAAGGCACATCTGTGACAGTGACATTTAAAGAACATGTGCACGTTAATTCACTAGCGACTATCTTTTCGATTAACGCCAGGATATAGATGGTAGCGATTTTTGAAAGCCGTCACATATCTCAAAGACGAATCCGCTATTCTCTGGGCATCAAGAAGGCATATTTTGAACGGTATTTGTTGGGGGTTTCTTTGCAACGAATAAGGGCCGTTCAAGATGCCTAGCGACAGTATTACTGCATGGACTCCGGTATGTTCTGTTCTTCTAGGGAACATGCTTCTTCTAATATCTACAAACACTGTACTTTTGGTCATCATTCGTCAACAAGTAAAACAACAGACAACCACCAAACAACTGTATCAGCTGTTCGGATGCCTGAATTTGTCCTTTGGGGTTTGGTGGAGCATATACACAATTAACTGGCACTTTGCAAACGCTGACCCTTACTCGTGTAGAACAATTTCGGAGGTCTTTCCTTTTCTTTCCCGAATTTTGCTCTGTCTGCTATCACTATGCATATGCAGCATCAGCTTTAATTTGTACCTCTTGGTCAACAAACCGCTTCGCTATCCCATTATTGTAACATCGAAGAAAGTCAAAATTACCGGATTAGTCTGTGTCGTGACCACTATTGTCGCCTACTCATGTCTCGTTCCTTTCCCGAACTCCCCGATTACTCATCTCGTGTACTGCCAGTGCACGATCACTGATGACTGTAGTATTCAAACCTGGGTGAGTGTCATCGTGAAAGGTTCTCTGGTTTTACCTCCTCTAGTAAACCTATCCGTATCGACAACATTCAACATTAAGACATTTCGTATTGCTCGGAACAGTCTGCGTGCTAAATTTCCCAATGGTAGGGTTCGTCCTACAGCACGTGATTATAACATCGACTCAAGGGCTCACAACGTAGCCGACATTTTGCGACGAAATTCACTGCGCCAGAGATCCCGTATGAAGGGCATTCTCACGACTTCTCTGCTGTCGGGTATATCATTTGTCAGCTTGACACCGTACATCATCTCCACCGTTCTTCCGGATACAAGTTTCAATCATCGCATTTTCTCTATTGCACTAACCACAAATATCTGGATCCAACCATTAGTTTACATATGCACCAACACTGAGGCAAAGGAACTCTGCAAAAACTGGTATCGTCGCCACATCATCGGTAACAATTCACCATAGAAATGTCCTTACGACATAGTCGGGTTAGCCGCCTACGTCTTGTGGTATATGCTTATATTGCGACAATGGCATTTTTTGTCATATGATCCTCAGAAGATGGAAATTGGAGAGGAAAGAAGTTATCAACGATCTGTGTGAAAGTTCCTCAAAAAAAAAATATTCTGCAAGATATAGGACCCATAAACCACAATGGTAGATTGTGTATATTGTGAGTAACGATGATATTCGCACACATGTCAGATTATCAACATGGTTTTCGTGATAAGTGTGGGTGCCCACTATGAGCAACACGATTTTCTGTCAACTCCTGAAACAATAATTAATTTTACAATTTATCTTAGGAACGCTTCAGGAAGATCTAACGGAAAGTTAAAAGCTGATTAGAGTCTCAGGATCGTCAAGAACGACTGACGTTCTATTAGTAACCAAGAAAAAAGTTCATGACTTGATAAATAACAAGAAATTAGACATTTTCATCACGCACTGTTTGATTATCTTGACAATTGTCATAAAGCTATTCTTACTCACTGTACTTTTCTTTAATTTAAGCATCGAAAGTCTCGACCAATCTCTAATGTCATATCTGAATGTTCAATTAGACAAACAAGTCTGATTGCACACTCGGACGTTTGTGTAGGCGCTGGATTAAGTGCAGATATATTTGTGCTTTCAGTATACACGGCTTTAGAGATATGAAAATGTATGTTCCACACATCCAGCAGCTTCTGTTTAATTTCCTTTTGGTAGTATTAAACATTTTCATCCCGTACAGGGTGTGTACAGTTCTGGTCGAGGTGAGGATTTAGCTTCTGCATTTTGTGAGATATTCAGAAACCACTCTATGAGATGTCAAAGAGCATGCAATTCTAAGGGGTATCAAAAGTTTATTTGATGAAAATTGGTTTTGAAGTGGCTGAGATATCCAAAAACAAGGTGAAACAAAGAGATCCTAATAAAGTTGTGGCATGTCGCCTTTTATTATTTTCACTTTTTTGGATATCTCAGCCATTTGAAAACCAATTTTCATCAAATCAATGTTGAATCCTTCTTAAAATTACATGCTCTTTCATATTTCATGAGGTTTCTCATTATCTCACTTAGGAATGCAAAAAACATGAATCCCAACCTCATCCAGTACTGTACACCCCCTTTAAGGAAGTAAATTTTTCTGCCTCCTCAATAGTCCTAATACAGGCATGTACTGATGTAAAATAATAATGGATGATAAATTGTATCATTACAGTTCGGACGTCGCTGTGATGCTATGAACATTGATATCAATGTACTTTGAAGTTTTGGTTGTAGAAATGTTTATAACAAGTCAGCTGCTACAAATGAAAAAAAAAACAACAACTACTAAACATGATGTAAAGATATCAATAAGACGAATACGACCTCCCCCCTAAAAAACAAACAAAACAAAACAAAAAACAACTTGTGGAATCCTGCTGCCCTCTCAAGAGAGTATACGCTCATAGATTTTTTTTTTCACTGTTAGAAATTTAGTATGCTTTCCCGTTTCTACTTTCAGATATCCATGATACTTTCCTATTTGTATTTTCAACTGAGGAATTCCGAAGAATTGTTTAGCGAAAATACTACCAAACTGCCATAGGTTTGCAAAACAAGGGTAAAGCACCTTCCTTTGACCATGGTAGTGTTATTGAATGGCTAGGCCCGCTGAAGGACCGTGCTGACACTGATAAAGGTTCCCCTGAGTAAGTTACAAGAAAACAGCATCATTAATATTAACATCAGTATTATTATTCTAATGGTCTCAGGAGCAAACACCAAAGGGTATCCCTTCTACTTATGTTTTATGATAGTGAAAAGGTTATTATGAGAAAAGTTTGCCCATTTGCGCAATAATTCCGAAATCCTACTTTATCGCCGAAAAAGTTTGTCGATGACGTACATTTGCAAATATATCAGTTGAAAAATGGTTTTTAACGTTAAACTTAGTTTTTCGCTCGAATAACAGAGTTAGTCTCGAAAACGTAGTTTATCGACCGATGAATTAAATTCATCGACGATAAACTGAGTTTTCTATTGGAATTATTGGTCAAATGGCACGCAATACCCGAACCCTTACCGGACAAATCATTTATTCTATTCAACCCAGTTTGAGATAACATATAGTAACAACTTAACAATGCTTACAGCTCCAATATCATCAGTTGGAAAATTACATCATGGAGACATAGTTCAATTATCAGTTTGCTGTATCTATCCTTTAATCGCTAGAATTTTGCTCTGTATGGTTTCACTATCCATATGCAGCATCAGCTTTAATTTGTACCTTCTGATCCACAAACCGCTTCCCTATCCCATCATTGTAACCTCAAAGAAAGTCAAAATTATCGTGTTATTCTGTGTCGTGATCACCATTGCCGCTTACTCTTGTTTCGTTCCCTTCCCGAACTCTCCTCTTATACATATCTCATGTGCTGCCAGTGTTCGATGGATGACCGTTGTAGTATCCAAACGTGGGTGAGTGTAGTCGGGAAAGTTTCTCTGGTTTTACCCCCTCTAGTAAACCTGTCCGTCTCGACAGCATTCAACATCACGTCGTTTCATATTGCTCGCAAGAGTCTATGCCTCAAATGCACTACCGCGTTTATTTTGGTCCGCGGGTTCTAATACCTTCTAGTGAATTTATCAACGTCTTCACGACCAAACCAAAGGTAACTTGTATTAGCTCTGTGCATTTTTTTTTTTTTTTGCTGGATTGATTGCCATAGCTGTTTAGAGATTCTTTGGGGGAAAGTTTGTAACTTTGGGACTTCTAAGTTTGTCACATTTCCATCTACATTGACGAAGAATGCCAATTTCGAATTGATGATATTTACGCAGAAGTGAGGTGTTAATAGGGCCTACATGAATTTAAAGTTCAGCGCAAGAAATGAAAAAATAACCAATATTTTGATGACTGACAGACAGACCTGTCTTTTCTGCAAAAGAGTCTGTCTCGACAGTCAGACTTCCATATATGTTCGGAGATGATGACTGGAACGAATGCAATCCACCGACCCGGCAAATTAATGCAAACTACTGATGCATACGTTCTCTAGATACGCTTTTCCATCTCCGCGAAGGGCGACGTGGGTTCGTACTTCCACGTAATCGTTTGTAAAGACCTTGGACGTACTACCCCTCCACATTTTTAATTTTCGATAAAAATTCATGATGGGAGGCATTAAAAATACAACACCTACTAGGCAAATGCTATTACGTTCTACCGTTCGCATTAAGACCAACGTGAAATGCAGCACTCTCGAAGTTCTCTTCTGGCAATGCCTATACAGAACGTTCCGGACACTGTCCAAAGCACTACTATTTGATATCTTGAGACAAGTGGAACTCCACTTTTGCCTCTTTTTTCTTCGGAACACTTCATTCTTAAGTGCACGAAGCTGTTAAAGATTCTGTGTGGTGAGAGAGACACGAGCAGACACACAAAGTAAGATGAGGAACAACACGAACCTGTTAAACTGGACACCACTGTCCACTTATATGACCGCGAATATACCCATTGCTTTACTCTCAAATACAGTTCTCCTGGTTATCGTTCGTCATCAAGTTAAGCAACATTCCACAAGCAAATTTCTGTATCAGTTGTATGCTTGCCTTGGCCAATGTCTTGGGGTATGCTGGTGCCTGTACTCCATTCTCTGGAGCGTAGCGAACAAAGATCCGTTTCTGTGCCAGCTGACCGTAATGTTCTTCCCAGCGCTTAGCCGAATATTCCTATCTTTGGTATCGTCTTGCATTTGTGGCATTAGTCTGAATTTGTACGTCTTGGTTAGCCGACCGCTTCGATACCACATCATAGTTACGACCAGGAGAGTAAAAATTTCATCTTTAGTGGGCATTGTGTTTAATCTCCTCTTGTACAGTACATTCCTTCCTTTACCTCATGTACCACTCAATGACACTTTCTACTGCATCTGCGTTCGTGGCAACTGCCATTTTCAATCATGGACAAATATCATTCGGCAGATCTCCCTTATCCTACCTCCATTAGTCAACGTGTCCCTGTCTACGACCTTGAATGTTTTATCACTGCGTATCGCTCTGAGGAGCATGAAGTTCAGTTTCTCTAGGAGCCTGGAGTCAGTCAATGCGAGAAGTTCAAGTGCAAGTAATGCTACTTCTGCTTCTGATGCAGTTTCCTGCACTTATGGCCAACCTGTCTGTCAGCCACGCCCAATCACAGAGCCTCCTATCCCATGGCGTGTGACAGCCCGCCAGAGGTCCCGATTTAGGGGCGTTATGACAATTTTGCTGCTGACAGGAGTGTCCTTCGTAAGCTGGACACCACTGATCATCTCGACGTGTTGGCCAGTAAGTAACATTTCTTCAACCGCAATTGATGTCGCCTTTACTGTCAACACTTGGATGCAGCCCCTGGTTTACATTTTCACCAATAATGAGGCAAAGGAAATTTTTCATACATTTTTTCGTCAATTCATCTTGTGTCGTCAGTCACATGTCTGAAGAACAAAACTCACCTAGTAATAATCACGGAAATATATGGTTATTGCTTCAAATTATATACAACCTTGTTACCTTTCTGTATACCTTTAAACTCTTAATGTAGGCTACTATATGTGGTAGACTATAATAAGAAATAAAAGATAACCCTTTTTTGTTCAAGGACAAGATACCTATTGTGGTTATTGCACCAAAGCTTTGGACTGATCTACCCATTCATATACGACAATCCCCATCAGTAATCATTTAAGGCACTTCATAACACTCCCTTTTTTCCATATTCATTCCTTCCCTAAAGTTAATGTGATGAGCATAACCCAGATATTGTTTGTTTCTATTTAAAGGTACACACTGATGTATGTCATATTATTCTTACTTGCCTTTCGTCTTTTCCCTCTGCGCTTAGAAACATTGTATTAAGTGCGTTGTTATCATTATTATTACCTTATTTGTAATATTTCGTTTGTATGTAATGTCGGATATATGGCTTGGGTTTAAAGAGTTCTACTATTAGTTGTTCATGTGTACACAGCATAATTTTATGTTGAATCTTACAGGCTCTCAAGCACCAAGTGTGTCAGTAATGTTAGATACGGCGCGTCATAAATGTATTTCATTACTATTCTTGTTGTTATTATTATTATTATCATTATTATTATTATTATTATTATTATCATTGCGTTCCCTCTCAGTTCATTGCGAACAGTTCTGAAAGGATTCACCGAGAAGAAGCACGATTTGATTGTCAAAATCCAACCTCTATTGAACATGATCAATTTTTTAGTTTGCTTCATCTGACAGTGTGTGGATAGACTCTTAATATTAAACAGGGAAAATACAGATGTACTACCGATATTCAAATTATGTTGTTAAGCTTTTGGCATCCATTCTACATCAAGTAAACTTACTTTATTGTAATAACATCTTACATTAAATGTAATCTAATCCAGTTACTTACCAGTCATTACTGTAATCATCATTGTATGGGGAATAAGAATCGACGCTCGTCATTGTTATTTCTGTTTACTTCTGTAATCATTACTGCACACGTTGGCATTTCACAGTAAAATCCCCCTCAAAAAACTAAACGAACAAACAAACAAACAAGCAACACATATTAATATGCACCCTTTCCTGTAAGTAACCTTATAAAGTATCACACATTAAGCCCTGTAAATGACCCGATAAGTAAATGAACAGCTTTTGTAAGGTAACTTAATGGATCATAAAACTGTGACGTGGCAATTGTGTTGGGACATCCTTGTTGTTCAACTATCATGTGATCAAAGTTACACAAAGCATGTACATCGATTTCCTCACCCTCATTCCTTTAAAAGCCTCTTTATGGTGCTATTTCTTCGGCTCTTTTAAAATATTTGAGCAGGGAGAACGAGTGACTCGTCCAAATGGAATCAATATTAATGCTCAATCAGTCAAATTGGATGACATGCACATGTCGTGCTTGTTTGCTCTCTACTACGCGATATTGAAACACTCGACAGAATCAAAACTGATGCACTAACTGCAATGGCCGTTGGGTTGGCTCAACTTTCTAAAATTGTTTTGTTTACAGAGAACCATCAATTTTATTGCTTGTAAGTGATGGATGTTTTCGATCCGTCTCTCTCCTATTCTTTTCCTGTGTTTACCATTGTATTATATTATAAAATCATCTTGTTAAAAGACGCATGTTTTCTGTAAAAATGGAGTGTTGAAACCATTATTACTTTGTCATGTTATTCAGCTCCCATCGCACTTCCACACACACACATGTAGAGAGAAAGAGGGATTGCAAAATCTTACTCTGCGATGTAATTGCAGTATTCGCCTGTCCAATATGCCACGCCATATTATTAACTCAACACAAACGCATCAACGAATCAAAAGCGTTATTCAATGACCAATCATAGACCCATAAAAAAGTGTCATAAAGATGACGTTTCAATACTGATGTTCCCACCAGTAGTCCAATCTTGAATGAAGCTCGTACTAGAGCAAAAGTCCTATCATTATCTCGTTGGAGTGAGACCGAATAGATTTATTGTAATTTTCTGCTAATCCAAGCAACGTTCCTCCTTGATCCAAGGATACATCATCTACAATGGACAACAATCGGGGGTCTTATTACGATTGCGATACATTCCCTCGAAATCATTTTTACAACATTTGCCACACAGTTTTACTAGTGGATATCATATTCTTTTTAGCTGGTGATAGCAGGCTGCCTGTGACAGATCGTTAACTGTTACCATGTCACATGACAAAAAGTGTATAAGTCATCCAACTCTCTACTGCAAGACGTCTTGATTGTTACCACCCACTTAAATCTCATTGGCGAAACTCGCGAGCGTGCCCCGAAGGTTTTTTTTTTCTTTCGGATGCTTTTCTTACTCGAGGAAATCTCCTTTTGTACCATAACTCGTCTTGAAGCTTGAATCTTGAAGAATTACTCTCCCAAAAGCGTATAGACGCTCCCCTGGAGATGGTTGTGCTATGCTATGCAGCGTTCTGCTATGCTGTGGGTGACGCGGTGGTGAAGATCCGTGAGTTATATGTGTAGTCTATAAGAGACGATAATGCTAACTCTAACCACGCGGTACTAGCATGGGCATTTAGGTCTTTCAATTGCGACTACTTGGTCAAGAGGGGCATACTAGCAGTTGATAAAAAGTCTTGTCCGCGGATAGCACAGTTGTGTATTGACCAAGAGCGAGATTTGAACGCAGCCTCCCCCGTTTAAAACTGCCTTAGTCTTAACCCGATGAACTATAAGGGATTTTTGAACCTTCTAAGCGCTTCAAGGAAGAGGAAGAGGAGGTCTCTTTTGCTATGGCTAACATATCAGACGTGTTGCCTCAGACATGGACTCCAATGTGTTCTTTCCTCACTGTAAATACAGCACTGATCCTGTCTTCGAACACACTGCTGCTCATGATCGTTAAGCATCAGGTCAAACAACAGAGGACGACCAAACGTCTGTACATGATGTACGCCTGTGCGAACTTATGCCTCGGAGTTTGCTGGTATTTTTATTCGGTACTCTGGTGGGTGGCCAACGCAGATCCCAGTTTTTGCAAACCCATAGCCTCAATTTTTCCCTTTCTTACTCGGATCACGTTTTGCCTGGCGTCATTGTGTATCTGTGCAATCAGTCTCAACCTCTACGCGCTGTTAAGCCGACCACTTCGATATCAACTCGTCGTGACAACTGCCAGAGTTAAACTTTCTGTTTCAATCTGCATTTTGCTTACACTTTCTACATACGCTTTTCTGTTACCCTTCCGAGACTCTCCATTTACGCAAAACTTTTACTGCTTGTGCGTGCTTGATGAGAACTGTCACTTCCCCGCTTGGATCGTTATTGTAAGGAGAGGATCTCTGATTCTACCTCCAGTGGTTAATCTGTCGATGTCTACGACCTTCAATGTTCTGTCCTTAAGAATTGCACGGAGAAGCGCCAACTTCGATATCCAAACTGAGGCAAAATCAGCCAACAACAAACGAGTAACAAGTTCTTCTCCTGGCTGTCGTAGGAATCAAAAGCTTCAGTCAACTGATAATCACCCGAAATCAAGTTCTAAAAACGTATTACAGTTCAGGACGCTTCCTAAACGCTCTCGGGTGAAAGGCGTAATTACAATTTTCCTTCTTTCATGCATGTCATTTGTTAGCTTGGTACCGGTTATCGTGTCAACATCATGGCCGGACAGCAAAGTTTCTTACCACATAACGGATGTTGCCTTGACATCCAATGTCTGGATGCAACCTTTGGTGTACATCATTACTAACAGTGAGGCTACACAAATTTGTAGAACTTTTGGTAAAAAGATCCTTCCAAAATAGAAACTAAATAGATAGCGTAAAACAGGAGTTGACGGCATTGAATGAGTGCTTAGACCTTGATGAAATTGTAAGATACGGCACAGATCTCCAACACTTACGGGAGGGGAGTTACATAAGTCCGTGGACTTATTTGTTGGAAGCTGTTTCTCATTGATATGTGTCCGGATGTGCCCCACGGTGTGGGCCGCTTCACATACGATGTTGTTTTTTTTTTGCTTGTTGTTTTTTTTTTTGTTTTGTTTTTTTTTACTAATTTCCAAATCGTCCCACTATTGTACGAGGATGCATTATAGGGAAGTGTTGCTGCTCTCAACTGTGGGTTGCTAAGTCTGATCCGTCAGATATCCACACATGTACCTATTTAACGGTTGTTACATCTCTTAAACATGAACTTTGATAACCTCAATTTTTCGATTGAGATGGCAAAACCTCACACAAAGATGCCATGTTAACTTGTATGCGTGGAAACTGGTGGACCATGTGCAAAGATATGGAGATGTCAAAATCTAAGTAAGGGGTGTAACTGCAAAAATGGTGTAGCTCTCCTGCTTTTGTGTCGACATAGATCATAATTATCAGACCGTCTACAACACAGAGTGGATTTCTTGCATTATAGTTCTGCTTCACCTGGCAAACATCAGAGATATTCAACACTTATCAGTCTTATTCACTTTAAGCATTTAAGATTCCTCTGAAATTAAGGTTTGTAACGTGTATTGCCAGTGAGGTTACATCTTATGACTTCAGGTTGCATATGCATTATATAGCTTTTAGGTAAAGTTAAGTATTCGAAAGTGAGTATGGTAGATCAAGCCGTCATCTTGTACTTTCTTGGTAATTTAACCAATTCACCATGTCATGCATGTGGTTGTCATAGATAATACCTTTAGTCACTGACTACCAGTGTATGTTTTATGTTGTTGTTTTCGAACAATTTTTCGCATTTCTAATTCGTTTCAAAGTCTTTGGGCACAGTCCAAAAGGTAAGATTTAAGATAAATATAGTTTAGGCCATTGTTTTTTTTTTTTTTATAGTTTAAATGATTATCATTCCACGAGACACTGTTTTAAATGCATGTTTGCTTCTTGTTTATCATTATGTTCGTGAGGTGATCACAAATCCCTGATGTACTGAAAAAATAAGGTTCTAAATTTCTTCGCTAAACTGTTATTTCCTTTCCTATATTCAGATAGGTCTGCATAACCATACGTAAGGATAAAAATAACTTTACAGGTAAAGAAAAGATATTTGGAAAAACAGTAAATGGTGCAGATAAGACGGCACAATTGTGCAAATATCAATGACATGTGATTTCGGGTGATGTCGGTTGTTCCGGAGATTCGTTGATCCGAAATTAAAATATGGTTCGTTATTCCAAACTTCGTTATTCCGAAAAACACCGAAAAATTCCGAAAAAAAAGTTTCCTATACCTAGGAATTTGTTAATACGAAAATGAAAAGGGGTTTGGAAAGTCGACAATTAAATAAGCTTCGTTCACCCAAAAATGAAAAAAAATGTACATACTAACGAACCTTCGGAACGACGAAACACATTTCATTTTCGAAGTAAAGAACCTTATTTTATTTTCGGAAATACGAACCTTAAAGGTAGGGAATCCCATTTGCATGCCTTAAATGAAGAGTTGTATAAATACAGTGGTATGTTGAAGAGAGTATATCCTTTTAGAGACTCCCATAAAGTATTGAAAGTGGAAGGTAACATTTAGTACATTTTTTATTGACCGTTAGATTTTGAATTGAATTTTTTTCGGGGCTCACCGTAAATTCCGGTACATTACTAGGCTACCTTTGCAGACCCATGCACTGCATGTGTGTCCATCATGTATATTTTGTGAAGAAAGTTCATCAAAACTTACAATCATTTCTATATACATTCTTGTCACACACTCTATATGTTATTACATCAGCTCTTATACTTTTAGATTTGTGTTTATAGATAAAAGATACAGAAGACTGCAACAAAAAGGCTTAAGTGTGGCTGACACACAGAACTACAGAGTAGTTGAGTTTTGTGCATTATTCAAATTGTAGATAACTGTTGACTTCCAAATTTCTCAGCAGTGGCCTAAACAAGTCCCCTGAGGTTCATATTTAATGTTTTGCTGCATATTGGGAGGTCTGTTAAAGGTATTCCCTACCTTTAAGAATAACAAACCTTACTTCGTTTTAAGATAAAATAAATGCATTCGTATTTCATGTTATCCACGATTTTCATCGAATGGGTCATGTGGGAATTTCTTGAGTCCTGTTTGCAAGCCATATTTCTTTTCAAAGTAGCTACAAGGAGAACCCATATCATTATGGACAGAATGTTTATATATATATATATATATATATATATATATATATTTGGTACACGTCCAATGCATTCAATCTTTAAAAATATCCCATTCGAATATCTCATCCAAAGAAGTAACGTAAAAAGGAAACCTATCAAGCTTTGAATTTATCGTTTGATTAGGTAAGAACGTGTCTTTGTTGCAAAAGTTGTGACATGGACTCTCTGAAAGCAAGATAATGGCTGATTGCAATGTGATTAGGATGGCATATCCGTACCTCTCGTGTCTTACGTCAAAGTGAGAAAAAAATCGTATGAAGTTTATACAATTTAATGAAGAAACACATTGACAGCTCATCAGTGAGGTAATAAACATTTCCATCAGTTTTTTCTTTTGACAGGTTAAGTTGTGAACTGAAACAGCAAATAATACCCCGTTTAGAGTCCCCCTGTCTAGGAGGAGGTCAGGTGGACCTCCGGAGGACATGCCGGACGAAAAACAAGCGTGTCTTTTTTTTTAAGTAATGTAAATGGCCCGATTAGTTAGTGAACAGCTAGTGTCAGGCAACTTAATGGATCAATGGAACTGTTACGTCATGACATTATGCTAGGATACAATCGTTGTAGTGCAACTACCGTGTGATCAAAGTCATACAAGGCATGTACATCAGCGATCTTCTCACTCTCAGTCTCACTCTATTAAACGTCTCTTTATGAAAACGTCAATGTTCGTATCAAACGCTAATGGTGATCTTTGGTCGGCTCTAATGATATATGTGAGCAGAAAGAACGAGCAACTCGTCAAAATATCGTCAAATGAATATTAATGCTCAATCAGTCAAATTGGATGACAAGCACATGTCGTGCTTGTTTGCTCTCTGTCACGTGATATGGAAACAGTCGAGAGAAACCAGGCCGATATGTTAACTGCAATGGCCGTTGGCTTGGCTCAACTGTCAAATTGCCTTATTTTCAGAGAAGCATTAATTTCATCGGTTGCTAGTGATGGATGTTTTCGATCTCTCTTTCTCATCCATTTTCTATGGTTGCCATGGTATATATTGTACTATCATCATGTCAGAGAAAAGGGCGCATATTTTCTGTAGAATGGAAGTGATTAACGTATTATTACTTGTCACGTTATTCAGCTCCCTAGCACTCACAAAAAAGAAGAAGATACTGCCTATCACTAGAATGATTTGTCGTGTTTTTTTTTTTGTTTGTTTTTGTTTTGTTTTGTTTTTTTTTTTTGGGGGGGGGTCGATGAATTACAATGTTCCATGCAGGACAAGATTTTAGGGGCATAAATACAAAGCATAAACGTGGGTATAGCTGAAAACGTACCCCCCCCCCCCACACACACACACACATACACATATACACGTACCTTTAAATATTACTTGTCATTCTAACAGAGATATAGATAGAGAGGGAGAGAGAGCGATTGCAAAATCTTTCTTTTCGAAGTAATTGCAGCACTCGTCTGTCCAACATAAAACACAGGCTCATCATCGAATCAAAAGCGGGGTTCAATGACGAATAAGAGACGCAAAGTAAAAATGCAGTAAAAATGACTTTTAGATACTCTGCGTACTGTTGTGCCCGCCAGTAGTCCAATCTTGAATGAAGCTCGTATATTAGATTACCCGTCTTATCATTCTTACTTTTGGAACACTACCGAGTAGATTTATTCTAATTTCTGCTAATTCAAACCAGGACGTACATCCTTGATCCAGGGATACATGTATCTTCCACGGACGACTTTGGATGTCTCAGTGCAACAGTCTTAAAAAACGCTCCCGGGTGAAAGGGTTGAAAGGCGTGAAAACGATTCTCTTCTTATCATGCATGTCCTTCGTTATCTTGGTGCCGGTTATCATTTCAACATCATGGCCTGACTGTGCAGTTGCTTACCACATTTTGGATATTGCCTTGACATTCAATGTCTGGATGCAACCTTTGGTGTACATTTTTACTAACAGTGAGGCTAAACAAATTTGTATAAATAGCGAGGAACAGGGATTGACGGCATGTTATTGTAAGACAGGATAGTAGCTGTTGATCTCCAATACTTAGCACTTAGCGGAGCTATCAGAATCGGTTGACTCATTTGTTGGAAGCTGTTTTTACATCGATATACATGTATAATTTCATAGTGATCGATTGTGTTCCACACCTAGGACCGTTCATATTCTTTCTTATTGACCATTTCACGTAGCCTTTTCGCTAATTCCCACATCGTCCAACATTTACACGGATTGACGGTGATGCATTCGGTAATTGTTGCTGCTCTCAGTTGTGAGTTTCCGAGGCTGATCCGCCAGACAGTCACAATAAATGTACTTGTTGTAGCAGTTTTGCCTAAAGGAATTAAAATACACAGTGTTGTCGATGGATTTACAGTCATCATGGTCCCTTCAGAATATCGATTCGTAGCCCTTGAAAATTGGACGTATGGCTAAGAACTTAGTCTAGTTATACTGTAAAAAAAATCAAGAATTATTCCATTTTAGGTGTTACTGAGAAGCGGTTGGTTAGCAATTGATGTATTTCAGTCTTTACTGTGACGTAGGTTTCTAGAATTGAGGGCAGATTACATCTCTTGGAACATGAACTTCAATAACAGATTCGATCGAGATGGCTCACATAAAATCTCATGTTAAGTTAACCTTTTGTGTGCATGCAAACTGGCGGGCCATGTGCAAAGATACGGAGATTTCAAATTCTCGCAGAAAAAACGGGACGTAACTTAAACTATTGCCTAGCTTCCCTGCTTGCATGTCAACATCGATAATGATTATGTTCAGACCGTCTACAACACAGAAGGGATTTATTGCATTATAGTTTCGTTTCACCTGATAAACATCTATGATTACCGATGCTTATTAGTCTTATTCACTTTAAGCATGTTAAGTATTTCTCTGAAATTCATAATTTGTGACATGTATTGCCAGTGAGGTTACATCTTATAATATTATGTTGCATAATCTGCTTTCCATAGCTTTTAGGTAACGTTAAGTTCGAAATGAGTATGTCTCATGTTTTTGTCTTTTTTTCGGACAATATTGAAAGTATGAAAATGTAAGTTTGACTGGTTAAATAAATTTAACTCTTATAACATGTTGTGGATATATAAAGTACCTGTTTGGTGCTTGAAAAAAAAAAGTTTAAGAACACTGTATTATGTTGCCATGAAAAAAAAAAAAACAGCACTTCTAAAGCGAAATGTGCTGCGTTGGCTGGATATTGAATATCAGCTGAAGATGACGTGTACTAATTTCTGTTTTCGGTGTTTCGCCTGTATATTAAGGTGTATATAACCATTTAGTGTATTGCACGCAGTACAGAGTCATGTTATTCGCGTTTCTAATTCGTTTCAATATCTTGAGCAAATTCCAAACTGTAGGATTTGAGATGAGTGTAGTTTAGTACAATATTTCTGGTTGAAATATTCCACGAAACATTGCATATTTGCTTCTTTTTTATCATTTAATTGAAGTGATCATATCGACTTTAAAAGAAAGCAAATAAAAACTATCTAAATGTAAACTGTTATTTCGCTTCCTATTTTCCGATAGCTACATGTATAATCATACGTAAGAATGAAAACAAATTTTACTGGTAAAGAAAAGGTAACGAGAAACGGCAAATGATACAGAAAACAAAAAACTTACAATAAATCACTTGTTCAGATATCAATGACATGTAATTTCGGCTGATGTTCATCATTCCGAACATCCGAAAATGAAATTAGGTTCGTTATTCCGAAGGTCAGGTATTCCGAAATGCTCAAATTCTCTCTAACTTGTGCTTAGATATTTGATATAATAATTGATTGGATTATAATGATCAAAAAGGGTTCGTAAATCTGAACATTTGCCGAATTCTTCCAGTGGTTTGTTATTCCGAAGATTCGTGATTAAAAACAAAAACAAAAACAGGGGCGTTATTCCGAGAATTCTTTGGTCTGAAAATGAAAAGAAAAAGAGGTTCGTAAATTCGAAGGTTCGTTAATCCGAAAATGAAAAGAAAATGCTTACTAACCAATCTTCGGAATCATGAAACAGACTTTGTTTTTTAGAAAAACGAACCTTACTTCATATCCATATTAAAGAACCTTATTTCATTTTTGGATTTACGAACATTTGGAATAACAAACCTTATTTCATTTTAGGATTTAAGAAATGTAACGCAAATTTTATTTTATCTACAATTTTGAGAGATGGGTCAAGCGGAAATTTCTTGAGTTTTGAGTGCAAACCATATTTTCATTCGTAGGACAAAGAGAACCGAAATCAATATGGACAGAATACGTTTCATGAGTGTGCCTATAGATCCTATACACGAATATAATTACTCGAAATTGACTTTAGTTTTTTGAATGCAGTAAAGTAAACCAGTACCCGGCTAAACTCACATCTCATATCATTTCCTGATTAACGCTATATCATTAGTTGTCATTAATGTGATCAATGTATGAAATCATTTTGTTTCTTATAGAAGTCAAATAAGATGATTGAAATGACTATCGATGTTATTTTGTTTGTCTTCATTACTTCTTGTGTAACATTCTGACATGATTTTTTATGTCCACTTAATTTACAATATGATAATGGCTACCAAGTTTATTGTTCTCTTTGAAGTATTTGGTACACGTGCAATATGATTCTTATTTTTAAATATCTCATCCGAAGAAATAAACTCAGTGAGAAACCAGTCAAGTTTTGAATTATCGTATGATTTACAGGTTAGAGCGTGTCTTTGCTACAAAATTGGTGACAGATACTCTTTGAAAGCAAAATATTAACCTATTGCAATGTGATTAGGATGATAATCCTTACCTCTAATATCCTACTCGATCAAAGGGAGAAAAAATGGTGTGAATGTTGCTGTTTCAAGAAACATATCGACATCACATCAGTGAGGTTATTATAGACATTTCCATCAGGTCATTCCCATGGCAGGTTAAGTGGTGAACCAAAACAGCAAATGATATATGGGCAGAGAGAGGGAGAGCGAGAAAGACAGTGAGAAAATACCGATATTTAATTCGTCGTGCATATTCCAGTATCTTAATTTGTAATACTCAACAGAAGACTCTTGACGCAAGATGTGTGTTTGTCTTCCTGTCTTTATGTCATACACACACAGACACACATACAGGCAGCCACACATGATATTGTCTTTGTTTTGTATCTCAAAAACTTTCAGTCCGAATGCCCTTAAATTTTGTATGTTAATGAAGCGTTATAAGCTGATAATATCGATATTGAGCAAATGGATATAAAGCTATTTGGTTACGAAAAATAGCATAAAAATGACCATGTTGACCTGACAACATTTCTAAGCAATGAAGTGCCAAGATATTGCATCAGCATTGTACCTTTGATATCCAGATGAAAATTTACATCATTATTATGTGAACTTTGCTCACAACTACCTACATGTATATACGCTGGGGAAAAAAAAAATGAAGATGAAGATGACCTATGAACACGTCTAATATCATGATTTATTTGTGCTCATATCAACAGTCTTTCTCAATACACCGTCAGTGATTTCGCAGTCATCAACCTGACTCTTTTTTTCCAGATCGAAAGAGGATGTGCGGATTACCTTTTTCGTCCCACTTACGAGATTAAATCGAGTTATAACTCTATTTGTTGCATTTCATTAGTTTTGATGAAAGATCAGATAAGCATCTTTCAAAGCTCACGTTAAATGTTATTTCGTGACCGGCGACAGGAGCTGACAATTATTGTAATATTTATATTTGGACTACATTTTTCTTTTCTTTTTTTTTTAACATTTGGCTAATAAGGTACATGAATACACACAGATACACATTCAACACAGGCACACTCACCTACACACACTTTATTCCTAATTTTCTCTCCCTCTCTTTCTCTCTCCCTTAATTGTCCTATACTTACAATACTATTATTATTGTAAAATCATTGGTTCAGAGAAAAAGTGCATATTTTCAATAGAATGTGAATGTATAAATTATAATTATTTTTCATGTCCTTGATCTCCCCCACCTCTCTCACTCTAAAAAGAGGAAAATACCGCTGCCTACCAGTAAAATGAATCTACTCTTATCGTTGAACCAGTGTCTAATGAAGCTCGAATCGTTGAGGAATGAGTATTAAGTATGAAGATGGGTCCATTTTTAAATATCAACTGCCTTTTCAAATGTTACATATGTGTCGGGTTTTTTTAACAGAGAAAGAGACAGAGAGAGAGAGAGAAAGGGACTGCGAAATGTTACTCCGCTATTACTTACACCATTCACCTGATACAGGATGCAACACAAATCATCATCCAATGATATCTGGGATTCAATGACCAATCAGAGACGCAAAGATAATGGTATTAAGATGACGTCCAACACTCATCCGTATTGATATACCTGCTAGTAGTCAAATATAAAATGAAGCTCGATCGCACTGAATCAAATGTCCATCAACATTGTCGAGTTTGGATGCACGGACTGTGATTATTTTCTTCGAGGAGGATTTGAGTGTCTCCGCTTAAGGAGTTACCGTTCGTCGAAACCATTTTCCCCCAACATATTCCTGTTCTATACGTTATGGTTGGACACATAGTTTCATTTATGGAAGATTATACCTGCGACAGGTGGTTGACTATTACCATATTAAAACGAAACAGTTAGTGGATGGCTAAGTCATCCAACTCTTTCGCGCAAAATCTCTCCATTGGTATATAATCCACTTAGATTTCTAATGCTTGCTTCGAACTTCTATCTCATGGACAGCTGATGGAGTGCTTGGGTTTGGGTTTTTTCTCAGAGGGGAAGCCTCTGTAGTGGTAAAACTGTTTTTTAAGTCGCAAGTCTTTATCACGCCAGTTACCAGTTTCGACAGCTTGGTTAAGAAGGACATAGTGGATGAAGTCTTGTCCGTGGATGGTATTTACTGTGGACGGGGATCTTTAATACGTAGCCTGTCCAGTTTAAAACGGCCTTAGCCTTTACCTGATAAACTGTAAGGATCTCACTTTTGAACAGGCTAAGCGTTTCAAAAAGGAAGCCTCCTTTGCCATGGCTAACATATCAGACGTGTTGCCTCAGACATGGACTCCACTGTGTTCTTTCCTCACTGTAAACACAGCACTGATCCTATGTTCGAACACACTGCTGCTAATTATCGTTAAGCATCAGGTCAAACAGCAGAGGACCACCAAACTTTTATACATGCTGTACGCCTGTGCGAACGTATGCTTCGGAGTTTGCTGGTATTTTTATTCGGTACTCTGGTGGGTGGCCAACGCAGATCCCAGTTTTTGCAAACCCATAGCCTCACTTTTTCCCGTTCTTACTCGAATATCACTATGCCTCGTGTCATTGTGTATCTGTGCAATCAGTCTCAATCTCTACGCGCTGTTAAGCCGACCACTTCGATATCAACTTGTCGTGACAACCGTAAGGGTAAAACTTGCTGTTACACTTTGTATCTTGGTTACATTTTCTATGTATGCTTTTCTATTACCTTTCAAAGACTCTCCGTTTCCGCAACACTTTTATTGCCTGTGCGTAGTTGACGAGAACTGTCACTTCGCCGCTTGGATCGTTATTGTAAGGAGAGGATCTCTGATTCTACCTCCAGTGGTTAATCTTTCAATGTCTACTACCTTCAATGTTTTGTCCCTAAGAATTGCACGGAAAAATGCCCACTTCGACTGCCAATCTGGATCAACACCAGTCAGCAAAAGTCGAGTAACACTTTCCTCTCCTGGCTATTCTAAGAACAAAATACATAAGTTTCATCCAACTGATAATCACCAGAAAACAAGTCCTACAAACGTATTGCAGTCCAGGACGCTTCGTAAACACTCTCGGGTGAAAGGCGTAATTACAATTCTCCTTCTATCATGCATGTCCTTCGTTAGCTTGGTGCCGTCTATCTTGTCAACAGCATGGCCTGACAGTACAGTTGCCTACCAGATAAATGATATTGCCTTGACATCCAACGTCTGGATGCAGCCTTTGGTTTATATCATTACTAATAGTGAAGCTACACAAATTTGTAAAAATTTTGTTACAAAGATCCTTACAAAACAGTAATGATCAGCAAATAGCAAAAGAGATGACGGCATTGGATGTTTACTTGGGGATTGATGAAATTGTAGGATACGATAGTTGATCTCCAATACTTGGATGGGAGGAGAGTTATCATAGTCGGTTGAATGACTTGTTGGAAGCTGTTTCTCATTTATATACAGTTATCGGATGTGTTCCACGACAAGAGCCGTTCATGTGTACCGTTCTGACTATTGCACATACGTTATCCGTTAATTGCCCAATCGTTTCCCCGTTATAACGAGGATGCATAAGGTAGCTAATTAAAAATCGTCTCACTGTTTAATATTACGAGGATACACTAGGTAGCTAGTTCAAAATCGTCTCCCTGTTATTATGCGGATGCATTATGTAGCTGATTCAAAATCGTCTCACTGTTATTAAGAGGATACATTAGGTAGCTTATTCCAAATCATCTCACTGTTATTTAGAGGATGCTTTAGATAATCAATTTCCAATTCATCGCACTGTTATCTTAAAGCGCACAGAGATATTACGGTAGTGATATGCGCTATATAAACACTTTATTATTATAATAATTACATTGTACCAATTTTCATGATAACGCATCGTTAAGCTTGGTGTCATTTTCTCTGGTATTATTCAGTTGCATATTATGCCTCACAGTGTTTACATAAAGATGAGTATACGAAGAGAGTTTAGTAGATCAAGCTGTCTCTGTTTATTCTTTGGATACCATGGTTAACATAACCACAGTGATTACCGATGTTTATATTTCTTAATTGTCTTTAAAAATATGAAAACACCAGTGTTACTAAGTATGAAATAGTTGTCCGTTGCTTAAAAGCAGTTGTAGAATACTGTATCACGTTGCCGTGAAAGAATAGCCACGGATAAAATGAAATATGTTGCGTTCGGTAAATATTGTGAATCAGTTAGAAAGGTGTTTATTTATTTTTCGTGCCATTTATTTCACGTATACACTGATATGAAGCAATTAAGTGTATTGCAAAGATTACAATGTCATGTTATTCGCGTTTCCTATTCGTTTCAAATTAAGTCTTATTTAGCATGAGTGTAGATAGATCAGAGTTTTGATTGAAATGATTCGTGTTCAACGACGTAACACTGTCTTGAAGCATACCTGATACTTTTTTTTTTTGCATTAGCCGTCCCATAAGGTAATTAGGCCTACATGTCCCTGATTTACTTTTTAAAGATTCTCTCCAATACTTTCAACAGACCATCTCTTTGAATTAGTATTTCGTTTCCTATTTTCCGATAGTTCTGAATAATTATTATTATGTAAGAAGAAAAACGAAAAACAAATAACAACTAGAATAGCAAATGATGCCGAAAAGGCTGTTAAATTGTTCAAATATCAATGGCAGGAACTTTCGAGTGATGTTCAATATTCCGAAGGTTCTTCAATCTGAAAATGAACTAAGTTTCGTTATTCCTAGGGTTCGTTAATCGGAAACACACGAATTCCCTATATCTCTACGTTCGTAAATCCAAAAATGAAAAATGCTTCGTTAATCCAAACTTTTGTGGCGTTATTCCAAATATTTGCTATTCCCAACGTTTGTAATAAAGAAAATTAATTAAGAATCAAGAAAAATGTTCAATGAAAATGTAATAAGTTTTGTCATTCTGAAGGTTTGTTTATTCGAAGATTTAAAAAAAAAAAATCCTTATTCCGAAGGAGAGTTAGTCCAAAACTGTGATATGGTTTGCAAACCCGAAAATGCAATATGGTTCGTTAATCCGAAAATGAAAACAAATTGCGTACCAACGAACCAACGGAATTCTTTTCCGGATTCACTCGCCTATAACGAACCTTGGGAATAACAAACCTGATTTTATTTTTAAGATTAACGAACCTTCCGAATAACAAACTGAAGCCGTTATTTCATGTTATCAGAATTCTACAGAATCACAAAACCCAAATCATTATGGACAGAATGTGCCACATGAATTCATCTATTGAGCATATATTCGAACTCGACAAAATTTATGTTTAGTGCAGTCAAGTAAACCAGTTCCCGGCAAAACTTATACCTCATACCATTACCTAATTATCCAGTTGTCATTAATGTGATAAATGTATGCCTATTATATGCTTTGAGTCATTAGACCGATATAACTCAATATGAAACCAAAATAACATAAAATGTAATGATTATCGATGTTATATCTATTGCCGAAAGGTCAAGCTTATAGCTCATTATTGGCGACCGTTCCGTATGGTAATTCATAACACATGTACGGTAATTATGTCAAAGATGTATGTGCAATGAAAATTGTTGAAATTGTAGAAACTAGATATAATGAGTGTCATATCTGTATTTATTATGTTTGATTTTATTGATTAAAAAAAGAATTGTAAATGATGCCATACAGAGAATAAATAAATCAAATCAAATCAGATCAAATATTGTATGTCTTCATCATTGTACATTTCTCCTGTTAGATTCTGTTATGATTATGTCCGCTTGAATTACAACATGATAAAAGCTGCTCAGTTTCATTACTATGGTTCTTTTTCGTTATCTTTTCTTATTTGGTACATGTGCAATGCATTTCCCCCAAATCTCTCATCAGGATGTCTTAACTGAAGAAAGAACCTAAAAGTTAAACCTATCAAGCTTTGGATTTTATCGTTTGGCATGGTTTGGTATTACAGATAAGAGCGTTTCCTTGCAGCAAAGGTGGTGACATGAACTCTTTGAAAGCAAAAAATTTGGCCGGTCGCAATGTGATTTTATAGAATAGCAATCCTTATACCTGTTTTTTGTCGCCATATCACATGGCCATGTTTTACTGCAACTAGATTTTCATTGCGATCCCTCATGCATAACATTTCTGTTCATTTTTTTTTTTGAGATGTCAAATGTTATAGAGTAATACCTTTTGATCAATTATGAGTATGTTTCAGGCAATATTAAGCTTTCCAAAAAACTCCGTGCATGCCAGTCCTTTCGCGAATATATTTGCGTACACAGTGTGTAAGCTCCATAGAAATGCCATTTCGTGCTTGATTTGTATGTGTTGAGGTGTGTGTTTGTTTTCCTATCTTGACGTCATAAACACATGCGCGCATAGACAGCCATCCATCCTATCATATTCCCTTTGTATTATATCTCATACTAATCCGTCAGGGCGTTAAAATTTGGATGTGTATAAAGTGTGATCATCCAATTATGAATATGCTATTATTGAGCAAATTAATGCAAACATATTTTGGTCACATAAATTAGTATAGACACTTAAAAGGCGACCAATTAATCGAACCATGTTCACCTTGCAACACATAAAAATCTAATGCCAACATTACGCCATCATTATTATACTTATAAAGTAAAAACTTTACATCATCTCTGAACTTTGCTAGCAACCACATATATCCATTATTTAGAAGATGGAAATGGCCATCAAAATCATCTTATGTTATGGTTTATTTGAGTCCATATTATTAACATGACATTTGTTGATATACTGACATAACATCGTCGGTGTTTTCGCAGTTATCAGCACACATTTTTTTTCCGAAAGAGAATGTGCAAATTACCAATCTCGTCCAAGATGGAATCTAGTTTCAGCTGTATTTGCTGCATTTCTTCGTAGTTTGATAGGCATCGTTTGGATTTCAAAGCACACTTTAAGTGTCATTTTGTGTCAGGCAAATTTTTACGATATCAATTTTTACGATATTTTAAAGGTTGGCTTGTAAGGTATTAACGCTCTCTCTCTCTCTCTCTCTCTCTCTCTGTCTTCTTTTTTCTATACTTACAATATCATAATTCTAACATCATATCGGGTCAGAAAAAAAGTGCATACTTTCTGTAAAATGAAAATGTTTAAACCAGGTTTATATGCCATGTCCTTGATCTCTCCTAGCGCTCTCACATCAATAAGACGAGAAAATACCGCTGCCTTTTATTTAAAAATGAATGGATGCTCTTATGAAGCATATCGTTGAATCAATGTCTCATGGCGAGTCTATAAGGCTAGATATGAAGCATTTAGATGGACACACGGACACACACAAAACCAATCTTCACCCCCTTACCAAACATTTAATGTTACATTTGTCATTTCTATCACACACACAAATGCAGAGAGAGAGAGGGGGGGGGAGCAACTGCGAAATACTACTCAGCTATATGTTACTTACGCCATTCACCTGGTGCAGGATGCAACACAGATCATCATCCAATGATAAGCGTGATTCAATGACCAATCAGAGACGCAAAGTTGTTAAGATGACTTTTAATACTCATTCGTACAGATATACCTGAGGGTGTAGTCCAATCTTAAATGAAGGTTGATCTCACTGAATCAAATTTCGACCAACATTCTCCCGTCTGGAGCAACATCGGATTGGTTTATTTTCGTTGCTGCTCATACAAGGATGGATTTTTTTTTCTTCAAGGAGAATCAAGGTGTCCTGGTTTAGCAAGGTAATAAATTTTCCCAACATAATCGTATACCAGTTCTATACGTATGGATGATCATACCTGCGACAATTCGTTGATTCTTAGCATGACACAAGACAGTGAGTGCATGGCTAAGTCATCCAGCCCTCTCGTGCAAGACCTCTTCATTGGTATATAAGCCATTTAGATTTCTACATGCATGGCTTGAACTTCTAACTGATGAAGGGTTTGGGTTGGGGCTTTTTTTTTTCGCAGAGGGGAAGTCTCTGTAGTGCCAAAAACTGTCTTTTGAGTCAACTTTCACGCTAGCATGGCCAGACAACAATTTCGACAACTTGGTTAAGAAGGACATAGTGGATGAAACGTCTTATAAGTGGATGGGATTTACTGTGGACGGGATCCTTGGGCAGCCTGTACAGTTTGAAATTGTCTCAGCATAACCTATTAGACCACCAGTGGTCCCTCTTTTGAATTTGCTGTGAGCTTAAAAAACAAGTCTCTTTTGTCATGGCCAACATATCAGACGCGTTTTCTCAGACATGGACTCCACTGTGTTCTTTCCTCACGGTAAACATGGCACTGATCCTGTCTTCGAACACACTGCTGCTAATGATCGTTAAGCATCAGGTCAAACAACAGACGACGACAAAACTTCTGTACATGGTGTACGCTTGCGTGAACATGTGCTTCGGAGTTTGCTGGTATTTTTATTCGGTACTTTGGTACCAGAGTAACGCAGATCCCAGTTTTTGCCGATTCATAGTCGCACTTTTTCCCGCTCTGAGTCGAATCACTCTGTGCCTGGTATCGTCATGTATTTGTGCAATCAGTCTCAATCTCTACGCGCTGTTAAGCCGACCACTTCGATATCAACTTGTAATAACAACCGTAAGAGTAAAGCTTGCTGTTACAATTTGTATTCTGGTAACATTTTCTATATATGCTTTTCTATTACCTTTCAAAGACTCTCTATTTACACAAAACTTTTACTGCTTGTGCGTGCTTGATGAGAACTGTCACTTCGCCGCTTGGATCGTTATTGTAAGGAGAGCATCTCTGATTCTACCTCCAGTGGTTAATCTTTCGATGTCTACTACCTTCAATGTTTTGTCCCTTAGAATTGCACGGAAAAGCGCCAGCTTCTATTGCCCAACTGAGGCTACATCAGCCAACAACAAACGAGTAGCAGTTTCCTCCCTTGGCTGTCCCAGCAATCGAATACATAAGTTTCATCCAACTGATCATCACCGGATAACAAGACAAAAGAACGCATTACAATTCAGGACGTTTCGTAAACGCTCTCGGGTGAAAGGCGTGAAAACAATTCTCATCTTATCATGCATGTCCTTCGTCAGCTTGTCGCCGTTTGTTCTGTCAGCATCGTGGCCTGCAAGTAATATTTCTTACCACATAACGGATATTTCCTTGACATCCAATGTCTGGATGCAGCCTTTGGTTTATATCATTACTAATAATGAGGCTACACAAATTTGCAAAACTTTTGTTGAAAAGATCCTTACAAAATAAAGGCTTAGGGCTCGGTGAAACATTATAGGATATAGCAGATAATCTTCCGCGCTAGTATGCACTGGAGACCAGTCCCCTTCAGTTAATATTCGTTCAAAATGCGAATATTTTCATCTGTCAGTTTCTGCTTGCACGGGAACGTGGTAATTTCGACCAATGAAAGCATGTAGACCCTGTCGACAAATGAACGAACACTGGATAATGATCAGACATGCCTGATAATGCAAAAACCGTTTTAACATCTCTGGGTAAATTCATAGCAATGAGTTTTGTAGATTTATCGGTTATTCTTGTGGGTTTTGTAACAACTGGCACTAAGGATGAGGACAAAAATACACCTAAAAATTCTTGAACTGAGAGCTGACTTATATTTATCACGTTGATATTAAATTCTCTCATAATCACCCAGTCTTTGCTTGATGTACGAAGCTTAGTGAATAACTTTCTGGAATGATTAACGTCATTCATTAAAATTCGATTGATATGGTCGATTTGTTACACGCGCGGTCATACTTTTATGTTTTTGGAGTATGCAATTATTCTACCAAGAGAGCTTCTACATTGCCATTTATAATATAATAATAATAATGATGATGATGATAATAATAATAATGATAATAATAATAATGATGATAATAATAATAATAATAACAACAATAATGTTTTATTTTATAATATAATTCAATGATTTTGTGATATAAACATGCAACTCCACCTTTTTTTTTTAAATGAGTTGATGATCTTGCTGTTTAATACAGAAAACCAGGCCTCACTGGGTCTAATAAAAGAAGCCTCGGAGAAATTAACATGCTCAAAAAATATGAAACTCAGGATAACTATGCGCTCTTCTTGTTTAAAGACACAGCTCATCATTCTCACACATATCTGTACAAGACCTTTCTGTGTTTTGATTTAAATCAGTTGAAGGTTTCAATTTATTGGGAGAATCATTAATATCATAATCAAATTTCATTTCTTCATTATTGTCATTCATCTCTTTAGAATCTGTTTCATAATGTTATCAAGATCAGCCACGTGAGTTTCAGGATTGTAAACGATATACAGAAAAACATTGTCGTCCAGTGCAATGAAAAGTTAGAAAAACCCGATGGAAAGAGTAACGAAAGAGTCACGAAAGATATTCCAGGGAGTAGCACAGATAACACTAAAATGATTGATGAAAATGATCGTGATTGTGTGTGTAGGAGTTATACTTGTATGAATTAGTGTCCCTCCTCTGACTAATGATGCTGCAGAGCCACGAGATACTCTCTCACTCTTTCAGATTTCAAATTATGTGAATCGTATCTCCCTTATCATATAACAGGCTCCACTTGATAACAGACTGTTTACAGTGGAGATAACTTCTAAAGACATAAAAATAATAACCTGTGCCAATAGCAACTATTTTGCGATGTTATCAATTCCAGCAGACGTGCTAATTCATGTGAATTTGGGCTGTTTTCTCGACGTTCGTTTTCACGGGTCATTCGAACACTGCTAATCATCTGTCAACAAAAATGACAAGCGATTGCCAGCTACAAATAACAGTTGACATGTAACGTGGGTAGAATCTTGATTTTCCAGTGATTAACTGTTCGTAAGAATTTGTCAAGTCACTGCCAGATGTAAGCAAAAATTGGTTTAGGCAAGTAAAGGCGAATATCATACCTCCCCTTCATTGGTGACGTCACATGAAACGGTCTTTGGTGGTCCATCAAGTGTGATGGATGAGAGTCGTCAACCAATCAAAAGTGACTTCACAGACGCAGAAAACGGCACAGACATCATCCACGACTGTGATTTTGAGAGTGATAGCCATTTGGATACACACGTATTTAAGAAAGATCTAAACTAGTAAATACTTCATTCTGCTTTCACGCATATCTATCGTTCTGTTCGTTGGACATTGCCTTTCTTGCTAATTTTCGCCGAATCTGATCCACCAGAATCAACACCTGTATCTGTTCTGACGTTTGTGCTGAAATGAATTGAAATACACAGTGCTGGATGATCAGCCAACATTAGATTCTTCAGTGTGTTGCTTCGAAATCTTCGAATATTGGACTAATGGACTATTGGAATATCATATATGTCTAAGAATTCATGAGAGTGGATAAATTTTAGGTGATTTTGAGAAGCGGTTGGTCAAAAGTAAATGCATTTTTTTTTTTTACTTTGACTTGGGTTTCCTAGAAAGCAATCTGTCTTTCGATTCAATATGGCAAACATCACAGAGTTAGAATGGACCCCAATGTGTTCGTATCTGTCACTGAACATCGCTCTATCCGTAGCTTCAAATTCACTGCTTTTGGCAGTCATTCGTCAACAGGTACAACAGCATATAACGACCAAGTTCTTCTATCTGGCATATACATGTTTCAATATGTCGTTCGGAGTTTGCTGGTGTATCTATTCTATTGTGTGGTTTTTGGCCGACTCCGATCCTACATGGTGTAAAGTGATAGCAATGGTGTTCCCTGCACTGAGCCGAATCATACTTTGTTTAGTGTCATCATGTATATGCGCTATCAGCATCAATTTATACATGATGGTGAGTCGACCACTTCGATATCACATTATTGTAACTACCAGGAGAGTTAAGATCACTACTGCAATATGCATTACGTTAACGCTTATCATTTACACGCCTTTCTTACCCTTTCCAAATTCCCCAATTACCCATACATTTTACTGTCTATGCGTGGTACATAATTGTCCCTTTCCAACATGGATCAATATCGCAAGGAAAGTAACCTTGGTCTTGCCTCCTTTAATCAACTTAACTCTCTCTACTACCTTGAATATCTTATCGCTGCGGATTGCACGGAAAAGCATGAAATTCGGTTCTGACATCAGCAAGAGCTCAGGTAGTTCCGAGAGCGTCGGTAATGTTGAAAATTCGTATCAAGCCGACAAGAGTAAAGGTAATGTATCCAAATTCCCGACGAATCAGGGTCTTGCTAAAGGAGGGTCAGGTGCAGAAGACGTCCTTCGACGCGTGACGACGCGTCACAGATCTCGAGGCGTGAGGGGGATCGTAACCATCCTCCTACTTGCGGGAATGTCCTTTGCTAGCTTAACACCTTTTGTAGTGTCCATGTCGTGGCCGGAGAGTAACTTGAATTACGTCATCATGGACATTGGTCTGACATCCAACATTTGGGTACAGCCACTGGTTTACATCGTAACCTGTAGCGAGGCAAAACGCATATGCCTATTGTTTCTTCGTAACATGGTCGGAAAGCAAAGATAATGGTGATGACAATTCCTAATTTAATCAAAGGATGGCTCGAGAGGATCATGAAAAGATCAACTCTATCCCTTGTAGAAGGTTATTAGCACAAGACTGATTTTTTGTATATAGCTATCTTGTAAAAATCCTTCAATAACCGTAGTGTATGACAGGATATGCGGTCCTTGTTGTGTGATGTATTACGGACATAATTAAGGCTCCTGCAGTTAACCTCATGCTGTGGACGAACAATTCATTTCTTCATGAAAATACTTCTTTACGAATGTGATCGTAAGAGTAAAACATACAGTAATGGCCCTTATTCCAACTTCTGTATGCAGATTCAAAAAGACGTGGCTCAAGATAGGACCACACAAAGGACACGACTTATATATGGACTAAGACATGATGGGTGTTTATAACCCTCTTATGAATCAGTATAAGCATGATATAACCCTTAATCATCATTCCCTTCAGACCTCTACCGCGCATTGCAGTTAGCATTGCATTTGACAATCGATATATACCTACATCAGATTTTAGTGCTACCAGTGGTTTATTTTTACCTCGTGTAAATAATCTGCAAAGGTAGGCCCCAAGGGGAACGAAAACCATTGTGCGTAACGCTTGAATACCTCTGTATATAGCAATGTACATTATGTTCCATAACAACTATTGTAATCATGGCTATTATGTGAAGCTGGTGTTACGTTTGGTTTGTATTATAATTTTCATTGATCTGAAAGGCAACGAACCTGGTATTATTGTCTGTGGTATCATCTAATGCATTGGTTATTAAGACTTTCACCATTTTTTATTATTACACCGATATCGCTGTTTCGTCTAATCATTGTATTGAACATCATATCAGTGGTACTCGTTATAGATCTTTTTTTAAATCAATTACATCGCTTGATCTCGTGATGGAAAACGTGTCAGTCATGTGCTGATAAGTCATGTGCACAGACATGAAGATTTCAAAAATTCGCACAAAACGATTTAGGCCTCCGTTACCCCTTTCCTGTATTCCACCCCTTTAAGAAATAATTATGTTCAGACCGTCTTCAACACAGAGCGGACACATGGAATAATATTTTTCTTCATTTGATGTACATGACTGTTTATGAATGCTTATGAGTAACATTGCCTTTAGGTATTCCTGAAAAATTATTTTTTTTTTGTATAAATGCATTGTAAGTGAGGCTGCACCTTACGACATTAATTTACATGCTGTATACATGCTCTAGTTGAGATTTTAGATAACGATGTGCATAGTCATACGTAATGAGTTTAGTAGATCAGGCTGTTACAATCATGAAAATGTGAAATTATGAGTTTAGCTGATCAAATGTGTTAAATATTTGCATAGCGCTGTTTATGTAAAGTACTTGTCTTATACTTAAAACAGTGTTTGCATAATTATGTTGTCATGGAGAAACAATCTTACAAACGAAATGTGTAGATGTTGGGTAGATATTGCCAACAAGTTGAAGATGATGTGTACTAATTTTAATTCTAAATGTTCCAAATGCACCTTTAATCAATTCAATTTGTTGTTGTACAAAATAAAGAGTCATGTAATTCTCTTTTCTAATTCGTCTAAAGGTTTTTCATCACTTTCTAATGTATAAATACAAATGTTATAGTGTAGTACAATGTTTTGTTGAAATCATTAGTGTTCTACGACGAGACGATGTAAATTGCATTTTACGTTGTTACACCATTAGCTTCTCTTTTTATCTGCCACTATATCAGGTAATAAAAAACATGATTTACTGAAAACAGCTCTTCTTTCAAATAATTCCTACATTTCATCTCGTTATACTGTTGCAATGTTATATTTCTTGTTTTCCCGGTAGTTCTATACACATTTGATAGTATAACAAGAAAAACAAATTTACGGAAAAAATAAAAAGAATAATAAAAAATAACAAAAATAATAACAGAAATTTATACAAAACAGGCTTTTTATTTGTTCAAACCATGTAAGTTTATGTGACCCGCAATTTATACATGAGGATCTTCTTTACTTTTCATTGCAAGCTGTGTGTCCTTTCGAAGTTCAAGAAAACAAAATATAGACAGAATATGTTAAATGGATGCGTCTAGAGATAACTAAAATTCAATTCAATTCAATTCAATTCAAAGTTTATTTGAATTACTATTCAAATAGTATATTAGAAAAACACTATTGTCTTCGAAACGTATTTTTTATCGTAGTAAAGTGTAAGGCAGTACACGGCTGAATTCATACTTTATCATCTTCTGCTGAGAGCGATATCATTCAGAGCTGTCATTAATGCAATGAATGAATGATATGTTTTGAGTCGTTAGAACATGATAACTATACATTGGTTTTGAAATCAAATGACATGAATTGTGATAATTATCAGTTATATTTTGTGTTGCTCGTCATTGTGTATTTCTTCTGTAATAATTTGACATAAAATTTTATGTCAGCTTGAATTAAAACATGATAATATCAGTGTCATGACAATGATTCTTTTTTGAATGTTTTGTGCAAGGCATTTGTTTTTAGTGCTGGATGATCCGAACAAAATAACCACGAAGGGAAACCAGCTTTTAATATATCTTTTGGTTGCAAGTAAGGACGTGTATTTGCATTTGTATTTGTATTTGGAGCACAAGTGGTGACATTGACTATCTGGCAATGATATGAGGGTCAGTTGCCATTTCGCCGTCAATCCTTGCCATTAGTGCCCTATTCAAGTTTACAATTCCGTAAGAAATTGATTGACACCACATCAATGAGGTAATAATCATTTCCATTATAGCGAACACCATTGACAAGTTGAGTGCTTCAACGAAACAGCGAATAATTACGTGAAAAGAGAGATAGAGAGATACAAGAGTTTTACCGACAAATCTCTGATTGTGCATATTCAGGTATCATGATTACATTGTGTTTGCCCTATATACAGCATTATCGTAGAAGCTTTAATAAAATATGTGATAGGCATCGTTTGAGTTTCAGAGCCGCCTATTATGTTATTTCGTGACACGCAACACAGGCTGACAATCATTTTTTATTTTACTTCGAAATGGAATATGCTTTGTAAGTTTAACACACGCACACACATACACAAATACACACTCATTTTATCCCCGGCGTTAAACCTATATAACTGTCTCTGTATAAAGTTATATGAATAGTACATTACCTTGAATGCATTTGACGCACTGCGTTAGTACTATATACGCACGACAAATATATAATTATGCCAAATACAGTGTTCTTTCACCGAGGCTGAAGAATTATTTTTTTAAGGTGGTGAACAACATTTGGCATGTCCATGAGATAGAATAGTGCATGGAAGGCACATGTACCATTAATACAGTTAATATGACAGGGTATATATGATAATAAAATAGTAAATAAGTGTATTTATAACATTGCTTGTCAAGTGCTGTATGGAGACGATATTCCTCATGCAAATATTAAGAATTATTATCCATACAGTGGATTTTTAGAGCCCAAATACAAGTGTTATTTTGTCGACGCACCTCCGACCCACTTAGAAAGTTTGTTGAATTCGACCAATATTTTTTGCCGAGGCGACCAATATTTAAAATATTGGACGGCAAGATGGGGATTCCCCATAGTTTTTATAAACTGCACCGTGATTGGCTGAGATATATACGAGATGACCTGAAATATGAAGTATAAACGTCTCTGATTGGTCAATCACGAATTAACTAAAATATCGTTTCTTCTAAAATTCTGTGTTTATACAAACAAATGTCATATATCAATTAGTTGAAATTGTTTTGCATACAATTTTTCAAAATATCACTTTCATACCAGGAAATCAAATTTAGGTGTATAATGAAAACAAGTTGCATTTTTTTTTTGTGTGTGTGCAGGCGACGATCGATCAGTTCAGCGCTACTGCTAGATAGCCCGCGCGCGATATACAAATTTTTATACATGTTCCTTGTAGCCGGCCGCCGCCGCCGCTTGCATTTGCATGCGTGTTACGTTATATGTTACTAAGTACAGTAGGACTACAGTACTAGTAATTCGATCTTTTACGATCTACGGTAGATGTGACGTGAATTGTGTCTAAGATCTCGGATACAAGAACATCTAATTCTGGTCTAAATTAGCTAGATCTCGGCCTAACAGTAACATGACGGCTACCATGGATACATAGATCATTGTTTTATTAGAGAATGAAGTAGATTAACTTGCACTGAAGAGTGTACCATACCCCATGTCAGGATCAAGTACAGTAGGAGACCATACAGCACTCGGAGACAGAAAGGGTAAGTGAAAATATTCTTTGCTAAAATCCTCTGTAGGATAATAATGATAATATTGGATGTCCTATTTTCGATTAATACAAGGAAATATTGGAATCGCTAAGCAAAATATTGGACTCGTCTTCGACTCGTCCAATATCGTTGTGCATAGCTCTTCCAATATTTCCTTGTATTAATCTCAAGGCCATCCAATATTATACAAGTATCATTCTCGACAACCACAACGAAATCAATGAAGTCATGTGGTACCTATTTGACCAGTCACAAATCTTGTATACATACACTGCTGACTATATACACATATATATACTCATATATACATATATATATATGTATATATATATATATATATATATATATATATATATATATATTATATACGTATGTATATATATATATATATATATATATATATATATGTGTGTGTGTGTACTTGTATAAAGAGGTTGATATGAGGGTAACATTATGATGAAGATGATGATGATGATATGTGTGTGTGTGTGTGTGTGTTAGGGTTTTTGTTTGTTTGGCTTTACCGACATAATGCAAATACAAAGAATACTATGCGTATACACGTTAAATACTGGTAGGCCTATGTGCGTAACCATTCACTAAACACACACACATACGGGAATGCTTAGGGCCCACATGCCTAAGGGTAACAGTAAATTAACTACCATTGTGGGCCCTGTATCACCCAAAGTAATAACAACGTTAAATGTAATACACCTTAACCCTAGCTGTAATAACAACCCTAAATGTACTACGCTTTAATGATAAATGTAATAACTTAATCAACCCTATACATGTCAACCTTAAATGTGTAGCAACCCCAATACCTGTACGTTTTACCCTAAATGTAATAACCACGTCTGAAATGTAATACTTTTAAACCCTTAATCTAAAACCCTAAATGTAATACAATCACCCATCTTAACCATCATTGTGATAGCGACCCTAAATCCAACACACCTTATTAAACCTAAATGTAATAGCAACCCTAAACTTTAATACTTTCTAACGCCTATATGTGATATTCAAGTCAACCTTAAATGTAATACATTTTAACCCTTAATGTAATAACCGAAGACAATCCTTAAATGTAATAAGAACCCTACATGTAATACATCTTAACCCGAAATGTTACAACCACCTTAATGTAGTATATCTAAACCCTAAATGTAATACAAAAATATCGGATGCATTCCCCCACGAAGTGTCGGCCGAGGCGTTATGTTTCTGGTTGTCTATCCTTAATGTCTGATTACGCAGATTCATGTACTAGTATTCGAATGTTTTGATTTATTCTAATATATATATATATATATATATATATATATATATATATATATCTAATACGTATACATGTTTTTGTTTTGTTTTTTAGTGAAGATATTTGTCCCTGCTCTCCGAGCATGGGCTGCAATAACTCCCTTTAACCTATAGGGACGATGATGGTAAGGTGATAATGTATGTCCACCGTGTTACTTCTCAGTCTCAATGGAATCATCTTCTTAAATTGGCTATCAGCTGAACCATCTTTACTTTATACATTCCATACACTACCTTTCAAAACCTACTCTGTTCGGTAGAAATGTATCCTCATAATTGCTTGTCGTTGGATTGATAGTAACAATTCACAGTCAACAATCCATATCCTTTGATGTCTTTGTAAAGAAAAATGCAGGGTAATTACACAAACATGATATAGGTCCATATTTCCTGTAAGAGTATATCTAAATCAATGTCATCATTAATATCAGTATCGTTATCAAATTAAATTAGCATCCTAATTCTATCGTTTTGTGTGCTTGAATGACCCACCTTAAACTAGATCTCAGATAAAAACTCAATGCATCTACAAACCACCCTTACCTCAACTAGGATATAATTGACTGGCATGTCACCGAGTGCAAGCGATTTTGTAGGTAAATAAACCGGTAGGCCAACCGTCAAAATCCCTTTCCCTATCCACCTGAACTCAACGAACGTTGTGAAGAGAAGGGATGCGTCATTCGGAGTAGCATCCATCAGACAGCAAGATAATATGCTGAAATTTGTGAAGACAATCCAGTTACGAGCGGCAAATTATCAATATTGAAAAGATTTGTTTGACTTAGCGTTCCACGCAATGTGTGTTTCTCTGCACATAGACATAACTTCCTTTTATTTCATTTCCTTAAAGAGGGGGGAGGGGCAGTGATTACAAGGGCAGCGTTGAAAGCAACACTGCGGGTACGTGGAATGGAGCATAATGTTCACGTGGTAATCTACAATCGTAACTTAAAGGCCGTTGTCGAAGGTTTCACTCTGCTGCCACAGGCTATGCGTCTCTTAAATATGCATTTCTTTGAGATAAAAGTATGAGTTCAAAACTAGTTTATGTAGGCAAACTGATCTTATATTTCAAAAACACGTAACATCGCACTGAACCCCACCCCCAAGTAAAAAGCAATCTATATAGTGAAACTCAAACTTAACTTTTACCTACACTCATAGAGTGTGACTGTCAGAGAGCATAACCAGAGATACCAGGAATTGATTGGTTGTTTCTCTGAAAGGTAGCAATCACCGTGAAGGTGATAATACTATTTCACGTTCACTTCAATTGACTCTGATGGATTCGGGTAAATTGACAGAAGTATAATGGTAGTGGTTCCATCAAAAGCGGAATTGGAATAGAAATGTGATGAACGTTGAAGTACTAATTAAGGATCACATGCTTCGAGGACAGAAAGAAAAAACAACAACAACAGGAACTTAAACACACACACACACACAGAGAAATAAACAACAATCATGATCGATTTCTTTGTGTATCCTTCATTTCTGTTGAGATATTATAGGCACCATTTTGTATGATCATCAATCAAATGCTGCAATAACAAGGGGCAGAATTGTTTAGGTACAACCTTTCCGTATCTACATACTGATCGACAAGACTTCACGGTAATTTGCATCCCTGTGACAGAATCCACTTGGCCACTTAGTCAAGAATCGTCTGCCAGTACCTGCGACTTTTTTTATATTCCAAATTTAGTCTTTGTTGATGGGTGTCATAGCATTAGTTTTGTATAAGTTTTCATTTTGAGAATGTTGACGCACTATCGAACTGTCGGCTATTTTCAAATCGTTTGATTAATTTTGACATTGAGATGACTATCACTAAAGCTAATATCAAAGCGCATGGAGATAGCAATCGAAAACCCATTATAAAAAGCTGCTGGAGATGTCATCAACAATTATTAACCTTGGTGCGAAAAAATCGGGATGGCTTTTCATGGTAAACTACTTCACCTTAAAGTTTCCATGATCAATCATATCACATTCTGGATATTTGGTGTCATACTCTGTTGGTATACACTTTACACAAAACTACCGTTACGTTTATGTGTATTTGCATTTGTTTTAAGTTATTTTCTATGAACGCAGTGATTGACAAGTGACAGGGAAACATTATGACAACAACGTAATGTTTAAGTAAATAGTTTCATTAAACTCGAAAAGACTATCACAATGTTTATACATTGCGAAGGGACAATTCCTATTAAATGTTAATGTCATTGATGTTCACTTTACACTTAACACCACTCTAAGTATACATTCTCTCAGAACAGAAATCTCTTCACTCATATATTTCATGCCGTCTTTCATTTGTAAACAGTATATTTGGCCGAAACTGTACCGCAAGTCTGTATTCAACGCAGAATATATTATACGCTGATATTGGTTTTCTATATTGAGCAAATACACAGTTTCAATGTCAGCAAGTGAATTTAATCGCGACTGGCTAATGGGGGAGGGGGAGGGTAGAAAACTGCATTATCAGGTACACCTTTGTTTTATAATGAGCAGAATCTCATCACGAAACACGTTTCGATCATAGACTATAGACAGTGAGTGATGGTGGTGTGCATTTTTGCTCAGTCGCTGCGTAACTTGACAAACTGAAATTATCAATATGATCTCCCATCGAGATTGTAGAGGTACCGTTTCCCACAGATTATTTTTAAGTGTCTTCAGTAATATTAGTTCATGACCTATGTGCTTTTCACGTGCTAATGTCAGTAGTATGGAATAGTGCAAGCTTGGAAGGTAGCTTTGCTCCACGAAATATGATTGTGTCCGCAGAAGCATTAAATCCACAAGCAATTACTGGAAAAGCTGAGAAGCATCGAAGTATATATACCCGTCCACAAAACAGCTTGGATAATTTGCAGAGCAGATTCTCATTCGTTATCAGCTTGTCAACCAATCGACTGGTGCCGCGTGGGCCTATCAGCGATCACGTGATATTACAAACGAAATGATTGAAAGCACATCAAAATTCCTCGCCAACATTTTCGGCATTAATAAAACTGCAAAATGTTAAATGCCTCTACGGGGATTGTTCATTCTACGACAAGAGAGTGTGGGTATAAGGGTTTCTTTTCCACTCTGTGACGACAACAACGACAAAGAAAAGGAGAGGAAGACAAGTCAGTGAGCAAAAGAACGAGTTTGATGTTTTGGAATATGACAGACAACTTCTGATTCACCGTCGATTAGAGAACACATTGCTATCGTGATGCGCAGCTGTAATCACTTCTATCGGTAACGTTCCTAAAGATGTGTCGCAATATTTTCATAAATGGGGATAATTCCTTCGAGTAATTCATTTCACTTCAGACGGAAACACAAACTATTGCGCTATCGCCTTGATACTCTTCAACATGGTGGCCCAGGGAAATTCCTGTCGCAAGGCATATGATAGGAGTATTTGACTACCTTTTAATGTGAGGCCAAGTAAAACTGAGAGGGACAAAGCTGAATGAAAATGGCCAACATGACCAGCCCACGATGGACTCTTTTCTGCACGTCGCAGACTATTAACATGGCTTTGTCGCTATCATCAAACACGTTTTTCCTTGCCATCATCCAGCAGCAAGTATTCCTGCAAGATATAACGAAGCTGCTCTACCAGGCTTTCGGGATACTGAATCTGCTTCATGGCCTATTTTACAGCCTCTATTCGATCTTGTGGAACGTGGCAAGCGCGAACACCGTTCTCTGTGCACTCATCGCTAAAGTGTTTCCTGTCCCGTATAGAGTTACGAACTGCCTTGTTTTGTCTTGCATTTGTGGCATCAGCATCAATATGTACGTCATGGTTTGTCGTCCCCTCCACTACTACAGTATAATTACAATGAAACGCATCAGAAATGCAGCTCTTATCATAATGATACTCATGATTATATTCTACTCCCCCTTTTTCCCGATTCCGACTTTGCCATTTTCTCACAACATCGTTTGCCTCTGTGTTCTCCAGTTGGACAAAGACTGCCATTTTCCAAGATGGGTAAATATCTTCAGGAAGTGTTCCTTGATTATTCCCATCATCATCATCTTAGTGGTTTCAACCAGCATCAACATCAAAGTGCTCCGAATAGCGCAGACAAATGCCAGAGCTATTTGCGCCGAAAACATCGCAACGCAAACAGGAGACAATCTGGTGCACGGTACCCCACAAGAGATGCCCTCGGAAATGGATCGAGATGGAGCGCAGCCTTCGAGGAGAAGAACACTTCGTAGTCGTAGCTTTCATCGCGGTTTTCGTCGCACTAAAGGTATCGGGACCATCTTCCTGATCACAATCCTGTCTTTCCTGTGTTGGGTCCCCTATATGGTCTCTGCAGCATGGGAGGAGGGCGTGATAGTATACTACGTCATGGACACGGCGATCGTAGCGTGCACATGGCTTCAGCCACTTGCCTACCTAATCAGTAACCGGGAGGCGAAGGGGATAGCTGTCAGCTGTTTCCGTTGCGTCTACACGGGAACCAGGTGATTTTAGTAACATTGAAGTGCTCCCTATCGAAAATGCATATAGTAATGAAAATTATTATAATTAATGATCATTTGTTGATTGTAGATACTCACTGGATAATGTCTTTAAATATATTCGAAGGCTTGTAAATTCGAAAATGAAATAAGGTTCTTTAATTCGAAGGTTCGTAAATTCGAAAATGAAATAAGGTTCTTTATTCCGAATGTGTGTGGTAATCCGAAAATAGATTAAGGTTCGTTGTTCTGAAACATACACATTCTGGATAACTAGATCCCATTAACTATTAATCCGCATATGATATAGGGTTGTTTATCCCAATATTTGCAAGGTTATCCCGAAGGTTCTTTGTCCGAAAACTGAATAAGGTTCATTAATACGAAGGTTCGTTAATCCTAAAAATTAAGAAAAAAAGAAGAGCTAACGGAACTCCGGGATTGCAGATCTCATTTCGTTTTCAGAATAACGAAGCATCCGGAAAACGAACTTCATTTCATTTGATGCTATTTTTACTGTTTCTAACTAAAAAAGATAATTTACCAGATATCAAATCCATAAAACATATAAACAAACTGCATTTATTTACTAAGAGAAAGAACAGATCAACGAAAGAGATTTGTTCTATAATTGCTGTAACGGACTCTTAGAATGACGGTGTGCGGGGGGGGGGGGGGGGAGGGGCCTTAATTATACAGACCTAGTATTAGTCTGAAAACTCCCGTGACAGCTGTCTGAATTTAGTGTATTAGAATTGGTATTTCAAGAAAAGTCCAAAGTGATTGATACATTTTTGCTCAATTTGAATCCCTTTTTGGCCGCCAAAGTCTTTAAATCTGAGAATATGGTGACCTGAAATAAAAGCAAACAAAATAAACTAGTTTTAATCGCTGCCCTATCGGGTCCCCAAAAGATAATAATTTTGGAAGTTTGGCAGCTAGACCAGTTTAGGCACCGCTAATGTCGAGCCCTATGATACATAATGTTTGTAGTTCAGGTGGCAATGCTATGTAAAATCAGAACAAATATATATAATCTATGGTTTGGCGACAGAATTAAGTCACTTTTCTTGATCCATACTGTGACTTGTCATAACGCCATATTTGCCCAAATAAGATCTATCTTAATTATCTGATTTATGCAATTATCAAACCAAATGCAAACATAATGCTGCATATTTGTACACGTATTCAGGCTCTGTGAACAAGATGAATGTTTAAGGTACCAAAATATCATGACAATGTTGATAATCAATATTATGCTGGCATGTCGTTGCGTTTCATAATTATCAAAATAATCATTACTGATATTCTAAATAACATTAGATAGAAGATCGGGTATAAGGATTGCATAGAGTGCTAAAGTCATTGGAAGGTATCACTTAAAGAATAAAAAAAACACTGATATACAATAATATTCAATGAAGACTTGGTAATACATAATACTGAAATAATACATAACTACTAGAATCTCATTCTGATGTACTTTTGTCTTAAAGCGGGTTTTTTTTTTTCCTATGGTGTCAACGGCCTGAACGAGGAAAAGTCTGTACCTATGCAATACCGATTGAAGAAGCAAAAATGATCAAACTGATCATTTTTATGTCAGTCGTTGTAAAAGATAGCTCTCGTATACGTATCAATTTATTCATTGCATCAGGCTGGCATACATTTGTAGACTTAATGTGAAAGAAAACATAAATCTCTCGATGTGGCTTGGCTTGCCATCGATGTATACGACATAACAGCGCGGAGTCAGTCTGGTTTTTTGTTGTGTGTGTGTGTGTTAAAAAAGCAATGTGCGAATACGTAATACATGAGATTTATATGGGCTGAGGTTTGTAATATAATTATAACGCACAGCAAATAGTCGAGTTAAAAACTGTTACCATTGGTTACGGAAGGGCATGAAGTAGTCCTCTGGACGTGTGTAAACACCAACAATGAGTTGATCATTCTTGTTCAAGAGTTGACCACTCGACAAACCTGCGAAAGGCATGCAATGCTGTTCATTCTGTTCATTGTTCATTGATTCATGGAGAAAAAGAATGGTGTATCGGGTTTTTTTCCATGCCAGACACGTCTTATCTGTTGTGTCTTTGGTAATGAATGTCATTAGGTAATGAATCATTAAGGCGAAATTCAACGCCATATTACTCAAGTTAGCTTAACCGAAGAGTAGCATAAGAATCAGACTCACAGAACACTAGGGGTTTCTTCAAAATTAATCTAGAATAAGAAAGCAATGTAATTTAAAGTTTTTTTGTGTTTTTCACAAATTAGAAATATCAATCACGACATACTCAAATTGTAGATTTGGCGATGACATCAGCACATATTAGTGTCACTAAATTTACGTTTTGTCAAACATGAGATAAATAACCATATTAAAATGTCACGACCTGTATATTAAATGTAGTCTTAAAATAATGTAGCAAAGAAAGGGTTGAGAAGGGATCAGGCTACAGTTGGTGAACTTTCAGCCAAAAGCATGTTTTAAATCACATTTTCATTATAGGTTCCATCGATTTTCTCTATAGCATTCCCTTACTTTGATTGAAACTGACCATCAACCGCTTTGTTTTATGTTTGTATTTTTTCATGTGTATCCAAGCTGGATAACATGTACATTTTCATACTTTGTTATACTTTATGTATTTTCAACCGAGATTTTTTTTTTTTTTTGTTGAAACCAAGGAGAGAGTTGTGACGGATACTGTAGTATTTTATATATTTTGTATGTGTGTGGTTTTTCGTAAACCTACCTTTCCGTGAAAACATGCGAAACTTTAAGATTCTATACCTTTTTTCTCTTTTTTATATATATTTCGATGAGTCGACTAGAAATAGGGTGATATTGCACTTTAATCTCTCCTCAACTCTCTTTATTTCCTTCCATGGATGGGACAACGCCTCTTATTGATTGATACGTAAAAAACTTTTATTACACCAAGTGGTTTCAATAGGCATATTGATTCTCCTGTCTGTAACCGGATAGGCACATTTCATTCGATTGCTAAAGATCATTCATTCACCATGCAATATTGAACATTAATTTGTATATTACTCAAAAAACATGATAGATCATTCCTTTTTTCTTCGGTTTCTTTTGATTACCAGAGGGAAGACGAATGGACGGTGAGCAATGTATCATGACATTGATTTTGTTTGGATTTCTCGGCGTCAAATCAGGTGGTAGTTTGGTGTAACAGTGATATCTGTTACTCTCACTCAAATCAGAGTGCCACATCCTTTAGAAATATCTAGAATATCATAACTCATCCAAAATATAGTAAATAAAGTACAGTAACACTTTGTATTAAAGCTTATGTTGTTTTATGCCTGATATTCCTTGTGTAAAACGCATTTGGCCAATCACGGCAATGCGAATAAGAGGCATAATTGATACCGGTTACGTAATGAGTGAAACAATGGAGTCATGTAGGCCTATTAGTTTGTTCGGTTTTTTTTTTTATTATTTATCTAAGAACTGTAAATAAGCTGATTCGATCCTTTAAAAAGAATGGCCATTCACAGCCTATCATTATCATTATTATTTATTCGACCAGATAAAGAACATACACTAGGAACATAGGACAAAAAAGTGAACATTCCAAAAGGATACACTGTACTGTACATGTAATACAAAATGAAAAATGTAAATATGGTGACAACATGCGCGTCAGGACCGCAAAAGTAAGACATTTACTATTGCCCTCAGGCATGTTAACCCACACATGCTGTCCCCAAGTTGATGAAATATATGCAATTTACAGAATTATTTGACACGTATTTATCATTCATAATACTTCCCAAAATAATTCTGCATATGCCTTGACAGCTCATCTGTAAAAGATCGATGGAAAGTATATCAATCTTGTGATGATCATCTGTAAACTTTCCCCTAAATGATTTTAGGAGTGTTAGACATATTGCAACAATTCGTGGTTCGTTTATCGTTCATAATACACCCAAAATATGTTTGTATTATACATAATAAGTATGCCTTGACATTTCATCTGTGAAAGATCGATGGAAAGTATACACTCATTTGTTACAATCATTAGCAGTATTTTTTTTTCGTACTTTTCGTCGTACAATGATGTTAGAATAATTCACATACTCGCATTGACTTCTCGTCTATCGGCCATGAACATCTATTATCCGGTGCGAAAGTGGTGTCATTAAAGGGTGCCTTGGCTACCTCGAAATTTGTCATTATCTCTATCAGCACCACCACTACAATGTGTACACAAACAAGATGCGATAATAGGATTAAACAATATAATACAACCATCACAATTTTCCCTTTATGTGTAATATACATGTTATGTAAATTTATGTGTTATGTAAAGAAATGTCACATTATTTCAAAAAAAAAATTGTTTCCTCTCAGCCGACTAATTATCAAGAATATAACATGAATAACAGAAGGACAGAGAATCAAAACCTGCCCGCTTATAGTAATGCAATTGCTGAAGAAACAAGATGAAATAGGGCAAAATGAGTGAATTAAGCATAATCTGAAAAGTTCAGAGGATACGACAGTCGAGAATTGCAAGGACTGATCATCACTGCCTCATATTTTCTTGGAGCTGCTAATATAGTACCATTTTAGATTGTCCTGCACTTGCCATCAGGGCATTCTCAGTCGAGGTGTCTTTCCTCTACACGAGGACAAAAGGAAAATATATGAAAGCACTCGGCATTGGGTTCATACCTTTGGTCACAAAGAAATCTGAGTGGTTTATTAATCAGGAGACCTATTGCTAAAATGAGCTCATAAGTCGTTTCTCCCTTCTTTAATCTCCACACACCTACCAATGCCTACGACGTCAGATTCAGGCGCGCAAGCATTATCTCTCGTAGCTTGAATTTCTGGATTTTTCCACTTTGATTCAGGGAGTACGAGTCGACAAATTGAATGTAGCGGGGGACCATGTAATGCTGCACCTGTGAGAGGGATGTGATAATTCATTATTTGACAAGAAAAAAATCCCATCGCAAAATTGCAGTTGACTCAATTTATTCTGTGAATATTACATCGCAATCCTTCCATTCAATACTTTCAAATACAAAAGCCATTTGCCCTTCATAACATGGTAGTCAGGGTAGTGTATAGTGCTGGCCTTTAAAGTTAAAGTTAAGAAATAACTACGAAAGTGAATAAAGGGTCCTTTTGTGTATGCCAGTGCCGGCATGGTGCGTAAGGCGTCAGCCGTGCATATTTACACGTCCCCCCCCCCCCCCTTTTTTTTTTTGCCTCTAAGTGCATGCTTTGCTATTTTGATAACATCCGGAACTAATAAATCAATCATCGTCTAATACAAAGCTCGACGAAAAGCAAACTCAATAAAACATTTTTTTCGCGTTGGGGGGGGGGGGGGGGGAGCCTAACCCACCGCCAAGAGTGCCATTAGAGCTGACTGCAGAAAATGGTTTCAGTGATCTAACTCTGAATACAACAGGAAACAAGCCAAATGACTGGGGAAATCGTATACAATAGTATTGGTACGTGCTGCGGCTCTTGAAAATTTATCTTTATTGAGTAAAATAGAGTAAAGAGTCTCTTTCTACCCTCGGTAGGTGCGTAAATGGTCAATCTGCAGGATTTCAACCATTACTTGACTTAAGTTTTTTGATAGTTCGAACTTCCCAGGGTGCGAAGAGAACCTATAGTACATTATAGAATATGATGACCTCGTTCTAATGACGCTGTATAAAAAAATTTGTTTGGTTTGTTTGTTGTCGTTTTTCATCTCACGACACTGGTTAGAAAGCAATACATAATTTACTTAACATCAACATATTCCTAGTGCAGATGAAATGCTTTCCTTAAAAATACTCAAGCCACATAGAGGACGGTCAATTTGAACCGACCTTTCCCTTGCAGAAGGCGCGAATTTCATCCTCAGAACATGTTTCACCAGACTTTAACATCACGCATGCGCAAAGTTCCTCAATGAGTCTTTCATCTGGCACACCAATCACCTTCGTGTAAAAAAACAAACAAACAAAAAAACAAAAATTACATGAATGATAACAGTGAGAAATATCAAACCGCCGAGGAAACTAATATAGGAAGCCTGAATACTAACTTGCCATCTTGATGACACCTGTCTCCTGTTTGTTTTGTTTTGTTTTGTGTTATTTTATTTTGTTTTGGGTTCTCTTGCTTTTTAACAAAGAAATGCACTACAGAAGCATTAATAAAGCATACATAGCAGCTCAGGGATCCACGATATGCAAATAACAATATGAGGAAAACATGTTTTATAGGGATTTTGTATACTATATAGTTTAAACCAAACATGTTTTACCAACAGTCTTTAATAAATACTGAGAATTTTCTGAATTAAAAGTTTAGCTTTGGTGACAGTTATCGACTTGATATCTTAACACCTGGAGACTTTTCAGTGTCATCCTTCACTAATTTTTTGATGTTTAGAAGTTACTTTGTTTCCATGATTTTTGATGTCTGCGATGGCTGACAAACGTAGGCCTATAATTCTTGGATATGCTTTCAATAAAAATGCTAACACTGGGTCTTTTTCCGAGGTATCCTATAACACAATGTCATGTCTAGCCCGTCCTACCTGGATGTTACGGACTTTTGGATGGGTTAGGACGACTCGTTCTATGTTGGCAGGATAAATGTTGACACCGCCCCTAATCACGACATCCTTGATTCTGTCGATTACGCTGAGATAACCGTCTTCATCCATCACACCTATATCACTGATTAAATTAGAAGAAGACAGAGGGTGTACATTCAGTGATTTCCAATTAAACATTATCATGCATTACTCGTCATAGTTGGGATATCCCAGAATGACGGCCGACAAAAGCTAAAAGGGTGATCTTTTGATAGCATAACGTCACCAAGAATAGAATCTATACTCTATAATGTGTAGGTATCTGGAATACAATGTAGAATTTATAACAGTCTTAGAATGTCGAACGCCTTGAAACTGTACAAAGAGCTGTAGCGAGATTCGTCTATCGTGACTGCAGAAGGACTTTTTCAGTCACCACCGTCATCAGCTAACTGGGATGGAATGTACACTGCATGCACAGGTGTTAGATTCTTGCACACGCTACGATGTTTCACAAGAGTCACCATAACCTTTTCAATATAAATATATCTGTATGCCAATGTATGCCTCCATCACGCCATCACTATACTTTGCACGTCAGGACCACATCTCAAAGTTTACAATTCCAACAGCTACAAGGCAAGAGACAGCCGGGGGTCCGTTTCATGAAGCTATCACATAAAAGCTATCACATAAACTTAGGAGTGCTCCTGACCACTCCTAGATTTATGTGATAGCTTTGCCAAGTTAGGAGAGACTTTATGTGCTAGCTTTGTTCATGAAATGGTTTCTAGAAAAAGTCTCTCCTAAGTCTGAGTTTATGTGATAGCTTTATGCGATAGCTTTTTCATGAAACGGTTTTTAGCAAAGTCTCTCTTAAGTATGACTTAGGATAGAGAAAGTCTCTCCTAAGACTTTCATGAAACGGACCCCTGGATCTTGAACTGTGCACATACCAAATACTGCCTTACAGTTTTACCATTTCAGAATTTGCCATTTCATAGAAATGGCGCGTAAGGCAATGAAGGAATCGAGACAGTGGAATCGAAACTGTGTGTCCTTGTATCTTGTTGGCTATCACCGACTGAACTCCTATGAGTAGAAGGCTGAAATTTAGTGAGATATAAGCAAAGATTTTTTTTTTCTTAACAAAACTCCACTCTCACCCAGTATGCATCCACCTCGCGGAATCGACAGATTGCTTGGTCCTCTCTTCATCGCCCCTATATCCCGTCATGGTGCAGGGACTCCGAACGCAAATTTCGCCCGGTGTGTTGACGGGGAGGACTTCCTTTGATGCAGGATCCGTTACTTTTACCTGATCACCAGCGCAACGTGTTGTCAGACAGACACGAATGCATGGGAGAAAAATAAAACAGGAACAGAAAGAGAAAATTTGTAACGCATGCATGTAGCTTTTCTATTGAGATCCCGATATCCAGAGACAAAAAATGGTGCAACTGCGCTCAAGCCAAAAATGTGCAACTTGAGTGTAGTCCAACATAGTGTTCAACTATTCTTCCTGACGTCGTTTTGACACAGTAGGACCACGTGAAGGGAATCCAAGGATGAGCAGCGTGTCAATTTAATGCAAGAGACACGGGAAGAACCTACTAGTATTATGTTTGAGCGTCGTACAGTTAAGGAACGTAAAGGATGTTACAATCTCCCACTCAAAGTCAACAAACATAATAAATGATATACACTCTGCCTAAAGATTTCAACGCGAGAAAAACATTCACGTCACGACAAATCATGACAGCTGAGATTGCCATGACCCTTGATATATATCTTCCTCTAAGAATATATTGACGTACCAATCTTTCATCCTTTAAACAATAATATTCTCACCAAAATTTACCCATGGCTATTTGATGAACTATGCAAACTTTGGGCTCGAAATCTCCGTGAAATTTTCAGGTGTGAAGTAAATGCAATTGGTGGATTTAACTCTAATTCAAACATAAGAGTTACACATCCCTATGAGACTGTTATAGAGATTTGCGTCTTGCTTAGTTCATATCGTTGATCGACCTTCATTACATACAAATGGTTCTGGAAAGAAGTGCACTTATAGTGTGATTATCAATATACCTCAACCCAAGGCACTGGTCTTTCGACAGACGTCAATTTTGCCTCCTCAGGATCATCGTCACGCGTGAATGTGACAGTGAGGCCCGTCATTCCATACAGAGTCTAAATAGCAACAGAAACAAATAATACATTACCATCTTCTTTAGATGTATTTTCTCAGATTGCGTTTGTAAGTGTGTATGTTGGTGTTTGTTTTGCGTCTGTATATACAGTATATGATTATAACTGTAATAAATACATTTACATATTATCTATACATACATCCATATAGTGTAATTATAATAGTTTGTATCGACGTGTGAAGGTGTATGTGTTGCATTTTTTATTGCTATATCGAAAAAAGAAAGAAAGAATGCCAAGCAGGTGATGGCTGATATGACTGTCTCACACATATGAATAAAATATTGATCCTCGTAACTGAACAGAGAGTCTTGTCACGAGTCGTATAGTTGGGATTCATACTTGTTTCCACGGTTGGTAGAGACACACGAACTTTAACTGTCACAATACAGTAAGTTGGCAACTATGTGCATTCAGTGTCAAAGGTTACCGGGGTATTTGCGGGTGGCATTGCGCTTGATCAGCTTTTCTCGTACAGTCGTAACTCTGTTGGCACGTGACTCGCTCCCGTGAGGATCTCTAGGTTAGACAAGTCGTATAAGGGCGTTTCGGGTTGGTTGAGAATGTCGATGAGCATGGTCGGGACAGCTGCAAGTGTTCCGCAGCTGAAGAAAAAGAAGAAAGAAAAAGAAGAAGGAGGAGGAAAAGAAGAAGAAGAAGAAAGAAGAAAAAGAGGATGTGTTCAACGAGGAATGTATGACAAGCAGTCATATCAAATTAGCGTCTGAACATGGTCACACAACAAAGTATGTCCGTGTATTGTAAACTCAAGCGCTTCTCTGGGAGTTGCGTAAATCTGTGTATGGATGTACCGGCCTTTTTTTTTTTCGTCACAAAGTTTCAGCAGCTTGATTCTGATCTGCTTGTTTTCTGATTTGTCATTTCGATTTCATCGATTTGATTGCCGATTAACAAAATGACGGTAAACCTGTAAGGAAACCAGAAACGGATATGGTGTACTTACCACTCCCCATCCAAAGCCCCGAGAATAGACTTTGCGTTGAATACTGCAGAAGGGAACACTGTCTTATCCCCTCTAAGCAGACAGGTTAACAGACCAAATGTTCCGGCCGCGTGAAAGAGAGGGACGGGTAGACAAAACGCCTGAAAAGATATAGCATTGCATTAGAAGGCAATTTTATACATCTCCTTCTTTCCATGGTATTAGAGGGCCGTAGTGATGATGACAATATTGTTATGATATCACAGTTTGAACGTAGATCACAGCCCGATGACACAGGTAGAATCATGCTGAGGTTTTGATAGCTAATCACAAAATTGTAATCGCATCTCCAGCCTTCTCAGTTATCAGGTCCAAAATTTCTTCTTCGTTTTTTTTTTTTTAAATCAGTTATATCATCACTCAACTATTCCATCACTTCAAGATATATTATGATTCCCACGAGATTCCGGTATCTGCATAGTATGGTTCTGCCATCGAGACCTGTTACACCAGGCCTTTTGTGAAAGTTACAAAGCAAAAACAATCAACACTATACACAGTGAATACTTACATTAACTTGGGGGGGGGGGGGTTTCACTGAAAGAACGTGCACATATTTGATCATCTGTGTGTATGTGTGCGTGTATGTGTGTGTGTATGCGTGTGTGTGTATACAAAGGCAGGAAAATATTCTCACTCTAACCTTTTTAATATCGTCAATCCCTCGTACATGGTTGAGGATTCTCACGTTGTTTAGGATGTGGAAGTGCGTTAGACATGCTGCTTTCGGATGATCCCCAGTTGTACCCTGTTTTTCGTAAGCAATCAAAATGGTGCTTGTTTAAAAAATGGTAAAACATGCATGCCCACGCATGCATGCACAAATTATAACCACCACACATACACGCATACAGGGCCCATACAGGCATTAACATCCCAAACAAAAGACAAACATCTGTCATCATGGCAATGTATATAGGCCTAGAAAAAAATGTGTGATTAGTTACCTAAGGAAACCTTAGGACATAAAATGTTAAGATGAAAAGTTGCATTTCCCTTTTAAAATCGCGGGTTGTTCATTCAATTTATCCGCGTAGGTATCGCATTTCCTTGTATCAATGTAGAAACCTTAGCCCATTCAGACTGATTGAATTTGTTCTGAAATTCTCTATCTCAATTACACTCAAGCTTAAAACGGGTTATGGGATGGATTCGGTTTTATGTTTTGTATTTGAAGAAAAGAGTAAAATGCAAGCAATATTAAGACACGTCATGCTTACAGAGGTAAAGACGATGTGGGCGACGTCATCAAACTGGACGGTCTTCTTGCAGCGAAGGATGACGTCATAATGCTCCTGTCTCCCTAAGGAGAGAACGTCGTCGAAAGTCAAAGCTCCTGGATGGTGTTCGTTGCCCATTGTAATAACAGAATGCAGTGACGGCATGCTGTTTTGAAGGGTATTTTGGGGAAAGTGATCAGGGAATTTGTCTTTTTCTATGTTCTTATGTTGAAATGTAATTCTATGCAAGCATGAGGAGAAAGTTTCCAAAGCCAATTGCAGGGGTCCCGGAACTCTTTCAGTAAGGGGGGGGGGGGGGGCTGGATTGGTTGGTGGATGAGAGTGCTCTCGGTTGGTTGAGTCAAGAGTCAATGCGAATTCACCCCCTCCCTTTCACGGGAAAAATCTGGAGGAGCCGTCAATGTCATTGTTTTTTCGTCTTTTTTCAACCAAACGTACGGGGTGGGGCTGTTCAGCCCCCCCCCCCCCGCGGCCCCTCAACTGGGAAAAAGTGGTTGGATGCTATTTGATTTTGCTCCCTATGTATTTGTTGTTGTTCATTTGTTGTTCATTTTCCATCTGTGAAGATGGCTGGATTGCCCATATTCAGCTACAATAAGCTGGTCTTCCATGGGGTCCAGTTGGATGTGGGGTGGGACCACTTCACCGGGTTAGACACCATGCTCTTTGCGATGAATGAATGTATAGGTCATTCTGCATATTCATTCCCATCAAAAATGACAGAAGTCTAGCCCGATTGAAGATTGCAGACCAATGTGAAGACAGACCCATCCCCTGTGATGTCCCGTGTACAGAATACCCGTCAGTCGTAACCTTTTAGCAAACTTACATAGGGTGAGTGAAAATAATTCAGTGATCTAATAAATTTGATATTGTTTCTATAGGATCCATCTAAGAGACTCTTAATACTAATTATGCAGCTGAATAGCACGCTCATTAGTGCTGACAAGTCGCCTTACTGATGAGACCATTTTTCTCCCTTGAGACATTCCTTATGAAATCTCATGAAAACGAGGAAACTCTACAACATACATACGGAAGCATAATACATACGGAAACATAATTATACATACGGAAACATAAACATACATACATACATACGGAAACATATAAACATACATACGGAAACATAATCATCTATAAGAAGAATTTGTAAGCCTGTAGATCAAAAGAGTCATGATTTGTAGACACAGATCGAATCATCATCCTACATTATAATGTAGGAACTGGGCGGATCTAGAAAGATACAGATCACTGGTGGATGTTGTATCACGTACTCTAGACTTACTAATGCCATTGAAAAAAAGACGCCGGTGTTACTAATTTACCGTTTGCTTCGGAGTCGTCCGGGCACTGCGTCCTTCAGCTCAGGGCACAGGTCGGCTAGCATCGCGTAGTAATTCAGCATGCGGAATGGCTTTGACGCCACAATAGCTTTAAGCCCAACCTGTTTTAAAATGATGTGAATAAAGCATTCTTGATTATACAACCATCCAATATTATTATATCGATACAATATTGATTCAGCTTTTATCATTACTGTCAATAATATTGTCATCACCATCACCATGACCACCATCTTCCTCGTATTCATTACTGTTTTCATCAACATCATCACCATTATTTCACTAACAACTTCTCCTACAAACCAGATAAGGAAATAGAGAATTAAAGCAGCAGACACCTCAATGTCGAAAAGAAGAAGAATGGTAATTCCTGTCAGTTTTTTTTTAAATGATCGTTTGTTTCATGTTTGTGTTGTGTTGTTGAGCAACATTGTTGTTTATTAATGTTTGTCGTTGCATTGTGAAATGTTCCTAGATGTTCTTGTTTGATTTTGTATCCCGTAAAATCGAAATTTTATCACAATCATTATAAGCGTGGAATCAGGCGTGGTTCCTCGGATCAGACGTTAAAGGAGGACCCGAGTGTAAAGGTGCAAGAACCATATACACTCGCACACACGTCAAGAACCCCGACTTCATGCAAAGTATTAAGGACCAGAATGAATATCCGATAGATTGGTGGGTGGGCGAGATATAGCGCAAAGGCGATATTGTAGTTACTCTTCTGACTTTACAGCACCATTGGTAAGTTGTTAACGTTGTCTTATACATTTCTGTTGTAAGTTTTTGTTTCCAGATTGAAGAAGACATGATGATGTGGGCATGAATACTAATTAAATAAAATACATGAAAGTATATTCTGATGGTTAGAGGGCTCTGGTGAAAGCTATCCATATCTAAACAGACGCAAATAGCTTGTTTTGGGATTATGTGTGTGTGTATGTGTGTGTGTGTGTGTGTGTGTGTGTGTGTGTGTGTGTGTTTACATGGTTAATTACAGGTATTTACGTTTAAGGAGGATCTGTGTAAGTGATTGCCTTTTTGATGGCAAATTCGATGTCACTCGTCAAATAGGCAGGATTGAGGTTAACCAAGGTGGCGCCAATACGAGTTGTAGCAAACATGGTCAGCACCCATTCGAGCGAGTTCGGCCCCCAGATGCCCACTCGATCACCATGACCGATACCTATCGATACCAAGCCTGCTGCCAATCTATCGATCTGAGAATTAAAAGAGAGAGAGAGAAAAATAAAAGTCAGATTTCTTAAGAGCATCATGGCAGTAATGAAATCGATGTTAATTATGTACTATCTTTTTTTCACATTGTTATATTGAAAGAAAAAAAAATCATGCAAGAAACAACAGTGTATATCCAATGGCAAACAATGCATTTGTGTACATGCATGACAGAATTGAGATTTTCTCCAAAATATGAAAAATCAGCTTTACCTCTGAAGGGTCTCATCATTAAAGTTTCGGGGGAGGGGTTGTTTTGTTTTGTTGGAGTTTTTTTCATGGCCATGTTGACTGATATTCGTATCGCTATATGATCATTGCTGAAGATAAATTGTCTAGCAGCAAACGATACACACGCAAGATTGACTTATACTTTGTAAATGTATATGACAGTGAGAAAAAGAGAAAAGATAAATAGTTAAATAGTTAGTGGTAGAACTGAAGGTCATTCTCACTTCGTCTCGAAACTGACGAGACGTCCGCCTGCATCCATCCTCCAGAAAGACAAGAAAATCATTGTCGTGGAACTTCTCGGTGACGTCATCGACTGTGTTGCCCAGCGTCTTTCCAATCGTGGCCCGCTGGTATCGAAGGCATGACCACTAACGTAGCTAGTGCTGTTGAAGCGTATGCTACACACACACACACACACACACACACACACACACACACACACACACACAATGACACGAAATTATGATATAGACTGATTATACGTGAGAACTGTATAAGTTGAATGAACCTGTGCACGTAGTGCACAGTGAGAAGTGGAATGTTCAAAGCGGTATAATATAGGCGAAAATCTATAGATTTCAGCAGATATTTTCATTGGCCTAGGTTTCGGTCCTTTAGTGGACTTTCCTCTGGGCTGCAAAGAAATTAACTCCTTGTTATAGAACATCATTCTGCTTATTAAAACCCTGCTTTTTAAATTCCTTACATTGGAAATCAATCTATAAGTTTGTGGTAAGGGACAAATCCAGAATTAGACAGAGAGAAAAAAAAAAGATTGACTTCTAAATCTATAGAATGAGAATTTCGATCTAATTTTGGATTTGTCCCTCATCTCGATCTAAAAAAAAAAAAAAAAATAGAGAGAGTACTAAACTATAATCATAGGAGGATCACAATGATTATGAGTGATACACATTTAATGTTTTGCGATTGAGCTAATTTTATAGGGAGAAACACGATATTATGGATACCGTACAATAATTGTAATGTTTAACACATGATAAACACAACCTATATCATAGGCGTATAAATCTACAACAAAATTTAGCCATCATAATATCCTAAAAAAAAAAAACAGCCTGTGAACATCCTTATACAGAAAGTAATCGGCAAAGAAAAGTGAACAATACAAGATGTGATATTATACATATTAATCATGTTAATAGTATTAATTGTTTACCTTTGGTTTATGTCTTGCTAGACGCTGACATTTGTGAGGTGCTCGTATTGATGTGTTTATGGTTTCATGATGTGTATTTTGGGGCACTGCTGCTATGCATGAGATCAAGTGATGCGGAATTGTCTTTGTTTTGATGTGTCGGGTCATTGGCCTACATTGTATATAGCATGCAGTATTTGTTAAATAGACTGATGCTGTGAGGAGTCATTTCATTTTGAAAGTTAATGTAGCTCTGATAAAGGTCCACTTATACTGACCGAAAGATGATGTGCATGTAAATGACATGATGTGCCGTAGTAAATGCGATACAGTGTGTCATACAATACGATATCATTGGTTCTGACAAATAATGGATGTGAAAATGCGATTCATAATCCTGAAATATTTGCTTTGCAGAAATAAATGTAATAATTCAGTGCCGAAACATCTAACGTGGCACAATCTATACATACATTAAAGCGCATTATGTCACGTTCATGGTATTCGTTATAGTGCATGGCTGTGCAATACAACTAAGAATTCTAACAAACACATTATACACACTTGTGAAAAGCAAGTTGTTGCATTCAGAACATATAAATCGCACTAAAGAAATTCACACTGCCATCCCATACCACATTCTAGCACGTATAATGAATTATATATACTGGGTCCAAAGTATGTTACTTCACTGAAAAGCACAAAAGATTGATAGAGAGAGGGGAGAGAGAGGCTGAGAGAAAGGGAGGAACAGAAAGAGAGAGGGGGAGGACAAAAAAAAAAAAACAAACCACGATGTATAGTGGTAGACAACCACGTAAGAGAAATGATACGCCCATGGCCTGTTGTAATCTTTTTTTTAAAAGAAATTCCAGCAGAGTATCGTGCATTAACATTTTGTATACTGTCAAGGTCACTGAGAGGTCAAGTGTTTGAACTCTGCTAACATTCTCATTGTAGTGTTTTCGTGTAGCAAGACAACAGCCAGTTCTACTGAGCATATTCTCTCAAACGATCACCACAGCGTAAATATTATATAACAAATAATGCACACAATCATTATGGCCTCTAATCATGATACCTGAATGATAACTTAAAGGCGTTTCAAAGTATAGGACACAAAACGTTGTGTTACGTGCTTGAAAATACTTAAAATCGTACGGTTCGCCATTGAATAAAGATCCGCATTTATGCAGTTCAAAGGTTCCGGAGTTGTCGGCCTTCATTACCAGTAATTCGTTGTACCAGTTATAAACACAAGGCTAACATAAACAGTTACAGTACAATGTTTACCTGGGCGAACATACTGAAGACACTCTCCCCTTTCCAAGCTGTAAAGACGAGCTACTTTTATCAAATGAAGATGCCCCAAGTCGAAGGACATTGTGTCTACTTTTGGGACAGCCAAACAGCCAGTAAGAGAATCCAGTATTGCGAAGCCTAGAAAACATGGTCGCGCACAAAATGTATCACGCCAGTAAATTTATGCTATAGCCTAACTTCCAGTGACGTCTTATGATATCACAGGCCACGTTTCAAAGCCATGGGACGCATAGCAATATCAGACTTTGTCATAATGGTGCAGCAGGTTATATTCATGAGAGTGTGATGAGGCAGGTGACATGACATTTGCTCCTGCGACAATAATTGCTCCTGTCTCATTTTCTCCAAGGACTTTTCTTATTTAGGGTTACATTATAGGGGTTTAGGTTTAGTTTGATATGATGATTGGAATTAAGGTTAGACTTATGTATATGGGTAGGTTTTATGTTCGGCCTATAATATAGCGTGCAGATATCTAATCGGAGCAATTGTCGCAGGAGCAAAATTATACTCTCTAAAAAAATTGAGTGAAAATTTTCACTCTTGAAGGAGTGAATACAAAAAAGAGTGAATTTAGAATAAAATTGGAGTGAATTTCGACTGAAAATGTTCATTTTCACTCGTTTTAGAGTGACGTCAGGGATCACTCCAAAATCTTCGAGTGATCCCTGAGGTCACTCCAAAATGAGTGAAAATGAACATTTTCACTCGAAATTCACTCCAATTTCACTCTAAATTCACTCTTTTTTGTATTCACTCCTTCAAGAGTGAAAATTTTCACTCGGTTTTTTTTAGAGAGTAATGTGAGAATGTCGTGGAACCGATGAGACACGTCCATTACTCTAATTGGGGGTGGGGGGGGGGGAGAGGTTGAATTGACGTTATTCCAGGGATGATGATAGTGTGACTATATAAATACAGGTCTATTATCAATGATCAACGCTTGGAAACAAACAATCAAAAAGTCCTGAAGTGACCTTGACTGACACATTCTGTTGTACATCTATAGGATGCAAACACTGTTGATATATACAACTATTTACGTCGTTGTTTGATCTATTTCCTTTGGAAAAAGATATATATTTATTTTGATTATCCCACTGAAAGATGTTCCCCTTTAAGCCTAGGAATAGTCACTGCAGTGTTAACCTACAACCTATACGGAAACCTGATGGTGATTGGTGCAAAGTAAATAGACTCTTAAGAATCTCGCAACGAATCACACGTGATTTTTAACATCGTCGATTCAAAAAAGATAGCAGTATCGATCTAAACAAGTGTATCAATGATACATATAAATGTAAAAAAAAAAAATGAGTAAAATGTTGTGAACAATGGGCGCAGAGCGCGCTTACACTGACGAAATCAACATCATGTAAATAATTAGCTCATGGAGGACTGGTCAAAGTCGAATTATTCATGAATAAAATGTGATACTGATCAGCAAGAGAAAGCGTCTTCATTTTTGTTTTCTGCCTATAAAACACCCATACCATTAGGCGTCTAAATATACAACTTATTTCTCATAATATAGACTGCTTCCTAGGAGGAATCACTGCATCAAATCATTCTTAATTTCAACTTCCAAACTAAAGAAGTTAAGCACTCATTATTGGGAACTGTGTGACATCTCACAATAGGCGTTTTCACATCAGCCCGATAAAAATCCATGCTCGAAATATTTTCCGCGATTGCGAATTAGAGTGCTATTTCATTTCTTATTCACATCAGCCCGAAGAGGGGGTAGCCCGAATAGTTAAAAATTTTAAAATAGCTAATTCGACAGCTGAGTATGTGCAAACAGCATCAGTAATGTGTGTGTCCTCTCAAAAATTCCTCATGACTATAGTCTTGTGTGCAGTTTGCATCGATCGATCGGGTCACACACGCTATAGGCATAATGGATTCATCGCGCTAATTTCTCGAGTCGTTTTCACATTATCAAATAGCGCGCTATAATCCCGCTATTTCAGAAATTTCCCGAGTTGGAGTCGAGAAATTTTCTCGATCAGAGCGATACAATTAGCGCGGTAATTTGTGTTCACATTATCACATAGCGCGCTATTTCGCTATCGGGAAAATTTCCCAAGTCAGAAAATAGCGCGCTATTTGGAGACATCGGGCTGATGTGAAAACGCCAATGTGGTATAACAACAATCAAGGTCTAGCTGGGTGATTTGAAATTCTAGCTACGTATACCTCTACATCACAGTGCCTCGTCCGGGCAGCGGCTCGCTACCAAAAGTTTTGGCTCTTACTACAGTATTATATAGTGCAGTTTCAGACAACGCTGACTGTCAATAAGAAAATATACACATGATTAAGAAGATTGTTAGAAAGTTAAATAAGATTGGAACATGGTGGTGATAATTTTCTTTTAATTTTAGAGTTTCACATGTTTTTGTTGCATAGTAACCATGGTATATTAGAAGAGATAAGTGAATAAATCATTGAATTCATTGTTCAAGAAGTTTCAGATTGTCAAGTTTGAAGTTTTATTTTCCATTGCACTTCTCTCATAAAAAAAGAAAATGAAATAAATGTGAATTTATCATGGTATTACGTTCAGAATAAACAATCATTGACATAATAATGCAGCATAAAACATCTCATTCATGTTAGATATGCCATACAGACATGCAATATACCGTTATAATGAACCCGCGGTTAAAGTAAAAATACAACGAAGTTAAAATTCAGGTCCCAAAATAATTGTCATCTCATCTTTATGTACTAATTAGGCCTTATGCTGTTCAGCTGTAACGAAATATAACGAAAGAAAGCTACCGATCCCGTCGAGGACTTTGTTATAACGGGACGCCCTTGTACAATTTTGTCACTATCAATGCTTATATCAATTTGTATCAATGTAAGTTTTATCATGTCTCATATATTGCTGTTTATGTATGTAAAAGCGCTTTAAATAGAGCCTATAGAAAATGCGCTGTACATACAACCTTCCTAGGGCCTATAGGCCTATGTAAAGTGGATAAGGGTCTGGATTTATCAGTTTAAATCTGCAGTTTGACCATATCATCCGGTGCGCATGGGTTGGAAAATATGTTGACATCGGAGAGGCAAACCTGGGCAAATAAAATAATCGATTGATGTATCAGTTTTTCTCAAGCTATCTCACAGCTTTTCTACTGGTTTGTATGATGATCTACTATATTTTTTTTTGTCAACAAAAAAAAAGTAACTATTACCCCGTCTATCATCAATCTTCCTAACTTTGCCCCCTTTTTCAGTGATTTTATTCTTTATTTATCAAAAGATTCCGCCGATCTATGTTTGCTCACTCCATTCGCCTTATTCCCCTTCCATCTAAGTACCGGTACCTGATTTGTTCCCTGCTTTTAACACCCTACCTAACCAACCCACTTTATTTTCATTGTTCAGTTCCCTAGAAAGTCGGTCCAGGATAGTACATGGTTGTGTTATGATGTTGTACATTATGTCTGTAGTCCGTATTTAGGATTATGTTTCATCTTGTCTCCGAAGAATATTCTGCTGTAGTATCAAACTCTTGGGCCCCCTTTGACTCGATAGGTACGTCTGCCTTTGAAAAAGGCAGACGTACATACAAACATAAAAATAGGAAACGGCGTACCTATCAAAAGTTTCAGTTTGCAGCTCCTTGTGTTTAAGAAATAGAAGCAACGAGAAATCGGAATCAATCTTCATTTTTTTTTTTACCTCTAATTGGACGAATGGATTTCTGGTTAAGTTTTACATCGAGTCGTGACAAAAATTGTGGACTCTTACTGAACAGGAAATCATAATTATCAGCACACTTTAACCGACACATTTCCGCCTTAAAGACACCATAAAGTAACTGTACACAATCTCGACCAACCTCAATGAGCTTCTAACGTTTAATACGATCAGCAGAGCTTGAGGGCAGAAAATTTCGCCAACTGAGTGTTTGTCGGACTTTTTTTCCAGTGGTGAGAGAACGAGTAAAGTGCATGTTTTCACTTTTCCGCTAGTACACTTTTATTTCTAATGTGCATATGGTCTGTTTTCGATTAAATTAATATGCACGTAGAATTGTCGCCGGTGACAGGTGTAGGTGTAGGACCCTATATCTACACTACGTAAAGCTTATGTTACAGTCGGTTACACGAATCTCGTCGGCGGAACTGTGAAGAGAAGCACGGTGCCTCATCGGCTGAGGTTCAACAAGTCGGGCTGGGTTGGGACGACGAGCGAGGCGAGCGAGTGGTTCCGCATCTCATCTCACGAAGCGTGGTCCAGTATGAACGTTTATATACTATAGACACATTTATATTGATAAACTCCAATGTTTTGAGTAATATTTTTGGTGAATGTGGCATTGATTGTTATACCACTGTATTTATAGTAGATGTAAAGTGTAAATGGTGGTTTCATCATTATAACATTAAACATGTGTGGTTTATTATGATTATGATAGTTGATTTTTGATATTAATAAAATGAGGTTGAAGTAGGAAGAGTGGATGAAGAAGAATGCAAAGTTAAAAAAAAAAGATAAAGGAAAAGGAGAGAAAGTGAAGTAGACCTAACGTTAGATAGAACAAGAAGACGACGAAGATGAGAAAGAAGTTGAATATAAAAGGTATTTACACTGTAAATTGAATTGAAAGGTGTTTTATTCATCAATATCTATCGCAGCCCAGACGCTGAATTACAGACATTGTTAACAAAGGGCCATGAATACATTCAAAATACTCACAAAATACAGTGTAGCAATGAAAAAGAAAATGCATAGAACAACAAAAGGTCAATCTTATTCATCTTAACCATTACACAATGAGATCAACCTATAATACAAAACAAAACCAAATATTACAAATACAATTCCTCATATCTCTATTCTCAATGATTATTAAAAAAAAATAAATTAAGTTTATGTTAATTGTGTATGCCGGTCATTAATACAGATGTTGTTATACAGCTCAAATTATTTTTAAACTAATTATTTTTAAATTAAAGTAAATTATTTTTACAGTAATTTTGATTATTTTTTAATCAGAATAGTGGTATTCAAGTTAGAAATTGTAAATCCATAATATGTGTTTGTTTTGTTGTAAATGTTATAGGTATTAGATCTATTTTTAATTTGATGTACAAGTGTATTTATATAATCTTGTACATGTTTTATAGTAATTGTGCACATTCCTGTAAAAATAATGTCCGCAATTCAACCTGTGGGCTGCAATGGATATTAATCAATAAGATACAGTACACTTTCAAAAATAGAAAACTCATATTAAACACTGTAGAGAACTAGATCTAATTAAAACAAGAGCTAGGATTAGGAGTAAAAGTTCTGTTCACCTACTGGAGGCAGCAGTGAGTCGCCACACCCCACTGCCCGACCGTCTATTTTTTAACTAAAGTTTTGTTTTTGTTATCAGCTGAGACTAAAAATTAAGAGATTTCGAAGTTTGTAGTCCTAGCTTGCAGTGTGATGTGCATGCAGGTCTTCAGGATGGCAACACCTCTTTCTATGGATGTGCTTGTCTTATCTTTGCTACTGGAATGGCCCCTGTATATTGTATTTCTGAAACATGCAGAAAGATGTGGTTTTGTCATCAACAAGGATAAGTCCACATTACATTATGCAACTGAAGACCACACCTTTTAGAATAAAAAGATGCATTCTCTTTCACTTATCTTTGGTTTTCACTTAGAGAGTGGAGTACCCTGTAAATCTTGAAAACTCAAGACACTATGACTGATGAGCGACAGAGAGTCCATTGACCACTGTGATATTCAGGAGAGGTCGGTGCTCTGAGGCCAAAGGAAGATGGTTCTTATTGACGGCAGGTTCTCCAGTGGGCGAGAAGTCCGTATAGCTGTCTCGCGGCTGATCACCATCCTTATGACAGTTATGGTGCTGGGGTTCTTCTTAAGCATTGCATTAGCTCTAATCTACAGCTTTAATGAAACTACATCAACTCACTGTGGTGTAAGTTGAAAATTATATTTTGTAATGCAAATGATTGATGTGTATCATGAATAATCCAGTCCTGAGGTGGGGAACATACACACTCAACTGTCTCTTCCTCGTATATTTGCTTCAGTGTTTTCTCCTTCACTGAAGCAGCCTTTCCACTTGAAATCTATCCATGATTGTAAGATTCACTGGATTTTTAGTCCAGTAAGCCCCTTGTGAGGATTCCATATAATCCTGAACATATTTTTGTTCGGTGACAATTTTACAACATCTGGTATTTAAATCTCCAGAATCAGACAAGGCTGAATACCACATTGCCACTTTATGTACTACTTTTTGTCGCTCATTGCAAGCTGTCATGACCTGTCCCTTTGGGTCTGTCTACCTATAATGCTCCACTTAAAAATATAATAGTTAAATAAACCGATGTCTGACAATCATGTTCCTTTTCATATGTGGTTCATCTTGGCCTGTGACTGTCACCTCTGAGATTTTTGTGAAAGATTTAACTCTTTGTGAAGTGAAATAACGATGCTTCCCATGGGACTTCTAACATTTTAGAATGCTCTTGAAAGTTGATATGCTTTCTTTTTGATTTTAGGATCCTACTTTACTGATTATCTGGTCTCCATTTATCTCATATGTTGCAAATTTGTTATCAAATAGCATGATTCTCATAGTATATCATGTGGCTTGTCATAATGGCTTTTTCCTTGTTTGATATGTATGCAATTAACTGCAAGGTGCACTGTGAAGTTTTGACACTGTCAATCAATATAGACATATCAAAGATATGCTGATGGTGAACTGTGACTGAAATTGAAAGTACATGGTTTCCTCATCACTTTTACAGGTGCCAAACTACCTCCCATCAATCAGTGCTGCCGTCGCAGTCCCGCCATCATCTTATGTGTGGCGCTTTGTCATCGTCCTCTGTGCCGGCCAACGCCTTTTCCTCGTTTCCTTCCACTACTCGTTCTACGCCAGTGTGACGACGTCTGTGTTCTACTACCCACTGCTGTGCAAAATTTGTTTCCTCAGCGAGATGCTGGAGAATCTCGCACTCATCGGCCTCACCTGCATTCCATCATCAGAAAATTTCCGTGAGTAAATGGTGCAGCTGATCTTGTAGCTGTTGAAGTTTGTCGGCAATATAATCCGCATATGAAATGGGGCTTGCACCTTCCTGTTCACAAGTTAAATCGAGAAGGATCCATGATCCTGTATGCCTCTTTCAAACCTGGTATAGAATAACAATATGACAAGTCACATGTATTTAATTGATTTGATTTGTAAAAGGTCTGATAGAGAGGTCAGATAACAGGCTAATTCTGAATGATTGTCACTTTTTTCAGTGAAATCATTCAGTTATTTTCACCTGTTCATAGGAGTGTTGCAGGACACCCAGCAACTATAGTGTTGGCAAAATATGAATAAGGTCATCATTGTCGAGTACACGTTAAAACACTTGTGAGCTGGATTTAAAGGGGAATGATACCCAAATATGTTTGGATTGAGTGAATGCAACAAGGTTAGTTGTAATGAATTAGGGAAGTTGAGGAAATCGGACAAGCAGTTCAAAAGTATGAAGTTTTACAGTTTTACATTGCTTGATGAGAAAACTGCCAGGGTTTGTAATGTTACTACCAAACAATGATACAAAGAACATATAAGGAGAATTCCTCAAAATTTCTTTTTTAACGAAAAGTACGCATCTTGTTTGCTTGTTACTGACATGTTTAGGGTGATACCATTCCCCCTGCTTTCTGGGAGAGGTAAAAGCCAAGTGCCCTTTTGTTATGCTGGAAAATTGAGAATGTGGTGACTTTGTCTTGTACTGTTGAAGTATTCTCATCCAGCAATAGCACCACAAACACTGAAAATTTTTAAATTTTCAACAGATTTACCTCAAACTCCATTAATGTGTTCAACTTATTGATGCATTTTCTCAATCCACATTTATGATTAGGTTTCATTCTCCTTCACTGCTAATTGTCAGTGCAAGAAAACTCTATCAGATAAAGGAAGTATGCTGTCTGAAAAATCTATGATACTATAGCTTTCAAAAAGTAATTAAAACAGTCTTTTTAACCTTTTAGCTATGCAAGAGAAATTGTCAGAGTATTCTGCACGCCCAGGTCTTAGGTACTGCACATTACATTTATTTAACACTTTTTTATTCATTGTGTTTGCATTCGAAGTTCTTGAGTAATGTTTATGTAGTAGGAAGGCCATTTCTTAAAGACCATTTTTAATATGTAGACCAAATTATACAGTAATTTCTTGTGATTTATGAATTGAGATGTAGCATCCAATAATTAAAAGTTTGACACAAACTGAACCAATCTAATTTTTCCTTCCTGTGTCTTTTTCTATTTCTTGCAGCCATCCATGAGAAAATGTTCATCCTATTTCAGGGAGGTTCCATGCTGTTTATGGTACTGATGTGTTACGTGCATAATCTTGCCATCAACAGCAATTTTCCAGCAACAAAATCAGTGGGTCAAAACCTATTGTACACTCTTTTTATAATAAGCTGTAGCTGTGGTAGCCTTGTGTGTAAAAGTATAGCCACAGAATAGAAAACTTGTATGGAATATTATGTTTATTTCAAATGTCCATATAAGTACCAGGGAGTTACTACTTGTCTCATAAATAATTTGAGCAGGCATTTACTGCAAGTTCTATATTTATACATAGTGCATAGTAATACAGTATTATCCTTTTAAGATTACTTCAAATACAGTAAGGGCGGTGAGTTGGCTCAGTCGGTAGCGCGTCTGCCTCACGATCACGCGGCCCGGGTTCGAACCCGAGTCTGGACTGAGCAATGTTGTGTGTAAACATACCGTCCCCTCTAGCAAGAGGCAAAACACTCTGTCCCTCGGATAGGACATAAAATGGAGGTCCCGTGTATGAGAGAGTCGCAGCTCATGCACGTAAAAGATCCCACTTCATTCATTCATCGCAAAGAGCAGGGTGTCTAACCCGGTGAAGTGGTCCCCACCCCACATCCAACTGGACCCCATGGAAGACCAGCTTAGTGTAGCTGAATATGGGCTATCCAGCCGTCTTCACAGATGGAAAATGAACAACAACAAGTACTGGTTTGCTATTAATTGATAAAGGTCATAATATTGTGAGATGATTTTTTTATTTTTTTTTTTTTTGCACATACTGCCCTGTTGCTGTAGGATGAGATTCCTCAGCAAAGTTGACATTCCTCATCTACTGCTTCATGTTCAGTCTTATGTTCATGTTGATTCATGATGTCTCTGTCTTGTTTTTTTTTTTTTTATTTCTTTGGCAGTATGTTACAGACATTACTTCAGTGCCTAGGGCACCTAAGAAGGAAAAACTGGTACACATGGTACAGTAGAGTTTCACTCATAGAAGCATTAATTATCCCACTGCATGTCAGGGTTATCAATACTTTATACCTGTACATGATGTCAGGGAACAATAATTTTGCCTAGTGACAGCTATGATATTCATACTGATTTTGCAGAGAATACATGCAATGGTCTTTTATGAGAGTTTTGTTTTGTTTTGTTTTTTGGAGATGGTTTGCATCACAAGATAATGACTTTGCTAATTTATTCCTTGTGTTATTCTTTTTCAAAGGAATTTTGATTCAGGAAACTCAATGTGTTTTACTCAGAATATTCTTCCACTGCAGTGAATACCATCGGATACAAATTTTGTGTGTGGTTTTTGAAAACTCCAACATTTTCTTCAGTTGAGCCCTTGAAATGACCACTTGCCACTTTTTCTCACTAACGTTGCTTGTCCCTCTTTCTCATCGTTGCAGGAGCGGAAAACCCTCAAATACTTGAAGATATATCTTGCCGCAAATTTTTCATCATTCATCATCGCCATCTACTTTTACTTCAGACATGAAAATCACTGTGAACCAGGGAGTAAGTCAGATTAAATTATCCTCTTTACCTTTGGTAGCCTTCTCTTTTGAGGCAAACCTCAAACAGTGAATTATTGTAGATGAAAGGCCAACCAAACATTGTCTTTGCCATTTTTTGTTATCAGTCTCTGAGATAATGTATAGGTCAGCACAAACTGAGTGTAGGAAGTGTCCAGCCATTCTTGAATTAGCCACATTCACACACAGGAGCAAAAATTGGTTTTATTAGCCACCTTTTACTTGCAGCAAAAAAGAAAAGAAAAACAGAAAAGACATCTGGCTGCGAATAAAGACCTCTGAATCTCCAGACTGCTCATGCCTGAACAATAACTGGAGCATGAAGCTGAGCACCTGAGTGTGCGGACCTATGTGTGGTGAGGTGCATGATGGGATTAATAGAATTGATCGTTTCTTTGTGTGCCATTCAGACATGCTGTGCAAGGCAAATGATTTAGCATCTAGGTTTTTACAGAGTCATGACTACATTTGAATATGAGACATTTGCAAATCAGCTGTGTATCCCTGTTCATATTAATTCAAAAAATATTAACCCGCTGTTCAGGAGGAGTCCCGAGTATACTCGGGCAAGTGTCTATGAGAAATGCCTGTTGTAGCAAAATCAGCCTGTCCTTATGTAAGCGATGGGGAGTGTTTACTCTGTTAGAAATGTCTTGTGTGACATCATCAGAGTCTCTTTGATTACATTCAATTCAATGTCAATTTTATATTCATTTCGTACTACATTGATAAAATTGTAAGAATAGATACATGTAATGTAGAATCACTGCTTAAAGCAGATTTCTTTTTAGCACTTATGGCAGGATGAACCCTTTGCCTTTTGATGCATGACAAAGCCAAAATTGTCTTTTGATATAGACGAAAGAATTAATTTGTGATCCAGTATGTAGATGACAGACATAAACAAAGGTAAAAACAGGCATATAAAAAGAATCACTTTTGCAGCATTTTCATATTGGTCTTTAACTCTTTATGTGCCATGGTGGAAACCCCCCGCACGCCACATTATTTTGAGACTCCAACATAGTCATGTGTTGAGAAAACATTCTGTTTTTCAAATCTATACAACTTCTATAGATTTATGTTAAATTGTAGACAAAGTGTGCAAAGTTGTAGAGAAAATGCGAAGCTTTGCATTGATGTAAATTCTATGACAAATCTATAATTGTTTTTCTTTCAAAGGCTCAGTGGCTACATTACTATAAATGTACGACTTTTGCACACAAAGCAGTGACAGAAACTTAGAATTTGCACGCAAATTCAGTATGAAACACTGCTTGTTATTCGTTATACCACATACAATGCAAGCTATATGGACGAGAGGAACGGAATTGCGAGAAACGTTTTCATTGTACTGTGGCATTTGGCGACTTATCGATCGGTTCGAGCGGGTTTCTGCGTTTGAGCGGAATATGCTAAGTGCGCCGTCAACTGAGTCGGGCATTCGAACGTGGCACATAAAGAGTTAACAGCTAGATGTTTATATCATGACAATTTTGCAAAAAAATTTCATCCATGTTTGTTTTTCTCCTTCAGTATACACTCTGTTTGCCTTCTTTGAGTACATGGTAGTGTTAACCAACATTGCATTCCACTACATCGTGACGCACAACTTTCAAGAGAGAGAGCTGGTGCTTGGTGGCCGAATACATGACAACTGAGGACGTCTCTTCACAAGTGAGTTTATCAACAATTATAATAATGTGGTCTTGTTTATCCACTGTAGCCACTTCAATGTTGTCATGGTTTTTATACAAGGTCCTGCCATTATCACTGTGATACCAATGCCAGGTACCCATTTACACATACTGGGTATACACCTGGGTTGAGAGGGACGTAGTGGGTAAAAACAATAGAACATGTTGTGCAAGGGCATAGGCATGCAACCAAATTTCTTATTTTGAATGATTTAAAAAGTGATTGAAAATGAAAATGCGAATGAAAGACATGGAAACTAGTGGCCTGTATGTAAACAAATACATGCACACATGTGCATGTCATAATACATGTACCAGTACATTGTACTAGTACTCAACTCTGTGTGTACAGTACGAGGTGTGTAATACATGCACATATTAACACTACACAGGAAGAACAGCATGACAATACACAGGAAGCATCCAATACACAGGAAGAGGCCAGCTGCATTACATGTAGCATATCGTCGCTGGGGTGACAAGATCCTTGTATCTGAAATTTTGGTGAAAATGACTTTTTTGGATTGATGGTCAAATAATGGGTTAAGTGATGTCCTGTCCAAATCCCAACTGTCCAACTCCAAAAATAAAGCCACCATAGCATGTCAAAGGAAAGGCTTTCCCATTTTCTACAGTGCATTGGCCGCCATGTTTTGTGGCTCTCCTGAACATTTGATATTTTATAGATACACGGTCTTGTCGCCGCCCCAGCGACGAATTATTATGTCTGTAGTCAATCCGTGAGTAGCAGCACCATCTGGATAAGAGAAAGTGATAATACATGCCAATGAAGATATGAGCTCCTCCTTTCGAAGTATTTTCACCATTAAAGCTTTGTAATGAAAGCGTCAGCATGCTCTTGACCGATTCACCTTATTGAGTGATCAGTTGACTGGTTGGTTGATCAACGATTATAATGTCCAATCACTGATGAATACGGCAATTTAAAGGAGTAATCCAAGAATAAGCCTCTAGCTCAGAGTCTGTAATCTGATTTAAAATGATGTTTGAAGCATACTTTTCTCTTCTTTTTTTTTTCAGAGGGATTCCTTTTGCAATAGAGAAAGAAATGTTGGACAGCAGTCTCTAGATACTGACTTTGCTTATTTTCTCTTTTTTTCTGTGTTATCCTGCAGCTCTCAGGAGATTATCAACTCTGATACAGCATTTGGGGAGAACTACTCTCGTCTTTCAAATCTCTCACTCTCTGTATGTTTATTTTTTATTTTTTGTACTAGATAAAAACTATATATGGACTGATGGCATTCCAGGATGGATGTGTTGTAATGTTTATCATGCATGAGGTGTTTGCCATGTAGGGTAAATTACTAGTATCACACAGTCTTTCAGCATTCCTCAATATGTTTTTATTGCAAATGGAAATGTATCTGTCTATATCTGGGAGACTTGAGGAGTTAATGCTTTATCATTTTTTTTTTTTTTTGGGGGGGGGGGGGGTTGGGGTAGTTGTGTTTGTTTAGTTTTGTTTTTCAAACTGTTCATATCTGCGTTTGTGTCTGAGGATTGGTGTCAGAGGCATCATACTTAATTAAAGGGAAAATCCAGTCCATACATAAGTTCATTTGATAAGAAAGAGTAAAGTTTGTAAGAGTTCAATCGTAAAAATTTGACTGAAATTGGATGAAAAATAAGGAAGTTATGACATTTTGAACTTTTGCTTATTCCTGCAAAACAGTTCTTGTACAGTGGATATGAATGTGCAAATGAGTGATCTAACCGTGTCATAACCTCACAATTTTCCATTGATCGTGTACAGAAAAAAAAAAAGACAAAAATGTCATGTTTTTGTCATTGAAGTCTGAAACATGTTATTCCTGGTTGAATAACTTCAGAATAATGATGAATTAGATATACCAGGATTTGAGCCTTGGGCATAATTGTGTTTAAATGAAAAACTGGAAATTTCCAAATCTTATGTACAAACTATGTGACAAGTTGTGAGGGGATGACATGCTCACTTTGCCATTTGCATATTCATATTGACCGTTTAAGAACTGTTTCCTGCAAAATTAGTGTAACTTCAAAATGTCATAACTTTCTTATTTTTCACCCGATTTAAATAAAAATTGTTGAACTCTTAATATTTTACTTTTTTTTTTAATCAGACAAAGTTATATTTGGACTTGCTTTCCCCTTTAACCCTATTCTAACTGGGCTATTTGAGACCAAGTTTTTACTGGGGGGGGGGGGGGGGGGTCAATTTGACCCCCCTTCAGATCTCGGCCGCCGATCGTGCGATCTCCGCAAAATTTTGCCTGAACATAGAGCCGGATGTCAACTACAAGATTACATGGTCGTACAGTAGAAAAATGTTGATTTCATATTTTTTAATAAATTAATTATGCAAATTAACGCATGAAATCATATTTTCACCTATAACTCTATCAAAAAGACTGAAGGATTATTAAATTTTTGTGTCAGAGTTCATCAGGACACATCAAACAATTTTCTTGTAAAAAAATAGTGCAATCAAAATCATTTTTTGTTTTTTATTGTTTTGTTAATTTCTTATGTATTTTACTGTTTTTTCGATCTTTTGTTTTCTATTGTTTTTTTGCCAAAATTTGTTGGAGGCACTTTTTCAAGCTTATCTACATTAGAATTGATTTATTTTAATGGTTAAAAGTTGAAATAATCTAATTTATATCAATTAAACAAAAAAACACAGTTTGCATTTGATTTGCACACGAAATCATGAATATGAGCGGTTTTCGGGTTGACATGCATATGCAAAACATTGCATAACTTCAGAACGGTGTACCCGGACGTCGCAAATTTGGTCTCAAAATACGCCGGAGACTTCAATGAAAAAAGTCATGAAACGATGCGGCAAAATCTTTGCGCATTGCGAAATCGTGGCGCGAAACGTCGAGGGGGGGGGGTCATTTTGACCCCCCCAGTTAGATAGGGTTAAGACTCGCTGCATCTTAGATTGTCAAGCTGTCTCGGAGGTTTCCTTTCTTAATGGTACTATGCACACTCCATGTCATTTTGTATTCAGAAATCTTCATTTATGCAATGAGTATGCATCTTCACTGGAAGCTTTCTTTCCCACAGTAATGAGATCCATGTATAAGGGTTTTCGTGTATTAAGGAAATGTTTAGCAAAAACATTCAAAGTTTCATTACACTCTCATTTTCACTGTTTGCATAGATATTTTGGGGGTTGCATATTTCATTCGTGCATCAGCTGTCTTGATTAAGAAACAAAGGAGCTCGGACATATTATATTGACAATTATGATGCTGCCAATCTCTTTACAAAACATGAAACAAAAAGTTCCCATGAAAGTGTGAAACTGATGGGATATCTGCAACATTGTGTTTATGTCCCGTCTGTATACAACAGGATCTATTCTGCATGGGCAGTTAAATGCTTTGAAGAGTGATACATTAGCCATGTAAACATGAAAATTGTTTATCACAAATGATCTTATTGTAAATCACTGACAATCATGAATAGGGGAAAATGGGCATTGCAGAGGGTTCTTGTTTTAACTATCTGGTGCCTTGTTTTGACTATTTATAATATATATATATTTTACATTACAGTTTCAAAGCCAATATACTAAACACAATATTTACACATTGATAGCACAATCATTACATTGATATGAAAGGGACATGAGTGTATAGTGTCTTGGTACGTAGTTCATCTGTCAGTATTGTTGGACATGATCACATCTGGTCAAATGCATTGATGTATGAAAATCTTTATGAACAAGAACAGTATGAAATTCTGCCAAACTTGTGTTATATTTCAGGGTTAATTATAGCTACCAATTATGGAGCCTTTTGAGACCCAAGAAATGTAGAAAGTTGGGGTTGCCTCCATGTTTTGGTTGTTTCAGTGCTAATCAATACCATATTTACTGTAATGCAAATCCAAAGATATACAAATTGAAATGCAAAATGAAAGATGTGTTAGAATTTAACAGTAAATTTAAATTGGGTTTCAGGAGAATTTGACCAATTTCATCATCATAAAAGTATTGGACTTTACTGAGAGAAAGTAGTGTGCATGACAAATGAAAGATGTGCTCAAGATGTCATATTGCCAAGATATATGATTTTATGAAGGCTGGGTTCTCTTTTTGAAGTCTTTAAATATGCAGTGTAGAGTGCAATATTTTTGTGTCTGTAGTGACAGAGTGATAATCCCTCAGCAATATAATTCATGGCCATGTCTTGCACGATTGACTTGAAAGGCAACATACATTTTTAGCAAAGACAACTGGTAAATTTGTAATGATTTTTCAATTGCATGCGCTCACTATCAGTATGTGGTGCTGTTTGCAAGTGTATTTTCCTGTGAAGAGTGCCATTCTGTGAGTCATGTATGATGGACATAATGTAGCATTTCAAGATTTGAATGCTTCAATTGCAACAATTTTTCAAGAGGGTTTGGAAAATGCGGTCCCCTCAATCCTGCCTGAGTGACCCTAATCTTTAAATCCTCTTTTCTCCTCTTTGTCTGAAACTGCACTTCCTTACTTTGTCTTATTTCAGTCACTTTTTGAATGGGTTGGATGGTACAACAAGTTACTGTAAAACATGATATTTTAGCCAAATGAAATTTTCGCGAATTGGAGTCGATGGCCTTTTTCATGGCATGACATTTTCGCGAAGTGCCTCTGGCATTCAATGCATAGTATAGGCAAGAGCCTTTGCGTGCATGTTGATATCACAAATCTTTGCTCTCGCGAAATTTGCGAAATTAAACTGCATGCAAACTTTCCTCATTTTACAGTATTTTTAAAGCTTAGAATAGAGTTTATTCTATTGAACTACATTTATGTAGAAAAGTGGAAATTCATATTGGCCTCCTCTGTGTGGGTTTTGAGCTGGGCAGTAACAAATAATGAACTGCATCATCAATGTCAAGGTTATATACAGTCAAACCTGTTTTTAGCGACTACCTGTCCACTGCGGCTACCTGCTGTATGCAACCACAAAACACAATTCCCCCAGGAGAAAAGCCATGCAAACAACCCTTTTAAGCAGCCACCTGTCTGCAATTGCCACTTTCTCGTCTCCCTATGGCGGCCGGTATTGACAGGTTTGAAATGCTGGTGAAATTATTCAAAATTTTGTCAAACATGTCACATTAATGTATTTGAAGAGTTATGATGGTTTATCACCATTTTCTAATATTTTCCTGGCTTGTAATTATTGCTATGATGACAATGATTTAAATTCTTGCCTATCTGATATTGTTTTAACAGTGTTGTACAATGGAATTGATACTATGAATGTCCTTTTGTGCCTTCGGATATGAGAAATGACGGACATGGCACTGTGTAGACCATTGTGCACAGTGATGCCTTATCACCAAGAAGTGTGTTAGCTTTATACATGCACAAAATGTATGCTGGTCATACAAGGTATATGTTGGTGAGCATGTAATTTGAATCTAAATATCTTAAAGGATAATGGCTGTAGAAAGTTGTTTCTTTCTTATGGTGATATTAGACATAATATTTAGAAACTTGATCTGTTGACACATTCAGCCGTCGCAGAAATTTGAACATTAATATTTTTGCAAATTTGTATGCACATATTTGATATTGATGCATTGTGCCTTAGCAGTATCAAGGACGCTCTCACTGACACACACACACATGCACACATCACAATGTACATTGTACTTGCAAATTTAAAGATGTTTATAAATTGCTAATACTATGTTATGGTGTGTGGACATTGTAGTCACCTGTTTTATTATGCCTCTGCCATGAAGTGCCGCTAGAGGCATTATGTTTTGGGGCTGGAGGTCATACGTCAAAGTCAAATTCTAATATTTCACTATCCCCCCCCCCCCACCCCCCCCCCCCCCCCCCCCATTTCATGAAACTTTGTATATACAATGTATTTTGTATGTATGTATGTATTATCAGGTAAATATTCTGTAGAAAAAGGTTTTACATGGGGTCAAATGTCAAGGCCGGGTCAAGTGAAAATGCCAAAATCACATGTTTTTCCATATTTCAGAAGTGGCTCAAGGTATATTCATGAACTAATAGCACATGCACATCTATTACATTGTATTGATTCTCTTGGGAAGTTTGGGCCATTAGGTCAAGGATCAAAGGTCAGGTTGAAATGCTGAAATTATACTACACTGTACTTACTGGTGAAATAACGATATTTTTCCATACAGCTTTAATGTAAGTTAAAATGACTCGATGGATATGCATAATAGATCTTGGTGTATACATTCAGTACTACAGATTGATTCTGTAGGGAAAGGTTTGGGTCATGGAGTCAAAGAACAAGAGAAAAATGCTACAACTTTGCTATATTTGTCCATATTTTGAAAATGACTCGAAGCATTGTCATAGGTATATTTCCAGATGGTGGTAATATTTGCTAATCATGTGAAACCATTTTGCCACATTGGCAAGATGTCCTGTAGGCTTTTTGGGAAGAATAATGTGCTATAGCAGGGGGCATATACTAGTCGCCATAGCAACAGTTCTAGTTTCTTTCACTTCAGGCATCATGGATTTCTTGTGTTAACTCCTTCAATCGGCATCAATAGTGACTGTGCTGGCATACAGTGTCAATGATGTATTTTATGTTACAGTGGAACCTGACCATTGGTTTAATAGTCAGTTTACTGTTATTCACTGCCTCAATGTTCTGATAGAGTCACAAACATCAAAGCCGAGAACAAAAGGCTGAAAAACTGCCCATGAAGCAGGAAATTAGAAGATTAGAGATCAAAAGTACCTCCTGACTCAATTTTAAATTTTAAGAATGTTCCATATTCCAAACTTTTAGATCTTGGTAAAACAGGAATCTGTTGTGTTTTAAGGGTAGGGAATCCCATTTGCATGCCTTAAATGAAGAGTTGTATAAATACAGTGGTATGTTGAAGAGAGCATCATTTTAGAAACTCCCATAAAGTATTGAAAGTGGAAGGTAACATTTAGTACATTTTTATTGACCGTTAGATTTTGAATTGAATTTTTTCGGGGCTCACCGTAAATTCCAGTACATTACTAGGCTACCTTTGTAGACCCATGCACTGCATGTGTGTCCATCATGTATATTTTGTTAAGAAAGTTCATCAAAACTTACAAACATTTCTATATACATTCTTGCCACACACTCTATATGTTATTACATCAGCTCCTATACTTTTAGATTTGTGTTTATAGATAAAAAAATACAGAAGACTGCAACAAAAAGGCTTAAGTGTGGCCGACACACAGGAACTACTGAGTAGTTGAGTTTTGTGCATTATTCAAATTGTAGATAACTGTTGACTTCCAAATTTCTCAGCAGTGGCCTAAACAAGTCCCCTGAGGTTCATATTTAATGTTTTGCTGCATTTTGGGAGGTCTGTAAAAGGTATCCCCTACCTTTAAGTTCCCTTATGGCTTTATTTGATGACGTTGTATGATGTACGCTTCACTAGGCTACGGCTCATTAAAGTTACATATTTTCCCAACACTTTATCTGATAGCTTGCCTTCTTAATTTGTCTGTGGTAGGATTTAAAAAAAAAGGGGGGGGGACAAAATATAAAGCACTGGAAAACTACAGTGGAAATTATACAAATATAATGCACCCTGTATGACATTACCATAATCAGAAAAAAAAAAATACCTGTGTCCCACATTTATTACTGTACATCTGGCTTAAATGGTGACTGGTCACAGATACTAAGTAAATGTAAGATTTTGATGCTCTGAACAGTGTCAAGGATATTCTGTGTTTAGTTTCTTTCATAATTATGAGCCGGCAAATGATGTATACAAGTATTGGAAGCAAATAAATCCATCCATAATAGCATTAGTTCATAATGATTATGTTTTTAGCTGTAGTCTTGGGAGACACACCTACACTGTCAATCATATTCCATGCAATGTCTGCAGGATTTTTCTTGAAACTTAATGTGTGCATGTATTTCCCAATAGAGATTCTCTTTGAAGTTTCTTGCCAAATAGTTATGGTCAAAAGGTCAAAGATCAAGTGCAAGTGCTAAAAGTCGAGTAAAAAATCCTCAAATCCCCAAATACCAGCACTCCTAGACAATATACTTGTAGCCATTCATCTGTAAACCTAGTTCGAGGAAAGTGAACATTCAACACATTTGTGACAAACCTGTCATTTTAATATTCTGCCAATTATGTGAATCTGTCATCACACATTGTCAAGGCATCGTACTTTAGACCTGTTACGAGAACCATGCATTATGGCTAGGGCATACCAGTCGCAATAGCAACATTTCTAGTTTTCTGAATATGTGTGGATTTGGTAAATTTACCAGTCCATGTGTTCCTTCTCCAATATAGAATATGCATTTTAATTCAGAGTTGCTAATTTAACAAGGAAAAGTAGAAATTACGCGGTGCGTAATATATGTCCCCGCCGGAAGTAGCATTTAGTAGCAAAATGTACAATATAGGTAAAAAGATGAAGGTCAAAGGTCAAAGAAGTCAAAGGTCAAAATTCTATGTAGAAGTTTTGAAGCCCTCACCTAGTGCCATCACATAAAGCAAACGGAATCGAAATCGGGTTAGAAATGGCGAAGGAGTGGCATTTTGTACCCAATTTACAATATAGGTAAAAAAATCAAGGTCAAAGGTCAAAGAAGTCAAAGGTCAAAATTCTGTGTAGAAGTTTTGAAGCCCTCACCTAGTGCCATCACATAAAGCAAACGGAATCGAAATCGGGTTAGAAATGGCGAAGGAGTAGCATTTGGTAGCAAAATGTACAATACAGGTCAAAAATAAAGGTCAAAGGTCAAAGAAGTCAAAGGTCAAAATTCTGTGTAGAAGTTTTGAAGCCCTCACCTAGTGCCATCACATAAAGCAAACGGAATCAAAATCGGGTTAGAAATAGCGAAGGAGTAGCATTTTGTAGGCAATGTACAATATAGGTAAAAAATCAAGGTCAAAGAAGTCAAAGGTCAAAATTCTGTGTAGAAGTTTCGAAGCCCTCACCTAGTGCCATCATATAAAGCAAACGGAATCAAAATCGGGTGAGAAATGGCGAAGGAGTAGCATTTTGAAGCAAAATGTACAATATAGGTCAAAGGTCAAGGTCAAAGGTCACAACTGAAATTCTGTATAGAAGTTTCAAAGCTCCCATGTAGTGCTATCATATAAAGCAAACAGAATCAAAATCGGGTTAGAAATGGCGAAGGAGTAGCATTTTGAACATTTTGATCACACACGGACGCACACACGGACGGACGGACACACGGACGCACGGACGCACGGACACACACACGTACGGAGCCCGTTTCATAGTCCCCTGCTCGAACTCGTTCGGCGGGGACAATAAGGACACAGTTAAAGGGAAGACAAACCCCAAGAGCAATGTGGATTGAGTAAAAGCAGTAACATTAGTAGAACACATCAGTGAAAGTTTGAGGAAAATCGGACAATCGATGCAATATTTATGAATTTTTAAAGTTTTGGTGTTGGAACCGCTGGATGAGGAGACTACTAGAGGTTATGACGTATGAGAGGACCACAATATAAAGGATATATAAAAGGAATTCCACAAAAATTCACTTTTCTAGCAAAATGAAAGAGTTCTTGACTAACCGCTTTCAGAAAGCAGTGGAAATAAGTGCTACCCCTAACATATGTCAGTATCAAGTTGATGGAATATGTAATTTTCATGAAAAATGAATTTTCATTGAATTCCCTTTTTATTTTCTTTATATTGTAGTCCACTCATATGTCATAACCTCTAGTAGTCTCCTCATCCAGCGGTTCCAACACCAAAAGTTTGAAAATTCATAACTTCTGCATCGATTGTCCGATTTTCCTCAAACTTTCACTGATGTGTTCTACTAATGTTGCTGCTTTCACTCAATCTACATTGCTCTTTGGGTTTACCTTCCCTTTAAAATGAGTATTTCTCCAGCAAATTATTCTACAGCCTAATGATATCCTGATTGATAAATCAATCAAAACAGTGTTGTCTTGGGACCAAAACATAGGGCCTATAGATATCTTATTCTACCCTGTGATGGTGTTTGAATTTATCTTTTTCATGCAATTGTATTAAGAATGTGACTACAAGATGGTTATGATAATTGTATGTTTGTTTTTTCTGTATGTAATATGAAGAAATAAACTTTTCTATCTTAGTGTGTGCGAACACAAATACCTGGTTGTTTTCTCATCAGAGTTGTAAAGTGATCATTATATTTGTGTGAGAATGTAAACATATATTTAATGAACAAAATTTATGGGAATTACAAGAACAACTCAGTGACTACAGTATAACCAAGGAGATTTTTTTGAGAATCTGTAAATTCTAAAGTATGAAGACATAGGAATTCTACAGTTTCCTGGATAATATTGAAATGATGGTCATGTAGCTCCCTGTACTAGATAGGCACTCGGACTTAACTCTTTATGTGCCATGTTATTCTGAGACCGCAACGGATAGGGATAGTATGGTATTGGTAGAGATGAGGATTGGGCTTTTAACTTTGCGAGATATCAAGAAACCACTTATGAAATAAGGACACAGCATACCATTCTAAGAAGAATTCAAAGTTGAGTTCTTCTTCTGTAGAAGCTGTGCATCCTTCAAATGTTGAAGATCAGTGCACTTAATTGACGAAATTCAGATTTGGAATGGCCATTTCAAAACCAGTTTTTAAATAAATCAAATTAGTGTTGAATTCCTCTTGGAATTACATGTTCTGTCATATTTCATAAGAGGTTTCTCATTATCTCACCTTTAAAAAAAAAAAAAAAAATGTTAGAAACCAGAAGTCTGGTCTCAACCAAAACTATAGGGGGCTATGATCCCTTTGCAGCATTAAGTAAAAAAATAAAATAAAATAAAATGTAAATGTGACAGGAAATTACTATATGACATTCCAAGCATTGTTGGAGTTTTTTGTGATATTGATAGGACATTTGTCAATATTGTATTCAATACAAATTATAGAGGAAATTATCTGTCTCCCATTTGAGCTTCAACAATCTTCACAGCAAAATGTTCCTAAATTGCAAGGATTGATTTAAAGTTGATTGAATTGATGTGGTTTATCTGGACTGAAAAAAATAAAAGCATCCCAAAGGCTGAAATGCATTTAGTATAGAATTAAAAAAAATAATCAACAGTTGATGGACTACGATTTCAAAAAAAAAAAAAGAAGAAAAAAAAAGGTAGGTCTACATGAAATTACTGTACATACAGCCATCTAACGTTAAGCAACAATATGCAGCAAGTGAATGATATAGGACTAACAATCCACTAGCATCAGAGGCGGATCCAGAGAGGACAGCACCGGGCACCCCCACCCCCTTTATTATTATTTTTTTGTTGTTGAAACAAAAGAAATAAAAAGAAAATAGGGTGGGGTGTGTGCACCTCCCCCTCGCTCTCTACAGAGTTCCTGGATCCGCCCCGAGCGCAGTGCTATGCTATGAACACTGTTATTCCTTAGGACAGTGGATTTCTTGATATGAGCAAGTTTGCACCGAAACGGAAAAAGGAAACAACATCCCAGAAGAAACATCTACAAAACTTTTGTTTAAACCAACAAGTAAAAGAGAGAGACGAGAGAGAGAGAGAGGGGCCGGGGAGGGATGAAGAGTAGCTGAGAGGGAGATTTCATAAATGGGACGTACGTGTATATGGTTAACCATCTACGAGTATTAGTCTTCAAGGTAGAAACCATAAGACGTGCACAGTAGGAACATAATGATATCATTCATCAAATCAGTGGATTTTCCACTAATTTCTGCATCATTATTTTGCCTTGGAACAGAACAGGCAGAAAGCACACTGAATGTATCAGCCAGAAACACTTCTGATATCTAATGTCTTGCCTGTCAAATCCTAACTTCATCTCGATTCTTATACAGTATTCAATTGCCACTTCACAATGTTCATGGGGTATGCACTGAAAAGCAATTATTAGTAGGCCTATAAACTAGATTAGATTAAAAAAAAAAAAAAAAAAAAAAACATTTATGATTCACCATCACTGATTAACATTGAAGCTCGATTATAATAGGCGGAAGAGGACGACATGCATGGACAAGCGCCATCTCGTATATCACGCGGGATGTATCGGCAGCTAGCGCGGGGATCAAGCTAGCTCGCTGATAGTCTAGCTTCTGGACTCTTTTTACTCGTAGGGGTGATTCAGTGTACGCGACAAGCCGTATGAGGGCGTGACACCCGAGGATTGCGATAGGCCGAGAACTGCGATACCCGAGAAAAAACGTTGGGCGCGCAGTCTCTCGATTATCGCAATCAGAAAATTTGCGCCCTCTCTTGGTCGCACCAAGGAAAAGGGGACGGAGCCCAGCACCTCTCTGACTGTATGAACTCACACCACGTGTTCTCTACGAAAGACCAAAGGACTTCTCGCGCGGCAACGTGATCTAACTAACATGTTACTGTGAATCTAAGAACAGAGCGTAGAAGATTGGTGTGAACAGACCGATGTCATTCTACGAGGCGGTAATCTTACGTAACATCTTAAGAGGACATTTCAGATGACACCACTGACAGTCGTTTGGTCTCTACCAAATACCACCTTTTACATGTTGAGCGGTGATAAAGTCGACTGAAACCTTGGCTAGGCTGTGGGTGAGGTAAGAGCTAAAACAGTGATCAGCTTGAGAGCTGCGATGAATCTGCCGCCTCGCCGGTAACCCCGGCCCGGGTGCTGTACAAGGTGCTGTAAGTTAACGTCTTGGGGTCGCTGATGCGGTTACCGCTTCGGTAGATTAAAACACAAGAGTCAGAGATGCAGATGCACCTCAAAACAAAATGAGGAAAGACTTCCTTTTGAGACAGCCACCCCAATCACACTGCACTAGTACTAAATAAGCATGATAAGTGCAGATCTATACAACTCAAACTAGCCTAACCTTGCTTGCGATACGCACGGATGCACGCACTCACTTTTAGGTGGCTGTCTGTCCAAAAGGAACTCTTGCCCAAAATGAAATACTGAGTAGGGGCCTAGGCCTACTAGAATTCTGCATTATCCTGAAATAGGTCTGCACTCCATTCGGCATCCATTCACCGCCATTTATTTCGTCATAGCCAGTGACTGCTAGCCACCTCCATGATGTACATGTACTATGTAGGTTAGCCGTGGGCGGTAGTGTAACATTTAACAAGTAACGCATAACGTTAGCCTAACCCTTAAGACTAACTGGTTAGTAAAGTGTATAAGCATGATAAGAAGGTAAATTTCAATTAGAGAGACTCTAACCCCAAGCACCTTCTGATCTGGAGATTCTCCCGCCTAAAACCCCTAGCAAACGGGAGACTCTAACTCAAGCGCGAAGTTCCTTGCGGCCGGGGTCCAGGGCCCTTAAGCGGGCCCTTAAGCGGGCCATGGAAGCTCTAGGGTTCTAGATGCTCTCTCGTGCTAAGGCTTATTTTTCAACATACGATGACACCAAGTATGGTAGCCCTACTACATATCGACCACCCTTATTGAAACCGACCGCATATAATTCGCGCACTGAACACTTAGTACGCACTTCTCTGCGCGCAAAGCACATAAAAATGGATTGGCTTTGAATGTAGATGAGGATGGTGTGGGAAAACGCGATAATTCACTGTTCATTAGGCCTAATGGTTTTAATCAAGGACAAAATTTTGAATGAATATTTTCACCAAATCGTAATGACTGCACAATGTAATGACCTATAATGTCTATGGAAGTTTCTAAAAGGCTTCTAAAAAGCTTCGTACAACACGGTGTTCAATACAACTCGGTTTGCGTGCATTGTCAATGCAAAAACAGCGGTCGATCCTAATAACGCGATTTACCGCGTGGAGCTGAAACGAGGCCACGCAAGTTCGTCGGCGATATTTTTGCACTGAAACTTCGAATCGAAAAGGGAACAACGGCATTTAATAGAGCTGGAATTTCTCAATCACGTAGGTCAAGTTTTTTACGTGAATTTCAGTGTTAAATATTCTTATCAAGCAAATAAACATTAGGCGGTCAATTAGTAGTAGGTCCAACCATATAAGAAATCATTTCAAGCAGGAGACACAGAGTTGGGGCGGGAGAAATTGAATCTCAAGCGGGAGAACGGGATATTTTGCAAAAATGGGCTTTCAGCGGGAGTTCTCCCATCGAAAGCGGGAGTGTTGGAGTCTCTGTAGTTAGAAATCTAGAACTATTTATAATGGGCCTTACTCGTTGGTGTGCTATAGCCACAGGGCCTATGCTATGCCCATGATGTAGCTGTCTGTACATAGCTTGTATATCATTGCATTGGGCTTAAATGGGGTAGGACCTAGACCGAGACGTTGGAAACAAGTATGGTAGGTGTCCAACCCACCGACCGGGTCCATAACGACCGACCGCGCATTATAATGGCATTGCGCGTACAGAAAGAAAATGTACGCATGGGACTACGCGCAACGGTGTTCGATTCTTCACTGGGCTACGCTACCGAGTAAAATGTGGCGAAAACAACTAAGTATTCCCTCTAAATTACCGAAATTTAGCAAAATCGAATAAGGTTTATCGTGTAACTACATATAACTAGGCCTACCTTTGCTGACTCGTTAGATGTAAAAATATGTTATGTATCCTTCCGTAATAAATTTGACGATTTTGACCGCAAAATTGTCACCGCCGCTTGTACAAAGTGCACACACGTTACACATACACATGACATAAACATTTTGTTGCCCGCTACGACCGTACAAGTTGATGCAGAAACGAGAAATGAATGTGAAAAAACAAACCGACTCATCAAATTTATTTCAATTACGATGAAAAGTTTCCTAATGAAAATCAAGTCAAATTTATCAAACAGTCCTTCAAAAGTAATATCGAAGGATTCAAAATATATTCAAATATTATTGGGGAAAAAATTACGACTACGCGTTTAAGTATGCTTTATACGTATTGTCAATAGAGGGCGGGGTGGTCGGTCGATATGAGCAGGGCAACCGAGTGCGGAAAAAATGACACCCCACGCGTTCGAAGCCGCCATCTAGAGCGCGTACCTCAGATCGCATTTTCAGTGCGCGCTTGTGAATCCGGAGTATTTTCTCCACACAGGAGTAAAATTTCAGGCAAATTGTGAGATTTTTCACGTTTCTATTGATAGAAAAACGTTAGGTGTCCGATATTATGAACACCCAACCATACTGCTGGTAGTACGATAGTGGCAGTATCAACAGTGTGTCGGTTGGCTGTGCCTCTCTGAGGAAAGCTGATGTTGTGATATGAATGATATTTGCTGTTTTGTTAGTCTGGCAAAAGCGAAAGAAATTGCATTTTTCTGAACCATGCCTCATGTCATGGTACTACTAATCCACACCTCACATTGTTAAGTTCTAGTGTTGCTGTTGTATGTTGGTCTGTTTTTTGTCTTTTGACAAGTAGGCCCTACATATTCAATATTGTGTGAGGGCAAGACTACCGTAAAACCAGTTAATGTAACTTGCAGTAGCATGAAATTTCCATGAATTGCGTTGACGGTCTTTATTGCAGCATGAGATTTTCGGAAATTGCCACTAGGCATCTTTTAATGAGTTTGACTAGTTTGCAGACAAGAAGAACTGTGTACATTTTAAAACTAGTGGATCTTGGCTTTCACAAAATTGAATGCATGCATACATTTCTTATCTTACAGTATCTGCAATGAAGATAAGGTAGAAGAGAGGTCCTACATGCATATTGCATGTACCGTTACATTGTTATGAATATGAATACTCTGCGCAAGAGTAATGTACAGTAACTGGAGCTCGAGTTTTGGGATTTTGATACTTAGGCCTATACATAAGAATGTTTTAAAACTCACAGCCCAAGTGATGTTGTAATCACAAGTTTTTCCAAAAGAATTCACCAAAATTAAAAAGCAGCATGACACAGGGACTGCAATAACTGAGTGATTCTAACTCTTCACATGACAAATGACGTGCATGAATTCATGAAAGTATGAAGGACACTACTAGTCGTGCAATCAATGCAGCCATAATAAGAATGTTCATTCAGTAAAAAGCATCTTTAGTAACAAATAAACAGACATTCAAACATTTGAAGTTTGGCTGTTTCCTCTTTCTTTAAATCTTTCTTAGTACAGACAGACAAGCAGCTACAGAAAACAATATCTGGACAAAGAGAAAATTAATTTTCAATATTCAATATTCACCTGCAATTGCAATTTAAATAGTGCCTGGTATTTGTAAAGGGGATTTGCTTCACAGTTACCCGGTAAGCTCAAACACAGTTATCTGTGTGTCTACTCAATGCTATTTACAAAGTTGACTGTGTTATCAAAGTAATCAACCATAAGTGTTTGGTCAGAGTCCAAAACAAGGACACTTTTAAGGAACATTTTTTAATTGATTTTATCACAGTGACTTCTCACTTTTCTTGACAAAGCTTCTAGACACAGAGTACAATGGAGGTTTATGAGGGAAAAACAGTCTTACAGTATGCATACTGAGTACAAATAATTTAGTGGATGTGTTTCAATTACTGCAATTACGTCTTGAACAGAAGCCACAAAACAAGTTCATGTTTGTATGGGCGTCCAGTAGTGAATGTGGAAGCACACTGGTTGCCAGTGCGGTTTAGTTGGAATTTATGCTTGTATCGAGTTACAAGATTTACAAAGTAAAGAATTCAAAGTGTCATTGCCTAACTGTTATAGTATTCAATGAACAACAAGTATGGCAAATTCAGATGTTTTTCTGAAAAGTTTCCTATTTTTTCCTCCTTCTTTGTTTATATCTTTTTGTTCATGCAGTGAGAGGCTATGAAAGCCCTCCCAGAATTTGTCTTAGATACTGTTAGTAATACATTGTATAGATGATTCTTTAAAAGCACAGGAAATCTATATTTCACTCTAGTAGATTCATTGTGGTATCTCCTCTTCAACACAACCTAAATATTTTGAAGTGTGATTGCGTACAATACAATACAATACAATACAATATGTACTTACGTTGAGTACTTACAGTGAGTAAACATGTTTTTTGTTTTTTTTTTGTGAA